>PVLA01001088.1:0-406103 GCA_004027455.1 Hydrochoerus hydrochaeris
TAGTTTTCACAAAGGGGTTATCTAGAGGGTTTCTAGTAACTCCTCTGGAGTTTCTATTTTTGATTTCATATTGAGTATTACATGAAAATATATATATGTGAATTACACAAATTACAATTATCAGTACAAAACATTACAAGATCCTTGCGCCCAGTTCCCACATGCGGTGTCCTTTTCCTGGAGAAGCGATTCCTTGAAGCACTCTCCTCCACCCATGGACCTTGTCACAAGGTGTGGATGGACTAGGACGCGGCATGGACGGAAAAGGGCGCTGCACATAATAAGCTCTGTGCATTTTGCGCCATGAAAAACAATTTCAAAGACAGTTTTCTAGGATTCACTTTTCATGAAAGCTTCAAAATATTCTTTCCCCATGAAAAAAATTAATAATAATACTTCACTGAAACTAAGCAGATTACTAGAGAAGTGAAAGTAGTAATTTTGAAAAACAGTACCTTTAGGAAACTTGTAAATGTAAAGCAACTGATTATTTTTTCCTTCCAGGCAAAAAGTTTATAATAGAACAGAAAACATAATGGCCAATATGTTATGTGGGAATAAATGCAAATAACTCAGGGCGTCTCAGATTCTGACTTCAGGAGTGAATTTCTGCTTGTGACATATGCAGTGTAGTCAGGAGTAGCAAGTGATTACAGGAAAGTGTGTCATTCAGTGCATAACTCAAAGCTTACTGTGGGACTCTGTGACCTAAAACCCCAAAGTTATTTACATATATAAAAAATACTTTATGGAGTTTTCGTAAGGAATTTTCTTTGTTAAGATCCTCCACTGAAGTGTCTTAGGAGAAAGTTCTCATCACCAATGTTATTAGTGAGCATGGCAGCACTCTGATTTGCCTCCTGGACAGTACATTTTTTAATCACCTAAGGAACTATGCAGAAAAAAACCAATATCTGGCCTCCTTCCTTGGAGTTTCTGACTAAATTGAGCAGATCTAGTATCTCTAGGTTGGAGGCTGAGCATGGACAGTTTTTAAAAATGTAAAAATGGGACTCGTAAAGGACAAAGTATCCTAGACTAAGACCCTGTGGACAAACCCTACCTTTCCCTGCACTGATGTGATTATAAGTTTTAGACCAGCTGAAGGAAGAGAATATTTCTTTTATGGCCACACGGGGGACCCCCATCCCACAGTTCTTTACCTCATCTCACACTAATTCCCCTTCCTAAATGCTCTGTGTTTGCCACCTTCAAAACCACGGGTGTGGCAAGGGATGTCAAGTGGGTTTCATTTTACATGTCACCTCTAATAGATGGGTAGTGATTGCTTGAGTGTTGTGTTGCAAAGTAATCAGAGCCTGGATCTGACTACAGCTGTAAAAGCTCCCTGATCAATTAGTGATATTTACCACAGATGCTAGCAATAACAAATGTCAGCACATGGCCAGAGTTTGCCACCTTTGAATGACTCAATAACATCACAGTACTGTCTTCATATGCCATATCCATCTTTACATGTGCATTATAGAGTTGGCATATTACGTGGCATTAGGTTTGCTTACATAACTAACCAGTATTTTGGAAAGTCTTTTAAATCTGGTCACAGAAAGTAAGCACTTAGGAAGTTCCTATTGGTTGGTTTTGCTTTTCAATAACTTTCATCTTTCACAGCATACCATGAGCACGTGAAATGCTGGCTGTTAAGAGGCTTATGTGCTCACTAAAAAAAAAAAAGTATATATGCAAGCAACTATTAATGAGCACAGTATTATTCACTGTGACAGAATTATGAACTGACATAATAAAGATGATGAAGAGAGTAAATTATTAACTATGTGGTCTGAGGAATAAATGCTAATTCTACAGTGGACCGGATGCTGCTTTGACAAGAAGGACACTGGAGGCAAATAGGCACAGCCACACCTGAGCAGAGGCAGTTCTCTGACAAAGCATCCCAGTTTGGTGCCATGTAGCACAACACAGGAGAAGGTGCTTAGAGATTCCAGCTCCTTTGCAATCTGTGAAGAAAGAGTTCATGCATCCCACAGGACTGGTTCTAGCTATGACTCTGCCATTTAACTGACTTTGTGGCCCTGCGGAGTCTGATATTTGCAAATCCTTTCTCTACCTGCAAAACCTCCTTTGTAGAACTGTAAGATTTTAAAGGGTGTGTCAAAAATCTGGTGCTTTCTAAGGTTCTCATTAAATGGTATGACATCCCATTATTACTGTAATGATAAAAAGAGACTCTTTTAGGATTGGAAACTCAAACTAATAGAAAGTTTTCAGAACACACACACACACACACACACACACACACACACTTGCCCTTCATAATGACTTTGTTGTGATGCAAGTCTGAATTTTAGAAGTCATGGATCAGAAATGCATGCTCCATTGACAGAGGAGCAGATGAACAGAGGGGCAGCAGGAAGCACCAGAGCAGGCACAGGCATCTCCTGGAATTACCTCTGCTTGGGGCTGGCTGGCAACACGTCATCCTCGTGGGCCCTCAGCTGGGTTCATCCTTCTAGCATTCATGTTTCTCAGCTGAGGCCACTGAGACACTCACATTACTACAAGTAGCAGAATCCTCACAGCAGACAGTGGTTCAGCCTGAGTTTCTGTAAAGCAGCCTGGCCCCATGGGCCATGTTCCTAGGCCTCCATTACCTTCCCAGGCTGCCTGCTGGACAGTGGCTGCTCCAGTCAGGAGAGAACCCAAGGGCTGCCAGGGGTGCACGATGGAAGCAAAACTGAGAGCAAAGCTGCTTCCACAGGTGGAGCGTTTCGCTCAAGGGTAAGGCAAGGACCTAGAAGTCAGCTGGAGAGTGAGGTTGGAAGCCCAGACACAGAAGGAAGAAGAGCAAGACATGAAGCAAATTAAGATACGTGGTTCCAGGACTTTGTGGAAGGTCAGTCAGTGGCCATGAAGGTGGCGGCCACCCTGCTTTTTGCTACATGGAAGCACATTTTCAGTCTTGGTATCTACCTCCTCTCAAGCTCTGGCTGCCTCAAGGCCAGAAGAACAGTTGGGAAATGTGAGTAGAACTGTGTCCCACCTAAAACCCACATTGAAATTCTAATCCCAGGACCTCAGCATGTGATCTAACTTGGAGAAAGGGTCTTCACAGTGGTTTCAAAATAAAGAGTGATCATCTTATAGCCCTAATGCAGCATGACCGGTGGCGTCCTTATAAAAAAGAGAACATTTTAGTGTAAGCATACCCAGAAAGGGAGATTACTGTGTCTATGTACAAAATAAAGAAGAGAGACGCGCTATAGGTCTGCTCTCACAATCCTCAGAAGGAACCAGCTCTCCTGGTACCTTGGCTTTGCATGCCTGGCCTCTAGAATTGTGGGAGAGTAAATATATGATATTAAGCTTCCCACTTTGTGCTTCTTCATTACTTAGAGAAGTCCTAGCAAACTTCGAGTATGTGGAGGGCGCCTGATAATTTCATTAGCCTATTTGAAAAAAAAAAAGATGTTTCTTCCTAACTCTATGGATTTCATACACCACAAGTTGTTTTAAAAATTACATTTCTGAAATATGTATTATCATATTGTTGAATTTTTCATGTGAATATTTAAGAGGACATTTCCTTCTGCCTCATCTCATTCACACACATACTCTGACACCAACACCTGAAGAAATGACTATGACATCCACATTGACAAAGAAACATTCTGTAAACTCATTGTTTTTTGTTCACTAGTGTTGAGGCCACAGCTTGATAAAATTGTCAGGATGACTTGTTCTAAAAGGCAGACATGCAGATGAGGTAATTGTGCAGTTACAATGCAAGGGTATGGAGAGCTCTAGCATCATAGACACCCCACAAGCTGGAAACAGGCAGCAGAATCAAGGGGAGCACCCCAGAGGAGGCAGCACCCAGAGGGATGCTAGGGTGTGCAGGTCAAACTTCAACTTAGCCACTCACCACACCCTTTCCTCTGTCTTCTTCCTCTTCCTCTTTTCCTTCTCCTCCTTTCCCTCTTCTTTTTCTTAGCAAACTGGAACAGGAAACTGAATCTGCATCACCTTCAGGGCTTGTCATATCACAGACTCTTGGACTGCGGCTTAATATTTCTGACTGGCAAAAATGAAGGTGGAACGAAGAATCTGAATTCCAACAGTTTCTTGAGTGGTGCTGATGTGGCAGGGCTGGGGTCCACTGTGAGTCCACTGAATGAACTCTTCTGAGCATTCCCCGAAACAGGTAACTGACCCTCACAGATACCAGGCATGTACAGGCCCTGAATAAAACAAAACTCCACCTTTGTGAAAATGAGATGTCAAGATAATCCACCCCTTTACAGTGCAATTGCACTCCTGAGTATCTGTTTCTTCTTGGGAAAGATGATATATGCAGCACCTGGAGAGAGTTGTTTCTCCAATGCCACAGTCTTTGGAAGAAGGGTTTTTCTGGAATGATGATGTTCCTTGTCTACTCTCTTTACTTCTGTTTTAACACTTCAACAGGGGAGTCTGTAAAATGAAGTTGTGTTGTCTGCAAAAGCAAGAACTTGTGGCTAAGGTCACTTGGGGTGGCTCAGCTTGCTAAAATAAACAAACTGGAACTTTCCTCCCCTTCTAATCTTTCTTGCAGGGGACACTTGGAAGCAGTGACATGGAGTTGCCTCTGATAGCTGCAGATGAGTAAAGAAGGACCAACCTGCTTTGTGGAATGCCAGCAGTACTGGCTGATCATGTGTTTATTCTCCATGATGCATGTTGAAAGGATAGGAGAATTGGTTGGGCACAGAAGCGATCTCTATATACTGGGAGGAAACCAAACCAAAGGCAGAGCGGAAGTAGTGCTCTGATGGGTAGGACTTTACTGTTCTCTGGGCTTGTGAACTGGGATGTGATCCAGCCTGTGGATCAGTCCGTGGGTCTCACCTGGAGGGGGAATGGGCATGGGGGGACAGGGCAAGAGGAGAGAGAGACGGAGACAAGTTGAGGGATTCCAATCAAGTCTCGTTTATTGAGGAAGTGTCCATGGCTTATATAGAAGCAGAGGCAGGAAGTTATCAATCATGGATAGGTCATCATCATATCCTGGGTCAGGCGGGAGAGGATCATGGGAAATGTAGGCTGACGCACCAGATGCCCACAGGAGGGAGAGACGGGGTGGCAGCAGTGAAGCTATCATGCCACTCCCTACATCTCCTCCCTTATCATTTTATAGGAGTATGGCAGGCCCTGTGAGGACAGCGCCTGTCTTGGGTCAAGGACTCTTTATATGAACCCAACCAGGCCTTACCCGTTATGGGCCTGCAGGACAGAAATTGGTCCTGTGCCTGTCTTAGGTGGCCGGTGGCATAACATATATGTCCTAGTTGCCCGTCTCTGGCTGCCTGTCCAGTGCCTCAGGGCAGTTGGCCCACATTATGGGCCATTTGTCGGGGTTGCTTCCCAATAAGTTTGTCGATCTGCCATCTCCAATTGATGATAATGTACCTGAATGGGCTTGGCCAGGAGCGTGTCAACCCTATTGTTAAGAAGTGTCATGATCCTTTGGAAAATGCAGGGGCCTACAGTGAGAAGCAGTAGCAAGGCAGCCAGTGGGCCTAATAAGGGCGCAATGTAAGGAAAAAGGCCTCCCCACATGGAAGAGAGGGAGGTTTCTCTGAGGTAGTCTCTTTCTCTGTTTTTGAGGCTGTCTCTCAACTTTGTTATGGAATCTTTGACGATGCCCGAATGGTCAGCATAGAAGCAGCATTCTTCCTTGAGGGCAGCACATAGTCCTCCTTCCTTTAAAAATAAAAGGTCTAACCCTCATCTGTTTTGTAAAACCACTTCAGATAAGGAGGTTAAGGACTCCTGTAGAGCTGTTATAAAAGTCTCTATCTCCTTCAAATCTTGGTGTATAGCTGTTTGTAATTGACATAGGTGTTGTTGTCCCATGACTAATGCTGAGGTTCCTGTTCCTATACCTGCTGTAACTCCCATCCCCAGGAGTATAGCTAAGGTCAATGATACTGGTTCCCGTTTAGACCTATAATCTGTTTGAGAAGCCTAGAAGAGGTAATAACCAGGATGGTACACAATGCGAGGGAAAACATTCACAAGGATACAATAGTCGGCTGACGTATTGAAAACATCAGTCGCTATGCAGAGAGTGAGGCCGGTATTACAAGCCCAAAATGTCCTGGGAGGTGGAATGATATATTTACCCTTGTCGAATGATTGGTGAAACCAGGCACATAGAGGCTTATGTTTACTGGGCCAGTTACTGGGCTGACCAAGGCAAGTTCCTCATCCTGAGACATCAGGGAGGGTCAATTTATGAAATTGGGACCATGAACATTGGCTTGAGTCAGAGGAAGTATTGAAGGACGCATTGAGGGCTTTTCCTTCATAGTATGGGGGAGGGGCACTTAGACATAACAACAAGATTGAGTTAAATTAGGCTGTGTATGGTTTAAGGCGGTGTATGCCCCTTCAATCAAATTAAACAGGTTAGAATTTGGATGTAGGGGGGTGGGTGTAAGACCCGATTGGTTTATGAGGGTTAAAGTGGATGGGAAAGCACGGGAAGCCTCTGGGGCTAGGTGGCTTATGGTGGTGCGGGGGGGGGGGGGTTTGGACAGCAGCATTGGTGCTCTCTCTGGATGGCACTAGGGCAGGATTTGGGCCTATGGGCATGGCTGGGGTCTGTATAGGAGCCTTTTTTATGAGAATAAGACCGCCTGCATCTCTGCCAGTGTTGTAATATTGAAATCCCCAGGTGCACCCCGTTAGCCAGCCTGTTTCATCAGGGGTGATGATGGTGAGGTCTAGATAAGAACAATCTCATTTAGAGTTGTACCACCAATCAAATGGTTGGCAACCTGATGGACCCCACCATAATTTAAGATGTCTATCAGGAAAGGTGGGTTGCCATCCTGTTGCAATGGTTTCACAACCCCAGTAGGCACAGTAGTAATCTCCTGGGGAGTTACAGTATGATCTACCTTCTGTTACAGTGGGACAAAGATAGACTGGTATTTTGTCAAGACATGGCTCTATAGGCACAAGCTTACAGGACATGATCTGAAAATTTGGATTTCCTGATCCTGTCCAGGTCCCAACCTCCTGTTGATCACCCCAGTGAGTAATTGCCCACTTCCAAGGCTGATGGGAGTTGTCATCCATTAGATGTAGTTGTGTCAAGAGCCCGATGATGGCCCATAAGGCTTTGGGAGGTTGTATCATCTGTAAGAGAACATAGGGGGTTGTGCCTCAGGAGAGGGTGTTATTCCTGGGTGTCGCATAGAGTCCTTGATGAAGGGCTGTCTATTTGTTTTATGAGGCATTCAGGTAGCCATTTAGCCTCTTTTTCCTGTTTGGAATAAACATAGGCTGAGCCTTGCCCCCAGATGAGAACAGGGTCAGGGCCGTTCCATGTATTGGTCATTGGATCTTTCCATAACACAGATGCAAATTGTGTTTGTGTCTGTGTATGCCAGAAATGAGATGCAGCAGAGCAGCCTGAAGCATCCAAGGACAAAAAAATTTAAAATGAAGAGAGCATGTGAAAGGATATTTCTAGGAGACCCCCGGGTAGGGTACCATATTCCCCCTTTTATTTTATCTATAGTGGACTTAAGGGAACGATGTGCATGCTCAATAATGCCTTGTCCTTGAGGATTGTAAGGTATACCTGTAGTATGAAGAATATTAAGGCACTTTCAAAATTGAGTGAAGGAAGTGCTGGTATATCCAGGGCCATTATCGGTTTTGGGCTGTTGAGAACATCCCAGAACGGAGAAGGCTGATAGCATGTGGGCTATAATATGTTTAGTGGCTTCTCCAGTCTGGAGGGTGGCAAAGATAAAGCCACTATATGTGTCAATAATTACATGTATATATTTTAAGTTGCCAAATTTATTGAAATGAGTAACATCAATTTGCCATAAGGCATTAGGAATTAAACCTTTTGGGTTGACTCCTAGATGTTGAACAGGTAGGTGGATGGCACAAGAGGGGCAATTTTTTACAATCTGTCGAGCTTGTTCTCGGGTAACTTTATGGAGAAAGCGAAGAGTTTGGGCATTAAGGTGATGTAGCTAATGAGTCTGTTGGGCCTCAAATACTTTGGAGTTATCTGTGGGCTCAGAGTGGGTCATAAAAACCTGTGCGCATGTGGCAGCATCAGCCAACTGATTTTCTCAGATAAGGGAACAGACTGAGCGAGGTAGGCACTATCGGTGAACAAATTGAAGGGTTGGTCAGGGTAAGTGGTGAAAACTGCGATGATAGCCTGTAGTTCCACCAGCTGGGCAGAAGAGGTATCTATCTGGAGGGTAAAGGCATTGTCTTGAGCCACATAAGCAGCCCTGCCAGAGGAGGAGCCGTCAGTGAATAACACTGGGACGCCAGGAAGGGGTTGTGAAGCTGTGATCTTAGGGAATATGAATGGGTGATGGTTGGCAAAATCAATCTACTTATTTTGGGGGTAATGATTGTCAATGGCCCCTGTGTGCCAGGACAAACCTTATAGCCCCTGGGGCTTGTCCTTGATTGGGGGTCTGGGGCTGACCCTGAATCCCGTTTCCCTGCTGGGGGAGGGGGTTGCCATGTATGTCTACTTTTGATTTGCACTCATTAGCCCAATGATATCCCTTTTTGCATCTTGGGCATATGTTTTTAGGGGTTGATTTTGGTTTGGCGTCTGGAGATTGTGGGGTAATATTATGGGCTTTTGGGCAACCCTTGGCAAAATGGCCTATTTGGTCACATTTGAAGCATTTGCCATTATTAGTTTTTTCTCCTTGTTTGTGTGTGAGAAGAACCTCCTTTATAGCTGTAGCCATAGCTAGGCCTTGGTGATAGGCGGGGCCTATGTCAGCGCACAGGTGAATGTAGCCTGAGAGGTCCTCTTTCTTTTTATGTGGCCTAATTGTGGCCTGGCAGGTGGATGTTGCATTTTTATAAGCCAATTGTTTGACTAAGGTGGAATTATTTTCTGAGGAGCCAAAGAGGCACTCAGCTGCCTGTAAGTGGCGAACAACAAAATCGGAGAAGGGCTCTTCTGGTTTTTGTTTAATTTTAGTAAGAGAAGAGGCAACTTCTCCACCAGAAGGGAGCTTTCTCCAAGCCCTACAGGTGGCTGTATTAACCTGTGCAAAAAGGCCAGGATCATATTGCATTTGGGCTTCTTTTGTATTAAAATCTCCAGTTCCTGCTAACATGGGGAGGGTTCAGGGGTTTTGTCTAGTGGCATTATCTCTAGCTATGGCTTTACATTGGTCCATAAATTTAAATTTCCAAAGTAAATAATTGCCCCCAGAAAGAGTGACTTTGGCTAAGTCCTTCCATTCATTTGGGATAATTTAACCTTGAGTCATGGAATCTAGAACAGCAAGAGTGAAGGTAGCTGTGGGGCCATATTGAGTGACTGCTGTTTTTAATTTTTTTGAAGCAGTTACTGTGAATGGTGTATGGGTCCTGATGACCTGTGGGGCCGGCAGCATGGCGCCATCTTGCGTATCACCATTTTGTGGGGCGCCATTTTGTGGGGGTAGTGTGGTTTCCATTACTGGAAACGCCATTGTGGGAATGCCAGTTGGTGGGCCGGATATGGGCACCATTTTGGGGACAGAATTAGGGGGGCCCATTCGCAAAATTTGAAGTTGCAAAATGAGCCTTTGTTTTTCTTGCTCAAGTTGGACTTGTTGTTGTAAATCATGAATCTCAGTTTCTAAATTAAGGAGGGCAAAAGATGGACCAGGTGGCCCTCGGAGGCCAGGCAGGGGTTTAATTGATTAATTGATAGTGCAGGGGCTACAAAAGGGGGATCATGCTATTGGGCAGCCTCTTCTGCCAATTGTGACCAATCAACCTCCTGGAAATCAGAAAGATCAGGATACATAGGCTGATATGGAGGAGGGAGCGTGGTGGCACCATTTTGGGTGGCAGCGCCATTTTGGGAGTCCTCGTGTACTCCAGAAAGAGGAAGTGGTGGTAAGTCACCATCTTGAAGGGGCTCCAGGATATCAAGAATCACAGAGCCAGGGGGACTGAGCACACTGGATGTCTAATGGTGGTTTTGGGGTAGGATTGCGGGAGGAGCGCAATGTAGCCTCCCCTGGAGTAAGCATTTCGTTAATTTGGGGGGTCTGCATGACGCTGGGTCAGCAGCTCAGAGATTAAAGTCTAATATGTAAAAGAGGTCACCGGGTCTTTTTCAGGACCAAAAACTCTATAGTAGTCCTTTAGAGCATTTCCCACTCTTTCCCATTGTTTAGTATCAATGGAACCCTCCAGAGGGAACCAGGGGCACACCTTGTGTATAAACTGAAAGTAGTGTAATAAATCTTTTGTTTTAACCTTTATCTCTCTCACCTTGAGGGCCTTACTGAGGCCACGCACGAACAATTAGTGCTCACTTAATGCTTGACCCATGTTGGAAGGGAAGGGGAAGTGGATGCCATTCACTTACCGTGACTCGGGCAAGACGTCAGGCGGTCATCTGTGCAGATCACTGGGACTGAGTCCTGGAACACTTACTGCGGCTGCAGTTTTTTTATTATGAATGGCCCCTCGTTGGATCCCCTGTGCTGGGAGAGCCCCACGTTGGGCACCACTTGATCCGGCCTGTGGATCAGACCGTGGGTCTCACCTGGAGGGGAAACGGGGATGGGAGGACAGGGCAAGAGGAGAGAGAGATGGAGACAAGTTGAGGGATTCCAATCAAGTCTTGTTTATTGAGGAAGTGTCCATGTCTTATATAGAAGTGGAGGCAGGAAGTTATCAATCATGGATAGGTCATCATCATATCCTGGGTCAGGCGGGAGAGGATCATGGGAAATGTAGGCTGACGCACCGGATGCCCACAGGAGGGAGAGACGGGGTGGCAGCAGTGAAGCTATCACTCTGCTCCCTACAGGGATGCAAGTATTTGCATGTTTGTGCCAATTGTGTCTTCAGATGGCATTAGAATCCTCTGTGCAAGAATCTATACCCTCAATCAAAAGGAAACTCAGTGATAACTGAACAAAAGTTGAGCTTCTCCAGATCTCAAAGCCCCTCACTGGACTTTTGATCAAAAAGTGATCCCTGTGAAATGCTTCCATTTGGGCATTCTCCTATTCCCCAAATGATGTTACTTTCTCTTGACATGGGTCTGCCTATTGTCTATTTTTATGAAATCAGACTGAGTTTTAAGAAAACTAGCAGGAGAATACTGCATAAGCAAAAACTCAAAACCTAGGTGGCTTGTTATTTCCCTAGTGACCAGATGTGGGGTTAAGAAGTATATTGCATGTAGTAATGGTTTCTGGTATGTAGCTAAAATTTTCAGTGTCGTGGG
Organism: Hydrochoerus hydrochaeris; assembly: GCA_004027455.1. Taxonomy (NCBI): domain Eukaryota; kingdom Metazoa; phylum Chordata; class Mammalia; order Rodentia; family Hydrochaeridae; genus Hydrochoerus; species Hydrochoerus hydrochaeris. The sequence goes on from PVLA01001088.1 coordinate 11,264, forward strand.
AGGAAAGCAAAATGAGATTTCTCCAGCCTTCTTGTCCTCTTATATCTGAGAGATATTTTTTTGTTAAAAGAATAAGGTTTTGTTGGCTGTGTGGCCAGTTTGAATTAACACAGTGATTGATTTTTTTAAGTGAAATTTGTATTGAGCATTTAAGAAAATGGGTTTACTTGAAGTACATGCACAAGGATGCATTTGAGTTAGTACTCTTAATATTTTCATTTGGCTTCTGTCATTGTTTCATTTTAGATCCAATTCCCTCCATGCTGGGTGTTATTTACAGAGTCTCTCTGTTTTCCCAGGGCTGGATGCATAGGCCTTCCTTTCAAGATGTGAGCAGTTCTGTTTTCCATCTTAATGATTTAATTTCTATGACTATCATCCACACACTTGTCAGGCAGCACGCCACTTGGATTAGAACCCAGGGAACGGTACTAACTGCCTCACTCCTCTCCTCCTCCATAAGCACAGGAGAGAGCCTCACCCCAGGGCTCCTGCTCATTCATCTTGGTGGGTGTGGGTTTGAAGTTGTCATAAGTAAAAAGACAAAGGAAAAAGCAGGAGGAGAGAAAAGTCAGGATACACAACTGTTATTTAAAAAAAAAAGAAAAGAAAAATAAGGAGGAAGATCAGGCATAGTTGCCAAAGAAGAGGGAAAGGGTGAGGGAATGCAGGAGAACAATGGAGGGAGAAGGGCAAGGGTCAGGAGGGGAGCAGAGGGATAGGGGGACAGAGGAGGGAGCTCTCAGTAAGTTCCACCTGCAGGATACATTCAGGATCTTTCTCTACATATTTTTCCATCAGCACACATATTCACATTATGTGAATTTTCCACTGAAATGTTTGTACATTTTCCACTGAAATGTATGTACATTTTCCACTGAAATGTTTCTGTAGGAACCTCAAAGTACCACACGTGTGAAGGAACCAGAAACAGAGTTGGACAGATCACAACACAGTTTCTGCCATGATTGTCATGGCCACCTTGGTTTTCACTGCTTCACTTCACACCAGTTCTTTTGTGTATTCTTAGCCCCTCAAGTCCCAGCACAAGGGTAGCATTCCTTCAGCTGAGCCTCTTGTCTCCTGCTGAAAGGGCCCGCCCTGCCAAGGGCTCCGAGTTTGTGCTGAGCAATGGTAATCACCTGGCCTGCAGTCAGCCAGCAGATATCTTTTGCTAGTTTGTGTCCACATCTTCTTACAGAATTTTTACGGGTTCACAAAATCTTTTTTTGACTCCCCGTAGTCTGTCATGGTGCTGGAGACTAACAAGTACTCAATAAACAAAGTGGATGAAAGAATGCAAGTGTGTTTAAAATAATTTCATATGGACTGTGGTTTGTTTTTATTCAACTCCTCTTTATCATTCTGGCAAATTTATCTTCTAAGAGGAATAAAAATGAGCACTGGAAGCATGAGTGACCAAGATAAGCTTTGTGTGTGTGCTCATTAGCTGAGCTAATATTAAAAAAGGCTATTCTTTCTTTAAATTGAACAATGACCTTTTTCAAATAAAAAGTTAATTTATAGACTATTTTGACTTCAGTGTTTCCATATCTTTCTTAATCTCTTAGCATTTGCCTCTCCAAAGGCACATAGGAGATGATAGGCACATGGTACAGTGACACTTTCCACACAGGTACTTTCCCTAAGTGGGGAACTTGGAGCTTCTGCTCCTGTGGTGAGGGCCGAAAACATGGGTGGGACGTGGTGTTTGGACAGACCCAGCAGGAATGAACTCAGTCACCAGGTGAGTCAGAACTGTGCATCCCTTTAACATTTTTTTTATTTAAAGAGAGAGGAAAAAAAACATGTAAAGGGTAGAGATAATACAGAATTTCAAAAACAAAAAAGATAAAGAGTAAGAAATCACTAGTTGATAAATTACATATTGTCCTCTTAGAAATAGTTGTTCGAGTTAAAAAATTAAAGCATACTAAGTAGATATTCAAACAGTGAGAGTATAAACAGCTACACATGCATGAATCTCTACATGTATTTCGATCCTGTCTGTATTAGAGGGAAAAACAAAACCTAGCAAGACAAAACAAAACAAATTCCTGTAAAAACTTGAAACCAAAAAGTCATATAAAACCACAGTACAAGGTGATCTACAATGATTACTGGGTTGTTTCTCATTATCTTCAATAGAATTGTCCATATCATCAAGCATAATTGAATATAGCAGTATAATTGAATATAGCAGTACATAAAAATATTAGTAAAAATAAAACATTGTAGACAGTATAAAACTTCAAAGGCAGGTAATAATCAAACCAGAGTGGATATTCTAGTGGATCTTGTCATCTTAAGTGGAGTTGCCTATACTCACAGACTTGATACTATTACTCGTAACAGCTTTGAATAAAATCTATCAATACAAAGGAGTGATCTAACAAGCCAGATTCGATTACGATCAGTCATGGTAAAACAGTGCAAGTTATACAGAGCTTTAGATTAAGTTAATAGGAAATTAAGGATGATTACCATACTATATCCTGTTATTTTTGGGATAACTGTCTGTGCCCTCAAATCTAGTACAGGTAGAATGACTGGGACAGAATATAATAACATGTAAGCAGAGTGGTGTGAGTAATGTGGGTTTTAAATCCTGGTACACTATTAACAATATCCTCTGCCCCCCCCTTTTTAAGGAAATTCCTCCCCTTTCACTCCCACAGGGTGCTATGCATTTTGGGTCCCACCAGATCCCTCAGTTTTTAGATTGAGGGAGCAACCTGCTTTTTACCTAAGTGGTTCTGAACTTTCTCACTCCTGAACTTGATCTCAAGTTGTATTCCTTTACCTACAAAAGCCTCAAGGTTTTCCTTCTTTATAGCTGAGTAGTTCCCTACTGCACATAAGTATCCTGTCTTTCCAACTTATCTGCAGATGGTGGTCAAGTTGTTCCTATTTTTCTCTGGGTCCCTGTCACATAGAGCATTGTTTTCTCATATTTGATTTTTGGTCCATAAACCCTCTCTCAGGTTGATTATAGTTCCTATACAGAGCATCTCAAAGGACCCTACCTCCTGATCTACTCTGCCTGTCATTTTTTAAGTGTATCCAGGCCATCTGTGTTAGAGATTACAGCCAACCGTATGTGCCTCATTTCTGCTATGCTATTTTTCTGCCTTTGTTTGTGTACTTTCCCCCTTCATTCTATTGCCTGCCCTATTCATTGAGGCCTTTCTTCCACTGTTCCTAAAATCCTGGTATTTTTTCCTCTCTCTCTAAAATGTCCTTCAGTATTCTCTGTAGGGTTGGATTGGTGGTCACAAATTCCCCCAGTTCCTCTTTGTCATGGAAGCATCTTGTTTCTCCATTAATTTCTAGTGACAGCTCTGCAGGGTACATCAGTCTGGGCTGGAGGTTATTTTTCTTTCAGGGCTTGGAATACTTTGCTCCAATCTCTTCTTGATCTGATGGTCTGTGTTGAGAAATCTACCCTGAACTTGATGGGCTTTCCTTTATAGGTAACTTGTTTCTTTTCTCTGATGGATTTTAATATTCTGTTTTTATACTGAATTTCTGGTATCTTGATTATTATATGTCTGGGTGTAGCTCTGTTTTGGTTGTAGGTGACTGGAGTTCTGTATGCCTTACATTCAGTTATGAATGTCATTTTCTTTTCCCATACTTGGGAAGTTTTCCTTAATTATTTCCATGAATAGCCTTTGTAATTCACCTGTTTTTATTCCTGCTTCTTTCTTCATGTTTTTTATGCTTAAATTATAGATTCTCTTGTTGTCTTCTAGCCTTTGTATTGTTACTGCCTGTTTCCTTGTTATTTTAAAGAGATCTTTCCTTTAATGATCACACATTGCAAACTTGTCTTCAAGTTTTGATTGTCTACCCTTAGTTTCTTCTAAGGAGTTTTGCTAACTTTCAATGGAGTTTTTGATTTCCTGGTAATCTCTTAAGTCTGCTTCATGTATTCTATATTTACTTTATATTCTTTATTGAATGTTTCTCTCCTTTTTTGTGTTCTTCCCTTCTTCTATCAATGTCTTCCTGAGAGATGCTTAGTATTTCTTTTATTACTCTACTCATATCTTGCTTTACCTGATTTAATATTTCAGTTTTGAGCTCATCTACAAGGTCCCAAAGATATCTCTTAATGTGTATTGAAGCCATGTCTGATGTTGCATGTTTGCCACCCTCAATCTCCCTTGTTTTTTCCTCTCCTGGATCAGTGCTTTCAGGGTTTTGGGCTGGGGGCCTCCTCCTGCCTCTCTCTCCTGTCATGGTCCCTGCCTCTTCCACACAGGTTACAGTGCAGGTCCCAGCCCCCTTCCCTGTTGGCCACGGTTCCTCTGAAGCACACTGGCAAGGGACCTCTGCCCTCTCCTGCCTGCTCTTGTCACTAAGGTGTAAGCAGGGGCTGTGTATGCTGGCCACTTTGCACTGAGCCAGCCAAACTTCAGGGGCCTTTACCAGGGGTTAGTGCGTGCTAGGCACAGGGAATCAATTTGGGATGGCTCATTGGGTCCCAGCCGGGGTGTGACCCAGTCCAAGCAAATCCCACGAATCTGCTCTGTGGTGAGAGCAACCAACTGAAGTCACTGTCGCTCCCAGTTCAGGCTCCTCCTGCCTGATTACAACATGTCGCCCATTTGGTCATGCCCTTCCTGTGGGGGGGAGTCTCATTCCCAGTATTAATGAAGGTCCCTTCGCCGGCTCCGCTCTCCATTGGGTTCACCAACCCTGGACTTCAGCGCGGCTGTGGCTCCTGTGAGTGGCAGCGAGAGCGAGTTTGGGTGGCTCTGCCAGCCAGCATGAATTTGCAAATTCAGGCCAGTGCAAACTTGGCAGGTCACAGTGAAAATGCTGTATCAGGTAATTTTAGCTGTTCCAATTATAGCCCTGAGACTGTGTGTTTGACGAGCTTTTTTATGTTGTAATTTCTTCCTGTGTCAAGAGAATCCATCTCCCTCTGTCTGGGTCTCTCCAGGGTGTTTTATTCTGGCATATGAGTTGTTTCTCCTGGGAGGCTTTGTATTTTGTTGCTCACTGATCCGCCATCTTTATATCCTCCCCAGAATTGTGCATTTCTGACTCTAACATTTCAAAGCCTCAATTTTTTTTTAATTTAGAAAAAAGTGTTACTTAAAGAGGACTGTTAGATAAGAAAAAGAGTTCACTTCATTAGCATTTTGTATGTCTCATGCATGGCACATTAGTCAGTTTCTTGTTACATAACAAATACCCAATCCAGATCATTTTGTTAAGCAAAGAGGTTCATTTATGTCACATTTTACATCACAGGAGATCCAGACAGTAATGTGTGTGCTCTGGTGAAGAACTCTCTTGGCTGCATGGCAGATTGTGTGTGTACCTCAGTGACTGTGGAGCTTCTGTCCACAGATTCAACCCAGATTCAATCACTGGAGGTCCCACTCTAATAATCTAATCAAATTTATCACTAAACAGGGTCTTCAACTCTAAGCACCTCTTCTACTCCCTAGTACCTTAGTGTGATACTTTGAGTATTAAAGGCTTGCATGAGTTTACAGGGACAAACTACATTCACACCATAGCAGAAGTACATTAGGCCATATAATAATTTTCTGAAGCTGTATGTGGAGTATGTGTGTGTGTACATGTGTATGCATGTACATGTGCCCATAAGAGTATTGTTCCGGAGACAAGTTCAACTCTTTGGACTGTTTAAAAATATATATACTATATATACGTAAAACTCACTATAACATGTGCACATTCTAAGGAAGTTGCAGACACAAAGCGATTAACATATTCATTTAACTTTTTGTTCATAGACATCTCCTTTCTGCTATAAGTTGAAATACCATGCAGGGAAAGAATGTGAATATTACATCAGGAGAGCAAGCTACTCATTCTAACCCAGTTGCTCTCTAGCTGCATAACTGTAGGGAAATTCTTCAACTTCACTGAGCCTCAGCTGCTCTGTTATGAAATGAAAGTTCCAGCAATGCCTATCCTGGGACCAGCTTTGTTGTAAAGATTACTGACAAGGTTACAAGAAAACAACCCTGTGTCTGGTAGAAGGGTTCACACTCCCAATCTTATCTCTTTCGTTACCTCTTAATTTTCATTACTTCCTCAAGTCAAACCATCCCCATTTCTCCAGTGTTTCCTCACTGTTAAAATGTTTGTGCCACACAACCACTTGCCTCCATGAAAAGCTAGGCATTCCCCCTTCCCACCAGCACTTGCTGTAAGGACCTGTTGGAGCACTCACTGACGTTTGGATGAGGCCCCTGGATGCCAGCCAGTTCCTGGCATCTGGTGCAGCACCACTGTAATGTGAATCACAGCTTCTCAGGCTCCGCCCAGTTCAGAAAATCTGATGCTTTTACTGATCACTGAGACTCCAAGGAGTCTTCCACTTTCATCCTGACTGCACAGCTTTGTATGCGAAGAACACTAACGTTAGCTCATGTTACCTTTTATTTCCTGAATATTTCCTCTGCTTCCTTGCATGTTCTCTGAGGAAATATCATTGACCTACAATTCAGGTTAGGTTAGTGATGTCCACTTTTCTAGTTCAGGGAGCCGGGATAATGCTGCAGGAACTATGGTACCACAGTGAAAATCTAGAAATGGAAACATGGGACTGACGGTTAGAGGAATCAGAGGAAGAAGACAACACATTATATTGTCAGAAAAACTGAGAAAAACATTAGAAGTTGAAAACTTCTCAACCTCAATGTAGAACTCCAGGAAGAGACAACATTTGGTTGACAGTAAGGGAGAAATAAACAAATAGGGATTCATAAGCAAATACAGAGGCAGTGCACTGACTCTCAGATCTGTAGGATGTGCATGAATCTGTCTCACTTAAAGATGTACTAACCAGCCAGCAAATAACAAAGCAGAGCAAGTCTTCTTCAAACAGATGTGCATGAAATTGTGTCCATTAGCAGTCCAGTTGTTAGGAATATCTCAGCCCTCCCCTGTGCTGTCAGTGCATATTTAGTGAGCTGGAAGAACAGCCTGAGTGAAGTCTTGGCTCATGAGTACTGATGATCCTCTCCAGAAAGAACTCAAACCAAGGACACTGAAGTTACCTATGCCTGTGACCTGGAAACTTTGGCAGAGTTATCAGAGTTGGGTAGGAGAAGTCAGAACAGCTTGTTCACGTTGTCTCAGATCACTGTAGATTTATTGCATAATGGCATCCCCACACACAAATGTTCAACATACTTATGCTCAAAAGAGGAAAATAGGGAAGGAGACAGACAGAGACCAGATCAAGTGGAGAAAGAATTCAGAAATAGTAAAAGATGTTACTTCTGAATTGCATTGGACAGTATTGTTTTAGGATGACTGGAGTGGGATACATAAATGAGTACGGCACAGGCTTACTAGGCATTCTCAGTTTCCTCCAAATCTGATTCATTACCAAATCTCTCAAGTGTCAGTGCACCAGTTATCAATGCTATCTCCCATTAGATCCTGGCAGTGTTAGAGTGGTGGACACCCTCCAGCATGTGGGAGGCACCTCCAAAAAGCACGATGTGGAAGTCTGTTTAACACAGGAAGGCCTTGCATGAGCACCCCATCGCTTCATCTGCCTGGTTCACATTCTCACCAACATGCAATATGATCAACTATGTTAATTTTGTCATATGACTGTTTTAAAATAGTATTTGGTGATAGTTTTTTTCTGAATAAAATGTTATTATACTTTAAACAGTGGATCTGAAAACTCTTCTTTTCTAAATATTTCAAGCTATATCTTTCCTAGCAATTGTTTGCCAATATTCTAAAATTCTTGATACATTATATTTTTACTAGTATTCAACATAGGATATTCTCTAGTTTCCTTCTGCTTTTATTTAAACAAGGTCTACTTTATTGTGTGCTTTATAATTTTCAGTGTTTCTAGGTGTCATATAATGCTAACATTTGATTTAATCTACTTGTGTTCAGAGAACACACTTTGTAAGATTTCAAATAATGTCAGTGTTTTGAGACTTATTTAAGGGCTTAGTCCATGGTGAATTTTGGTAAACATTTCATGTGTGCCTGAAGAAATTGCGTTCTCAGAAGTCACTGGATTTAACGTTTTGCAGTGTTCAGAGCAGGCTAACAGCCGTGGAAGCGTTTAAAACTTTTATACATTCACTGATTTTTAAGCAATTGCTAAATCACTTTCTGAATGAGAGGTGCTAAAATTCCAGCTTTATAGACAATTTTTATATTTCTTCCTTCCGTCAATTTCAGCTTTTGCTTTGCTTATTTTGAAGCTCTGTAACTGGATGCATGTGAATTTACAACAGCTACGTGTTTCTAAAGAAATGATACTTGTTGTTCTGGTGATAGTCTCTGTTTTTACTTACAAGAAAGTGGTTTTTATTTGTTTTCTCCAATTTTGAACTTGGTGGTGCAGGTCAGTGGAAAGCCAGGAGTATTAAGCAAGCTCCTGTAATATGGCAAGGTTTACACTCGGAATGCTTTCTCCTTTGTGTGGAAAGTCTTGCTTTTCTTTAACCTCCTTGAGTTTGCTTGAACCTGTGTAATCTTCAGGTGTCCCATGAGGGCCAGAAAAGAGATTATTTGCAAAGTTTAGATTTCTTCTCTTTGTACCTCTTGTCTTTCCAGAATGTTCTCCCAAATTTCAATGGCTTCAGTAGCCTTGAACTCTGTCTTATAATGCTTCTAAGCCATAGGACTGCTTTTCTTTATAGCCTGGGGACAATATACTTCAGGGAAACACTCCATAAACATGAGTGAGTATGGTTCCCTTCTTTCAGTGGTTGATTCTTATCCAGTTTCTACCTGCTTTGACTCTTCTTCAGTGCCATTTTCACATTTGTGATCTTCAGTCCTAACAAGTTATCATGCTGTAATAGGCAGTAGAAATCCTTCCAGGTATATTTCATCATTGTCCTATATTTTACCCTGTAAAACAATAAATATCCATTAAAATGTTGGTAACACCATTTTATATTTACTCTATGCAGGTACCTAATTTGAAAGGACATTGAAGAGTCATTAGCATTCTACTAAATGTAATGAAAAAGTGTTTTTCAGAAAAGTAAACATTTGGAAATTAAATAGCATAGCTCAATGTATAGTATGATAAAAATACCAATTCTTGTGGTAAGAATTCCATGAAAGAGTAGAAAAATGACTGTTAACCTTAAGTTACCAGATTTAGTGTGCCACCAAGTTGGATTTAAATTCCAAATATGCAAATGATAAGTTTTAGTGTATGTTCAGTGAATAATTGGGATATTCTTGGGCTGAAATGTAGTTGACAATCTCAAAGTCAAATTGAACAGAATCACTGCATTTAATTTATCAACTATGTGCCTTCTTCTCTTTGCTTACTACATCCTCAGCAATACCATGTCATGAGCTATTATGGCTCATGGGCTTTGGACTCCTAGTATGATGAGAGATCTTGCTGTAAAATGGAAGACACACATGTACATATTTCTGGTAATTTGTTTTACAGACTTTTTGCTCTTGGAATATTGCTATGAGGAAGCAGCTAGCGACAGAATGTGGAGCATGTAGTTGGGCTAAAAATCTTCCAAAGACAATTAACTGTGTACTTGAAATGCTCACAAAGGCATGTTTGGAATGGGGGTGAATGAAGCCTCTTGTATATACCAGAGTTCCTTCTCCTTTCAAAGACAGTCTAAGGAAAATTTATTATAAAAATACAATAGACACATTAGTCATACTGAGTAACAATAGTCACAGGACTCTTTATTTTCATTGGATGGATTTATTTAAATATATTTAGAATTTACTCCATCAATTGATATATTTCCAAGTTTCCATTTATGAAAATAAATGAAAATAGAGCAAAAAAAAATACACACAAAGACTGCTCAGAGTTTGCCACAGCAGGGGAGGAACCATCATAAATTTCACATTGGCAGAAACTCAAAGGCGGGGAGAGGCTTTCAGAAGTTCTGTCCTGGACACACGGAAAGCTTCAGGTCTCTCAAATGGATACTGTTGTCAGTATGAAGCTACCAATGGTGATTATAGAGGGATATATTTGTCTTTTTCTGTTGTTCCTAAAATGAAAAAAAGGTGGTAAATTGGAGAAGTCATCAGGGCTTGATCAAATTATAGCCATTTTGAGTTGATTGTTGCAGGAGTTATTTGGCTTCCTGGAGTGGCTGTTAGAGCTCTCTGATTTCCTTCAAATCTGGTTTTAGGTATAAGCTGTTGTCCTTGGGTGAGTACTGTAGGGAATGAGTTTCTTGGTCTTCTTGTCATAGGCTATGAGTCAGAGGTTTTTCTGTAGGCATATTCTGGCCACTGCCCATTTCCCAATCCATGCTCTCAAATATTAGAAATTGTGTTCATCAATCATTTTTGTGCACATTGTTTTGTTTTTATTCAAAATTGGGTTAGAGGTTCAAGGACTTAGCTCCCGGCATAAGTGCCTGCCTGGCAAGTGTGAGGTCTTGAGTTGGATTCCCCCATACCAAAAAAAAAAAAAATCTAGTAACAAAATTGGGTTACATACTCTTAGCTCTGTGCATTCATACAATTTTTACAGATAGTTTGTGATATTTAAAAAAATCACATTTTTAAAGTATTTTTTTGTGTGGAACTTCCAGAACAAGTAAACTAAAACCAAAATCCTGTTATGAATAATTAGGAAATCCAATATGAATTTTCACTGGACTTGTTAGATTAATAGCAACTTAATAAAAGTGCATTTGTATTTGTTTCTCTTTAGATTTCCTGACATAGATATAACAAGTAGCTCTTAATGACCTTTTTGGTCTCAAGTGTCAGATTTCAGAAGAGTGGGTTTTGGTGTCATTATATTTATTAGGTTTTTCCGCACAACAGAGAGGCAGAAAAAGTAAGGTTTTTATTGAGGAAGGAGAGGAATGCACAGCGCACTGGGACTGCTCAGCTCACTGCAATCCTCTGGCCTGAGACAAAGGGGGACTGAAGATTATATAGACTCTGGTCAGAGGCGGAGTTCAAAGAGCAAGCATTAATGATGCATTGGGAGCTGATTGGAGCTTTCTTTACGTGCAGGAAAGAGAAAGAGGAAGTTGAAATCAGTCCTGAGGCAAGAAGAAGGAAGTGTTCATCAGAGAAATAAGTTGCTATCCTTTGTTTAACCTTTGGCCATGTTTGCCCACCTTCATAATGTTCAGCAACTTATACTCAAGCAAAAATTGTTCATATTTTCCAGTACAGATGGACTATCTTTAAAATGAAAATCTGAAATTGTATTTGCTCCAAAATATGAAATATTTTGAGTACTGATTTGACATACTGTAAGTGGAAAATACTATATGAAACTTTTACATCAACAAAATTATAAAAAACTTGTATAAAAGTACCTTCAGGCCAGCTACATTCATTAAGTGTATTTAGAATATTTATGTTTAGATATTGATTCCTTCCCCACGATATCTCATTATATCATGGAAATATTCTCAATTCCAAAAAGACCTGAAATCTAAAACACTTCTGATCCCATTTTGTTACAGGAAACTGAGTTAGATAGAACTATTATAGGCAATCAGACAGGGCTAGGCTCTCAAAGGTGCCAGTCCAGAAAACCAGAGACCTTGCAACCTTGGAGGAGACAGACACCTCTCACTGTGGGCCAGATCTCAAGACAAAAGATCAAACAAATACACTCAAATCCTAGGGATTGATGTTCTAAATAGGTCTCTAACACCCCAAGGAAGCCAAGAGTCACTAAACCAGCCCCCTACAGGAAGAGTCACTGCTCCGTAAGCATGCCTTTTTGCTATGTAACTGGCTTCCCCATTTGTTCCCCAATTTAATTAATTTTACCTGAGCAGTTAAACTTATTGGTTGACCCTAGGTCTGTCCCACCTCATGCCCGCCTTGGGAGTTCCCAATTTGGACTAGCTTCTCTTTGTGGTTTTACTCTACAAAAGTGCCTAGAAAAGACAGTCTTTGGCAATCCACTTGGGACCCCTTCTATCTCTCTGAAAGAAGCTTCCTTTCTCTTAATACATATATTCTGCTCTTAACCTCTGTTGTTCTGAAAATTCATTCTTTAGTGTTAGAGAACAGCAACTCATACCAGATATCTAGTAGGTTGGGAGTTTCTTTCCTGTATATCAATTTTAGATAAGGATAATAAACCTGTATTTTGCTAGGTTTTCTAAGAAGAAATAAGCAAATAAGGCAAAACTAACCAACCACCTGGTTTTCTAATTGACGTACATTAAAATGTTTAAATTAGGATAAAAAAAGTGGGGAGAGAGGAGGAGGAAAATGTACAGTGTAGGAGGAGTGAAGTTTAAGAGGAAATGTTTTCTGACCCATGAACATTGTACAGAATCCAAATATTCATGAAAAAAACTTTTTTTGAAATACAGCCAAGCCGATTCATTTATGAATTGTCTGTCTGTAGCTACTTTTGTTTTAAGTCATGGAGTTAAATGGTTTGTGCAAAGAAGACATGTAACTATGGGTGACGAATATTAGCAATACTTTCTACAGTGCTAGTTATTGGAGACCCATGCAGTGGATTCCAACTTCTGTCTAAGTTATAGTCCATGGTGGGAAAAGAAAGAGCAAGAGACAAAGTAGAGGGGTGCAGGGCTGGTATCTGGGACCACCAGTCGCTCTTTAGGTACAAAAGACTCCAATCCCTAGCTAGCTGGCCTGATATTAGCCAGTGTAGGGGGAGAGGTAGGGTGCTTCTCTTGCAGCAGCTAGAGGCGGAGGCTGAACGCGCAAGTTTACCATCATAAAGGAAAGAAGCCCAGATCCATCCCCACACCTGAGTACTAATCTCAACCCAGAGGAAAGGGGATTTCCACACTCCAAACCTGGCCTAAGAGGCAGGCAGGGCAAGGAAAGCCTAGGATACACTACGTCAATTTACAGTTCATGGTCCCCAATAGATGAAGATTAAGCTACTTGCTCTCTGGCCCTTTGTAGGAAGTCTGCTGATCCTTGGGCATACTATCCATGGCTGAGTAATATTCTTGAAATTTTTCTTTGATAATTTTCTCACTTCCATATTTTGTTCTTTCATCCAAATAGTTGCATTGTATAGATGTTGTATGACATGGATTGTTTGCTTTAATTTTCTAATTTTTCTCATCAATTATCCACCTCTCCTAAGCAGAAGTTGAGGAACTCTGTGACAATTTTTCTCCTTCTCTTTGTTACTTTGCTCATTGCTGAGACAAAATACCCAATACATACAAGTTAAGAGAAGAAACATTTATTTTGCTTATAGTTTGTAGAGGTTTCAGTTTATAATTGGCTGGCTCCAAACAGGTTGGCATGGCAGAGGAGCATCACAGCGAGAAACAGTTCGTGACAGGGAGAAGACAGTAAAAGCAAGCAAATGACAAGACAAGCCTCTTTCTATCACTTGTATCTTATCCAGCCTACTTATCCTTAGGACAGATAGCACTGATATAGGGGAAAGAAACTCCCAACATTATGGATGCCTGGTATGAGTCCTTGTTCTCTAAAATCAAACAAAAAATTTTCAAAACAACAGAGATTAAGAGCAGAATATATTTATTGAGAGAAAGAAAGCTTCTGCCTGAGAGACAGACAGAAGGGGTCCTGAGTGGGTTGCCAAAGACTGTCTTTTCTAGAGACTTTTATAGAGTAAAAACCACGAAGTGAGGGAAAACTGAGAACTCACAAGGTGAGCCTGAGGTGGGACAGAACTATGGTCAATCAAGTAGATTAATTGGTCAGGCAAAATTGATTAAATTGGGGACAAATAGGGAAGTGAGTCATGTAGCAAGCAGGCATGCTTAAAGAGCAGTGACTCTCTCCCTGCAGGGGTTGGGATGGTGACTCCTTGCTTCCTTAGAGTGATGGAGACCTATTTAGAATATCAATTCTTGATCCTTATCCTGAGGAAGTATGTGGTCACATTTGATTTTTCTTTTGTCTTGAGGTCTGGCCCACAGCAGAGGTGTCTGTCTCCCCAACAGTTGCAGCATATCTGGCATAGTTCTTTTCAGGACCCAGTCCTGTCTGACTGCCCATAATATTTCTATCTAATTTAGTTGCTTGTAACAGCACTCACACCCTTAATTCTAGCATTGTGCCATGAATCAATCCCAGTGTCACATATTCTAATTTCAACCACCTCTGAAAAGCCCCATCTATGACTGCATGAAGCTTTGGGAGGACATCTAGACACAAACCATATCACTCATTAACTGGAATTTTAAAAATATTAGCCACTCTTTGAATTTGTATTGTTCTGTGTTATTCTAGAAAATGATATATTTTATATATAATTGTGATATTCATTAAAATATATTAATCATCTTCAAACTGAAAGGTGACAATTGTTAGTAAATTTAGTATTGACACTGAGAATAAGGGTAAAGACCAAATAAATATAGTTCTTAAAATAACGACTATAGTTCTTAGAAATATAATAAAAATGAAATACTTAAAATATTGACAGACTACATTTTACTCTTAATTTTCCATATCTTTCTAAATTAAAATTCAAAAATTAAGAAAACATAACCATAACATTAAGAAATTAATGTTATGATTATATTGATGTGCAAATTTTGCTTTTCATAAAAAAGTAAAAGTGTCAAAATAATACCCCACTATTTTCACACCTTTCATGTTCATTAATTAAGGGAGCAAAATGTTTTAAATGCACAACTGTAGGAGAAGAAGAGTGAAAGCTTTTATACACATCATGTCTAAAGAACCACATGCTTTAAAAAATCGATGGAAAAATTCAGCATAATTTCCCTTTTAATAGCCCAAGAGAGCTCACGTATACCTGTAAGACAGTGACATAGGAACCTTCTAGGCCTACTAGCCTAGCGACATCTGTAGTAAACATTTCTGGAAGTGTGTTTCATCGCTAAAATATACTACAACTGTGCATTTAGATCAGAGCATGCTTTCACTCACATAAAGCATTGCAGAGTAGGTTCTGAGGGCTTCATCTACAGCCTTCACCTCAAGTTATGCAGCACACGGACATTAATGGCATCACACTTGCAAGCCACAGAGCCTCCCTTATAGAACTCCAGTTCTGTCCAGAGGAGCTGCTGTATATAATTTGACTGCTAGACTGGCAGGTATGCACACACACACACACACACACACGCCCATGCACACACATGCCTTCTCACACAGAGCTTTTGGTTAGTGCTCAGGGTGCTATAGAGTTTAGGGTTTTGTGATAAACAACGGAAATAAACCAAAGGGGTGGCAGAGGCCTGTAATCTCAACTAAGTCAGATGAATGGCAAGATGGAGGCCAGTCTGGAAAATTAAGAAGACTCAAAACAAAAAATAAAAAGGACTGGGTAACATTGTTCAATAGTAGAACATTTTTCTACTGTGCATCATGTGTGGGTTTAATCTCCAGGATTATAATCAACCAATCGATCAATAAATGAGAGAGACAGGGTGGGGGAGAAGAGGAGAAAGGAAAAGCACGTGCCTTTTCCCTCTGATGTCCACTTTCATATCTTATAAATCCACTGATCTAGGATCTTACTACTACGTATGTACCTTCCTTCCCTTTTGTTTGTGCAGTGCTTCGTTTGTAACCTAGATGATTTTATAAATTCAACAGTTACTCACAGAGAACATAGTACTTCTCAGTGCCAACTAGATTTTGGCATACTGTGGGGAATGAGGCAGAAATGTCCCTCTCCCTAGAGTATGCCACATTAATACACTAGTAAACAAGCGTGTGCAATAGATAATGAGAACTAATGACAAATACATGCAAAGCAGCAAACAGAGTAAGATTAGACAGCATGGTAGGTGGAGCTACTTTTAAAAGTGGCAGTTAGGGATGTCCAGTGTTTGAAGTGGTTTAAATCCTGAGGGATGAATGCTGAGGATGCAAACATGAGGAGTTCTCCAGGAAAGACATTTCAGACGTGGTCCCAGAAGTGGACCTGGGACAAACTAGAGTAAGCAAGGAAAAGTCAAGAGGTCACAAGTAGGCAAGGAAGAGGTCAAATCATGTTGAGCATTGAAAGAAATGTGAGAGGATAAACTTGTTCTTCGTTATTTGGATAAAATTTGTTCTTTCTCTCACTGCATCATCTTTGGAAATCCAGCATCCTTTCCTCTCCTAGAGGCCAGTGAATTTCTGGGAGGGTGTTTTATCACCTATGACAACAGCTTTTGCATCAGCCATAGTTAAGTACATGGACCAAGGATCATCATTTATTTTGTGCTCACTGCTTTGCTCAGCTTGGCCTTGGCTGGGTGGGAGGCATAGATCCATTCTTTGACTTTCCCATCTCTGACAGTCACACCCTGCACCCAGCCATCCACTGAGACTCCGCTGTGTCCATCAGCTTGGAGAGAGGGAAGAAGGTATTGGGTTAAAGTTATATCACAGAGGATGAAGAAGGCAGAGTGAAAAGGAGAAAGAAGAGGAGAAGAAGAAGGAGGATTTTCAGGAAGAGGGAAATTCTTTTCTGCCTCCTGTTCTTTGGCTCTGCTCTTCCCAGCCTCTTCTTATTTCCTCTCCATTGTGCTTTCTCCCACTCTCAACTCCTCTTATTTGTAATTAGTGCACTTTGTCTACCTGAAATGCACCTTAGTCTCAGAGCACTCTCATGCCCTCAGGGATTTATTTTTTCTTTCTGGGCACTGATTTTTCCTAAAGGGTTTTCATGAAGCTATTTTCTTAGTATCATTTGTTTAAAAGTTAAATTGAAAGCAGTTTACATAAGCTTTTTCACTCATCTTCTCAATAAATGCTTTTAAAAAGTTCATTATGTTCTGATTCTAGGGTAGAGCCTGGAAACATTGCTGAATCAGACAGTTCATGAGTTCCGTTCATTCACATTTCTCCATCTACTAGGACAAACAGACCAACTTGGTATATATGCAAAAAGCTAACCAAATATACAGGACTACAGAAGAGTAAGACAGTGCTGTGGATCTTTTTCTAAAGAACTAAATATTCTGAAATTAGAAGAAAGAATGAGAATTAACCAGAGAAAATATGGGATAGAAAATATTCAGGACAAAGGAAATCCTAGGAGGACATGATTTTCTGGAAGAAGAAATATCATTTTCCAGGTTATTGAAGTAGCATCTTTCAGAAATGGGCCTGAACTTGTGGTAACAATTGAGAGGTGGGAGCCTTGAAAGCATATTATGAAAGGGTCTGAGGATGTGAGGACTTAGAATTTTTCTTAAGACAAAAGGAACATAGTGAGTAAGGGCCTGAGCAATTGTATTGACTCATGTTCTTTCCAACAACAGAAAATTAGGTGGACGCTACCTGAAACCAGGCAAGAACTGATTTTTACTGCCCTGTTCCCTTCCTAATGGTAATGAGACGGCCTGAGTGTGGTGATGAGGGACTGTTTGAGGGTTAGTGCTTAATTCCTCAGAGAAACAAAACCATGAAGACACAGTATCAACACTGCAGAAAGTAGGAAAAGGAAAAAACAGCCATATCCAATACAAATTGAAAACAGAGAAAAGATTATTCTCCACTTCACATCATCATACACAAAAATTTCCATGCATGCAATCCAACTCAGTGTGAAAACCGAAAGACTAAACCACTAGGATACATAAGAGAATAGCATCATGCCATCAAGAGAGGAAACTGATGAGTTTAATAAAAAGGAGAAAGAAAATTATTAGCAAAAGAGAAAATGATAACTAAATTTGATCATATTAAAATAAGAATAACTGTTCATTAAAAAACACCATTAAGGGTATATGAAAACTCTTGGTATTGCTTTTATAGTTTTAGAAAAGTTTTAAATTTACAGAAAAGTTCCAAAGACAGTACAGAAAGTTCTTTGATAGCCCCAAACCACAATTTCCCAATTGCACAATTTTATGTCACAACAAATGAAACAATATTGATATCTTATTATCAATCAAACTGCATATTCATGTAGATTCACAGTGTCCTCTATCTGTTCCAGGGTGCTGGTTAGAAGCCCACAGATCATGGAGACATTTGTCTCCTCTGACTTCTCTAGGTTGTGGTAGTTTTACAGAGTTTATTTTGATGAACTTGAGAATACTGAACCCTACAGTTCACAGACTTTGTAGAATCTGAATATGTGTGTGTGCGCGCACACACGCATGTGTGCACGCATACGTGTCTCCTATGGGTTATTCTGGGGTTTTACTGAGTGGAGACTAGAGATAAAGAATCATTCTCATCACATCCTATCCAAGGTGTATGTGAAATCTGCACAGCTCAGTGCTGGTGATGGAGACCTGGCTGCAGGACTGAGATTGCTCGCTGTGTTTCTCCACAGTCAGGTCCTGCCCATCTTTCTTTGAGAGATCACTATATGCAGCCTGCACCTAGGGAAGGTTATCCTCCACTTCTCTGAGCACAAAACAATTCCAGATAATGCATGTAGCTACTGCCTTTCCTTGCAATCATTTATTTACCTCAGTATGCATTTCTAAGTACAGCATTGTTTTATACTTTGGATTATAATGTAATATTTCACTTTTTGCATTTTAATAAACCATGAAAAATCTAATTAATGAACGAAAAAAAGAAAGAAAGAAAGAAAGAAAGAAAGAAAGAAAGAAAGAAAGAAAGAAAGAGAAATGGAGATGGAGGTGGAGATGAAGACTGAGACAGGGACAGATACAGAGATAGAGAGAGAGACAGAGACAGAGAGAGGGAAGGAAGGAAGGAAGGAAGGAAGGAAGGAAGGAAGGAAGGAAGGAAGGAAGGAAGGACCAAAGTTTAACTAATCAAAGGTGCTGGGGACCAAACATTCACAAGGGCTAATTTTGCATATTTCCCTATGGGATAAAATGGAGGTTTAGGATTATTGGTATGACCAATTTGAGATGTCACACTGACTCTTCTAGGCATAAGATTATCTACACCTTGAGTCATCTCAGGATTGTTCTCCAGGACAAAACCCTTCTTAGCATATGATCATCTATGCCCTCTTGAGTCTGAGTCTTCTGCTGAATTATAATCTTTCACTAGCCCATCTGTCTCTGTACACACCTAATAAATAGTGGCTGCTTTGGGAGTAGAGGAGGACAGATCTGGAGACACTGACATGCCAGCCATTGATGCAATACTCTATTTGTCTCTGTTTTTTTAAAATTTTTCTTTCCATATTCTTAAGACAAACAATCAGGACTCTTGGCCAGGCTTCTGATACAAAGGAAGCAGGAGGACTTTCTTTTGCACGTTCTCTAGATACAGGGAGATTTCTCTGTCCCTCTGTTTCTCAGAAGGAAGCAGTGGCCCATGGTTCCCAGTGATCTTCGCTGACTGTAATTCAGTGCTGCTGCTGAGAGAAGACGCCAGGCATGATTTCTGCCAACCTTTACAAAAATAACCTGTGATTTCAGAATCCTCCCTGAGTTATTATTTGCTTCTGTCTTGTGATCATTTTTGGGAGTACAAACACTGAAAAGATGTAGACCAGGGAATAGCACAAATCAACTTTCTAAACTGCCCCCAGGCACAATTTCCACATAGCTGCAGGGTCCTCACCAGGGACAGGGCTAAACTTCAGTGCACTGGTTTCTGATCATGGTATCTTGAGACTTTCACTAACTTAGATTTCCAAAAGAGAAAAAGTGGCTTTGCAAAATAACAATCTCCTGTTTTTAACTGTGTTCCACCACAAACTAAATGACATAGAGTTATACAGTAGTTTTAGACTTAGAATAATTGATTAATTTCTTTCAACAGAAACAATCTTATTTCTGGAAATAATACATACACACACATATTTGCATACATATGTATGAATTCTAACAAAATTCCTAAGAGGAAAGAAGAAATATACAGAGAATGCTAGACACCACAGAGGTAGAATGAAGGAGCAAAGAGATATTGTTAAAATTGGCTTATTTTCCTTCAGCAGTCCTTCCTGGACGGAGAGTGTCTTTTCCTGTTCTATGTATATACTGTCTTAGCATGCCAATTTAGTGATTGAGATTCCCACAGGCACACTGATCCACCTGATTTTCCCTTTCAGTGATTTCCAAGCACAAGTATGTCTTTGGAAAGGAAATCTGTTACAGAGCTATACTAAAATACCTGATTCTGGCTCTCCCATGTTTATTTTCCATTTTTCTCATATCAGTGGCGCTTTAAATTTCCCCTTGTGGGAAGACTTTGGTAAAATAATTGCCCTAGGAAGGGTATAGCTCCAAAGTTTTTTTCCAAGCAGAGTAAAATTTCCCAAGCAAAGTAAATCCCAGGATTCACACGAGACTTAACTGAGTACAAGAATTCTCTCTTTTTTTTCCTTCCCTTTTCTATTGGACTTAAATGGAGGAAAAGCTGTGAGAACAGACCCAGAGGCTGCAATGAAGATGGGACAGAAGCAAACACCCCACAGACGGAGACACGAAGCTTTAATTACATCATTTCAACCCCATCTCAAATTGTACTTAAAGTCAAATTTAAAGTCTACGTTTTCTATTGTGAGTCAAAATTTTTTAAATGAAATTGAGTTAATTTTTTTTTTAATTACTGATGACGTAGAATTATCTAACTAACACAGAACCAAAGCAGATATTCCTCCTGGAACTGGGTTTTTTTCTCATTTGTAAGGCTTATGAATTTGAAGAGCTGTTTCTAGGAATATTTAAAGGACAAAGGAGAAGAATACACTCTGAGTCTCAATCCCACTTGCCACAGGGAAAGTACTAACTTCCTCTTGGCAGGCTAGGAGAAGGCTACACACACTCCAGCCTCCTGATCCATGTCTGCACCACTGTCTGCAGAAATAGGAACATTTTGCCACTACTTTCTGTGTCTCAGGGTTTCATTTCTAGGTGTCTCTTTAACATCTCCACTAGCTGCAAAAAAGAGATGCTACTTATGCTAGAATATCAGTTACACTTAATGTCCTCTGGCCATTTTTAGCATATGGACAGACCCTGATTTTAAGGACAGAGTCCCCAACTGCCATTTCAGTCATTTTTCTGTTTTTGCATCTCTTGTGCATGGGTTAAGCTGCTTATGTAATCCCAACAGCAAATCATACTTTTAAAAAAAATTCTTTACTGTGATCAGCTCAGAGTTCCCCTTGCTATGTGCTGTATCTCTCAATTTTTATGTATGATTTTCCGCAATTTCGACAGAGATGAGAAGTCAGTAACCATCTTTTCTTAGTGACATGGCCCAAAGTTCTATCACAGCTTTTCTAAGAGTCATTGGTCACTGCTGTTCCATAAATACAACTGTGATTTTTGTTTGTTATGATTTCACACTCATCGTTTTTGTTTCTTTGGGCTTCTTAAAAAAGAAGAATTGAATACTATGATTCAGAAGAATATCACCTTAAATCTAAATCACTCATTTTGTGTAAAGTTAGCTAAAATGTTTATTGTGACACTTAAAACTTCTACATAGTTGTTAAGACAGAAGTGGTTAGCCTGTTTAGATATGAAGAAATTGGGGTACATGAAAATGAAGAGTCATAGATTGAGTTCAAAGTCAAGATTTAATTATGTTCTGAACTCGGGTTCAGCAAGTACCAGCTAAGATTTCTTCAACCAGCACAGCTGCAAGATTCACTTAAAGTTGCACCCACATGATTTGCAGCAGCAGGCCAGGACCCTGTGAAATCACAGTTTCCAGCCTCACAAAGGAAGTAGACATTCTTGAGAGGAGACATGGACATCTGACCTTGGAACCTTGCAGAATCCTAGAGAAGAGAGCTAAGGAATTTGTCAGAGCCAATTTGACATGGAAATTTTGATCATTCATTATGACTGATTTTGATTGCTCATGCTGACTTGACTTGAATAAGACTTTGCTGTTGCCTTTGCGAGTGGATCTCCAATGCTCCAGGATTTCAGGACAGACGCTTAAGTCTTCCAGTTCTGACTGTTCAGCTCTGAAGACAAATTCTTACCTGTAAGTCTGAAGTAAGCTCCTTGGTCATTGCCCTTCCACTGCCCCTGAACAGTCCAGCTCTCCAGGGTACTTTTGGCCACTGTAGATTCTGCCATCTCTGACAGCAAGCAGCCACTGAGGTCCTTCTGATTCTGGTCCTGTAAGACTGGCTCACTGATCCCCATTATAATCATATGTATATTTTATATCAAATCCATTCCTTTTAAAATCGAGACTAAGAAATTTGAGGGCAAGGGACCATGGAAGTAATTTGGGTAATATTTTCAAATAGTCTGTAATCTAATTCAGGGGAATCAAAAAATGTAATTTGACCCTTTAATGCAAGTTGGTAACAACAAAAAGATTTAAAAAATCTACATTTATCATAAAATCTAATTCTTCAGTAGTTTTCTTGCTCTCTTTATCTGAATGTAATTTAAGGAAAGATGTAAAAGAATGACCACACCATCAAACAGGATTAAAGAGGATGCATCATGTAAAAGGCATAAATACCTTCAAGGAAACAAGTAAAAAATAAAGGTGCAATTTGAGACAGCAGGATAGAGGCAGAAAGAACTGTAAGGAAACAAAAGGTTTATGGGTGGAAAATAAATTGAAAATACAGTTTTCTAGCTGAGCTATCAGCTAACAACTAGGTACCTTCAATACGCCTATTACCATGTTTAGTCATTGACAAGAGGTAAATAAGATATACTTGTTTTCTCTTGATTGTGATATGGATACCAACATTCTGTTTGTTTCAATCCTACAAACATTTAATGGAGATCTATCATATACAAAGTTATATGTCAGAAAAAAACTACACAAAAATGAATGAGACTCTCTCTTCTTTTATCAGGAATATCAGGGAGTAAGAGGTATCAGGGTATCCTGCATACCCTCCCTATGAGATCCAGGTGAGCTTTCCAATGGAGAGATTATTAATATAGATTCCCCCTCCCATGAAGACTGTGAATCCCATAAGACTTTCACTTTCAGGTAGCCCACACTGGCTTCTGGAAATTGATCAGGTCTTCAGGTGAAGGATATCAGGCTCCTGGGGTCCCACAGTTTCTTCTCTGGAAAATGGAAGAGGTCAGGTGACAAGTTGACATCCCTGAACTGCTACTCTTTCCCCACATGCAGGCCAGTACTTTACAGATCTTTTTCATTAGCAGTCTTATCACCCCAGTCCCTCTGGTATCCATTACTGGCTTCATCAACGGAGCAGCCAGTGAGGTCAGGACACATTACTGTAACCAGATATCAGTATTACCTCAGAGATTCAGACCAGTCACTACTTAGAATTAACTGAAAGCCCTAGATCATGTCTCAAACTGAAAATAGATTCTATATGATTTTTTAATGAATGGTGGCTGTTGTCATCATCACCTTCATCAGCACCATTATTTTCATTCTCTATGTCTTGTATTCTTGCAGATAATCCAAGCATAGGATCTGAAAGCACAGGCTGTAGTCCAACCCACATGGGCAGATGTCTTGGTTTATGTCAGTGCCCCCCAAGCCTCATGCAATTATGGACTCTACCAAATCTAGCATTTGTGATTGGTTCATTGTCTAGCACTCGGGTTGGTGGTGTGAGTGTCAGAGCTGCCTAGGGGTGTAGCTAGGATATGATATAACAGCAGGAAGAAGGTGTGTTTCTCTCTCTTTCCAGTTTGCACCTTGCAGTTTGCAACTGCCATGAACTGCAGCCTGCAATGCTAGCCTGCTTTGGAGCCAGCAGTGTGTGGACTGAAACCTCCAAGAACTGTAAGAAATAAACCTTTCTTTCCTTCATTTTGGGTGTCATGTATTTTGTCCCAGCAATGAGTAAAAAGTAACTAAGACAGCAGACATGGTCCAAGAAGCTCAGTGAACACCTGAGTCAATGGATGGTACCAAATCTGAGGAAAATTTTTCCTATACACACATAGTTAGTGTAGGTTTAATGTAGAAATTAAGAATGGTAAGAGATTAAAAACGACCAATAAATAAAACAGAATAATCATAGTATACTTTTATAATTTATGGTGTTTCCCAAACTGATTGAATTAAGAAAGGCTTAGCAGATTAGTAAAGCACAACTTTGGGTTTGTGTGTGGGATGTTTCCAGAGATTACTGGTATGTTGGCCAGCACCCTGGGGTGGTAAGATCCACCTCAACTGTGCATGACACCATGCAACTGGTTGGCCATCCTGATGCAATCAGAGGGGAAAAAAGAAATTGGGCCACATTTAAAAACTCAGTTCTGTGTGACAGGGGTATGACCACCGATGCCTGAGGACCTCAGACTGCAGCTTCTTCAGCCCTTCAGTGCAGGCTGACACCAGTGACTCTCTAATGAGCTGCCAGGCATTCAGTCCCTGAGCAGCATTGCACCTTGGGTCCTTCTTGTTCTGCAGCTTCTAGCTTCTTGGTTTGACAACAACTGGATCCTCTGACCATGCAGCACACAAGAGGCTACTGTAGACGCTCTTGGTGATGCCTCTGCAAATCTGTTTTCTTGCTTCTGTCCCCCAAAAGACCCCTAACCAAAACTGCAATGAAATTTATTTAATGCTTATTTGTTGTCATCTGGAATTCTCCATTTAATATTTTTTGGACCTCACCACCTGGAGACCATTAACTGACACTGCAGATAGTAAATCCATGGGTAAGTGGAACTACTATATGTTCACTGAGGGAAAATATGTACAAGTTGGTTTTTCCATGTTGACTCCTTTGCATTTCCATCCCAGCTTCTTAGGCTTCTAGCCTTTGAAACCTTATTGATATGTAATAATCACTCTAAAACTGGTAGTCATTTGTCTATGAGTTACAAATATGCTTTCCATTATGTCACTTTTTTGGACTTTGCACATATTTTGTCATGCAACACTTTTAAAGTATTTGCATCCTCAGTTAGGTCTATTTCATTCATGATTATTCCATTTGCTATCTTTTTCCTACTTTGTAGTTAGCCAAACATTCTATATACTTCTTTTCCTGAGGCTTTTGATTTTGAAATAATTGTAGAAACATAGGAAATTGCAAGTATGATAGCAATTACATGTGTAGCTGTATGCTGTTTTTATCAAACGTGTAGATTTGTCACCACTACCCTAACCAAGATACAGAGCTTTGCTGGGTGTGATGGTGCATGCCTACAATCCCAGCACTCAGACTGAGGCAGGAGGATCCCTGTGAGTTTGAGGCCAACCTGGACTACAAAGTCAGGTCAAGTTCAGCCTGAATTGCATACTGAGACCCTGCCTCAAAAAAACAAACAAAAAAAAATAGAGTTTTTCCATCACCACCAACTCTTCATCTGACCTCTTAATGGTGAAAGCCACTGCTGTCCCCTCGTCTGTCCTTGAACTCTGCCAACCACTAGTGTGCTTTTTCTGTCTAAAATTTTGTCATTTCTAGAATGCTGAGTCAGGTAATCACTTAACATATAGTAGCATATGATATTTTGCAATTGGTTTTTATCATTTAGAATATGTTCCATAGATCTATCACAAATTATAAGAAGCAAACTGCAGTGTTGTATGGAGTATAACAGTAGTTAGTGCCATTTTATTCCTGAGAAGTAGTTCATGGTATGTGTGTGCTACAGTTTAGACATATACCTATAGAGGGACATTTTGTTAGCTTTTAGTTATTACAGATAAGGCAGTTGTAAACTTTGAACAAACAATAAGAGAAAATACTGAAGTGACATAATTTAGCCAGTAATATAATCATTACAAATGTTAAAAACAAATGTCAAGGAAGTGGGGGCTATGATCATCAGTTTTGGGGTTAACTTGCCTAAGCAGTGGTCCTTAGTCAATAATGTCCCATTCCAAGTGTTGGTGAGCAGGCATCTTACAGGTAGAGCCCACGTTCAGTTAGCTTGAAGTAAGAGGAACCTAGCTGATTTGGGTGGGTATGACGCAGTCTGTGGAAAGTGCTCAGAGCAGGGCTGAGGCATCCCCAAGACAAAGCTGGGAACAGCAACTCCCAGCACCAGCTTTTCCCAGGAGCACTTCAGAACCCAAACACCGCACGCTCCTGTTTGGCGGCCCATGTCACTAGAAAGCCAAAGGCGCCAGAGAATACAGGCGGCAGCTTATTTCCCTGAGCTGGACCTTGCAGTCTGCTGCACGGAAACAAGCCTCTGTGATCTCTGGAAGCCCTGCAAGGGCCAGAAATAGAGGTGGAATGGAAGTGAAATGAATTGCCTCTGACATAATGGAGCTGGGCTTTCTGTGATACTCATTTTAATCACATTTTGCCTGGAAGAAGCAAGTAGGGGGCAAAGAGTGTGCTTGGTCTCATGTCCTGCAGCCCCATCTGGGTCTTGATCAGGAGCAGAGCACAGATATCACTGTCCCCATGCGTCTCTGAGGGTCAGCTTGATAGAGGGCACAGTGAATTTGTCTGCTCCTGGGATAGTGTTTCTGTGCCTTATCTTCTCAGTTTTGGTTGCTGACTGCGGGTGACCTTGGATTAAAGCCCCTAAAATGTTTCCATCTGTAAAATGTGAAATATGATGCTTTTGACCTACCTCAGTGTGACAGATAGCTCTGGACTGTATGAGTTCTAATGAGTTAACATTTACAAAATGCTAGAAGCTATTTCAGAGAATGGCATTCTCTAAGCACAAAAGATTGTTATTCATTACTCAGAATGCATGCAAATAAAAATAAGAGTGTTTTGGAATAAGAAGACTGATGCAGGGAGCTGTGTCTGCCCTGTGTGAAAGACAGGCTGGAGATTAATTCAATGGATAAACTATTTTAAAACGCGGCAGTTTCATGCTAATGAAAAAGAGGTCTGCAGACTATATTTTGGTCTGGCGGTCACAGCAGAACTGGAAATGTCAAACTGGTATGATTCACTTCTAGTATTCCCTATCAGTTTTATTGAATACCTCCAGGCTATGCGGCCTAGAATATCTGGAAGGAAAATTATACTGTGTATAAGTGTAATAATATGAAGAATACAGTTTTCTCCATCTGTATCACTCATAATAGATATGACAGAGGGGCTGTCTGGTGCCAGATACCAGGTCTGTGATTATACAGCTCTGTTGCTTTCAAACTTCTAGATTACTACCAAGTTTAACTCTTTCAGCCCTGCAATCTGCTAACTAGATGTATAATGTGTAATTTGCTTTGAGTGTGATCTGTTGCTGGTAGAATTGGATGCATATTACTTGATAACAGTCTTTCTCTTTCTCTCTCTCTCTCACACACACACAAACATATACACACATTTGCACAGGCACACACACATTCATAGGGCCAAATTGATCTATCTACAGATATATAAATTACCTAAGAACATTTTGCTTTTGTATATCACATCTTATTTTATAAACAATAAATAATTGTATCTCATTTACTTAATAATCATGTAATTGGACCTAATTTAAATTTTGGAGTTTATTTGTTCTTTGAAGAAATACTGTTATGGTTTGTGTCTGGATGTCCCCCAAAGCCTCATGTGGTCATGAGGGGTGGGTCTTTCAAAGATGGCTGAATCTAGAGTTTGTAGTTGATTCACTGTCTAATGCTAGGATTAGTGGTGTGAGTGCTGCACCACCCAGGGGCTGCATACAACATAAGCAACTCAAAGAGGCTTCCTCCTCCCTTTTGCTCTTGTTGCTTTTGCTGTCTTCTGCTACCACAATGCTTGCCCTTGGCCTTACCATGTGTCTTGGAAATAGCTGATTATGGACTGAAACGTCTATGAACTATGAACTAAATAAATAATTCCTCTTTTAACTATGGGCATCGGGTATTTTGTCTCAACAACAAGAAAATAAGACAGTGCCAAAATCTGATTCAAGTGCTAAGGATACAACAAAGTTTCCATTTGCTTGGGCCTTGGAAACTTGTACAAGGGAGAGGAAAACAATTTTAAAAGGAGCTAGTTATAAATACACATGGACTCATGCTAGAAAGACAACTGATGAGGTTAGGCGTTGGAGAGTATAACAGCTTATGATAGGGTATCCAGGCCCTGAGAAGGCCTTTTAGAGGAAGTTAGAGGCCAGAAAACTTGAAAGTTGAGATGTCAGATGTGAAACAAGAGGTAATGAGCTCTGTGGGTAGAGGCCTCAGGAAGCGAGGAGCTTGCTATTTTCAGTGATCAGAACAAAAGGCAGGGCGCTGGAGCAGGTGGCACAAAGTGATGAGGTGAAGTCTTCAAAGGAACATTGTGAGCCCTGGATGGAGCTTGTAACTTACTCCTGAAAGAAGTCACAGGGGACTGTCCAGGGAGAGGGATGAAATCCTGCTCAGTAGAGTGTCCGTCTGTCCTGTTTTCCCACAGATAGCTCCACATTATGACATGTCATGGGGAAATTATTCCTGTATTGCGTTTTCAAAAGTGTGGATTCCAGTGATCGTCGCTCTGACTAACAAGGGTCCAAGTGGAAGTAGAAAGTTGGGGTAAGAGGCCATATCAGTGATCCAGTGAGGAATGATGCTGGGAAAGGTAAGACTTGCTAATTTTCCTCAGAATACACAGGGACTGGCGATGGATAGAGCCAGAACCCACTTCCAGCCTCATGACTCAGCCTACAGCTCATTCTTGTCTGCAAATAATTCACGTTTTCATCATGGCGTTACTCGAAGTGAGAATCCCCCTAACCGTATTTCCCATATGACTAACCTGTGGACCTTGGAAAGAAGGGAAAGCGGGCTGGACAGAGGGCATTGCTACTTTACTCTGGGTGATGAAAGGCACTGAAGGATGAGGCAGCGCTCTACAAACCTGTTAAAGGCAAGGCCTAGAGGACCCAGGCTATTTAAGAGAAAAGATGGACATACACTGAGCCAAAAACCAGGGGGGAGCTGCACTGTTCTTACGTCTTGTTAGAGGTTTTGGGTGCTGGAACACCAGCTTCTTTGATATTTATTCACTTATCTTTGAAGCATTTGGGCCATTTCCAACTGTGGTCAAGACGAGGGCCCAGAGCAGGCTCCAGGATTATGAATCTCTTCAGCAAGCAGCCCAGGGCCTTGGGTTGTGCTGCTCCGCCTTCTGCACAGTCTCCAAAGTTCTGAGCAGCTGCTTGATTGAATTCACAAGAAGAATCTATGCCTTGTCATGATGGGTCCATTCTAACTGAAACCCTCAGTTGAACAAGTGAAGGAAAAAGAAAAAAACAGCATATCGTGCCCAAAGGCATAGACTTACAATCGTTCACACAGGGCTATTCACAGACTTGCAGAGCTCCGGATAAATGTGGTGGCTCAGGTTTCCCCAGACCTGCATCTCATTATTCGTAGCAATGACATCCTCGCCCTCTCGGTGGGGCACATGTGGGGCACAGGGCTCACCTGCCTCCGTAAGGCCTCCTCCCTGGTCCGTCCCTCTCTCCCAAGCCTGCAGTCCCCGGCGTCCCCTCCGCCTCCTCCCTTCCTTCCTGCTTGTTAAATATGAGCTCCCACTCGGGTCTCCCCGGTTAGCAGGTCCCCTCGGGAGCACTCGCGGCACAGAGGCCCGCGCTGGGCACCGCAGGCTGAGCCGCCTCCCCCACACTCGCTCCTCCTGTCTCAGCTGCTTCACCCGTGTCTTCCCGGGGACCTGGGTCCCTGCGCTCTTCTGTTCATTACGAGCCAGGCTTCTGGCGGTGGTCCCCTCCTGGACTGCTCCACCCTGCCGCCCACCTGGCAGCCTGACTCAGGGAGCAGGGCTCAGCGCAGGAGCAGTCTTGATTGATCCGAGAGGTTTGATTTAGACAGTTTTTCGTATTCTGGTATCGTGTCCTTGATTCATCACAGGATGGCTCCGTGTCTTCCTAATTGCTCCTTCAAAAGCCAGGATAATCTCGCCCACCATCTAGTAATTGCCAGGCATGTGGTGCCAACACTCAGGCCCAGGCTGAGGCACGAGGTGTAGCGAACAGGAGCCAAGCTCGCACAATTCAACGACTTAGCGAGTCTCTATTTCAAAATAAAAAAATAAAATGAAAACGGGGATATACTTTTGTGTTAATAAATGCCTTGGATTCAATTCCAAGTACTGCAAAAAAAGGAAAAAAAAAATCAGCAACAATAAAAACAAAACGGTGCTAATGGACCAAATTTAAATGGCAAAAACATTGGTAAATAACCCGTTTGCTTGCCCTGCTCCCATCATGGAATTGATGTGCGCCACGCCTGTCCTTCAGCCCGCTCTCATTCCCCTTGCTGCCTCCGAGGCCAGCCTTGCAAAACGGGGTCCACAGGCCCTAGCCAGGCCTGTCTGCCGTGTGAGCTGGTTTCTGACCAAAAGAAAGCGCTCCCAGGCACATCAATACAGCACGCTTGAGCGGGTTAAACTATTGTCACCAGTTTCCTATTTATACTTCCAATTCAAGTGTGTTTCTAATTACAGAATTGAAAAGGGTGTTAACTGCCTACACACAAGTAAAGAATTAAGGATGTTTCTTCTGTCCTTCACCCTGCTTCATTTCTAACCCTATTCTGTTGACGGGTGCCTGAGTCCTCATCTACATCTAAGCATTAAGTAAGACTCTGTGCATGACAAATAATTATCAATACTGCAGACAAGGCATGCCCTCCTCACAGGTTATAGATACTATTGATTTAGCCATTACTTCTTGAATTTCTCATTTTCTAGGCTTGAAGATTTGCTTTGCCCAGCGTTTGTGATAATTGTGTTGCTGAATTTTAAATAGAGTCCTCAGTCAACCCTGCATTAACATCCCTGACAGGAAGTAAAAAAGAGCATTGTTTCTATTTTCCAACGATCAACTTCTGTTTCAGCCCGAAGAAAATCATTAACCGTCCTGTTTGTGCATGAAACATGATCACTAATTCCCTAACAGTGGGGGTGGGGTGGAGAATGCGCTACACATTTTGTTCTTTCCATTTTTAAAAGCAGACCTAGCTCATGGAAAACCTCTCATCAACCAGGTTATAGAACAAGAGTGCAGAAGACTCTGTGTTTAGAGACTGCATAGAGTTGCTAATGAAAATCAGCAAAGTAAGTGTAATCTTGGAAAATCAAGCAAACAGGCCAAGTTCACCAAGTTTCTGCAGAGAAATCGGATTTAAAGAAAGGCTTTTTGCTTGAATATTTACATTTGTTAGGGGGGCAATGTTGTTCTGGTGTCCCTCCTCCCTGGTTCTGGTGTGGCATGGGCTTGGCTTAATTTGGGGACCAGATATGAAGAGAAATCCTCTTCTTTCTGCAGAAAGCCCATGCTGAAGACCTTGTGTGAACATGCAATTTCCCTTTGGGAGGGTATCAGCAGTAGATGCCAGTTCTCAGAAAGATGGATGTGGATGCATGCTCTCTTACCAGCCAGTTAAATCAAATTACTTAGCCACTCTGTGACTTGATTTGATATAAAAATTAGATAATTCAAGGTTTCTTTCAGTCCCCAAAATTATAAAATCAAGCATTATTGTTAAGGTTTGAAAGCTGGTGGTCAACTTAATGCCAGCTGGATTACATTCAGTAGGGCACTGAGCATAGATGTTCCACCTGAGGAAAGTTGCCAACATAAATAGAGATGTGGAGAAGGAAAAGCTATTCATGTTAGTTGCATTAAGGCATTGAGGTGTGGAGGCATTGTTGCTTCCCCTACATGTTGCTGTTTGAGCCATTGGTTCTCCTGGAAGAGCTCTGGACTTCGCATCAAGCATTGCTTCCTGGCTCCAGAGAGGAAGATGTGTGCCCCTTGGTCTCCAGGATGAACTCTTCACGCTGGCTTCCTGGTGTGTACTCTACTGTGCTTGTCATCGAAGGAGCTTGGGGCCTCCGTGTCGCTGAGGATGGCTGTGGTGCTTTCTAGGACAGCCCTGGTCTTTGTTGTGAGTGTGACTTCTTGGCTCCAGCATAGAACCCTCAATCTACCAGCATAGCTCCTTCACCCTGCTGGCATAGACTTTCTTGCTCCCACTGCTGACCTTTGGGCCTTCCCAACACGGATCCGTAAAAGAGACTGGCGTGAGTCCTTCTTGTGGGCTCTAGACCTCCAGCTGGACTCGTTGGAAGCACTGGGTCTTCATTAGGACTGCTGTGAGATTCAGGCCTTTGGCTAATATTCTGTCTTTAGTGATGTGGATAGATTTCCTGCATTTTGTTGGGTAACCATCATAAAAATAATATTATAAACTCTATGTCCTGATTCTTATTGTTCTCTGCAAAACCCATGACTACAACAATTATTTGTTAATATATTTAAAATGTTATTGATGCTAAAATCTATCAAAAGATGATTGTTCTGTGAGAATAAGTCATGGAATCTGTATCAGTCTACATCATCTTGGAACAGTCAGGAATATAAAGTGATGCAAAAGCGAGGCATTCCAATGAGAAGCTGGCACTTTGACAAGTGGGAAAAAGAATATTTAACACAGTGCTATTTAGGTGACATTCATTCATCTGTTTTAACAGTTTCTAATAATAACAAAAGAAAATTAAGTTTGGACATGACCATTTAAAGTAGGCTTTCTCTCCAAACTGTTGAGAATTTTTCAGTGACCACACTGAAATGAAGTAATGAATATAAATAAATTCAATATAGTAGTTAACTATAGGCCAAGCGTTAGAGTCATTCAAACTTGGATTGCAACCCAGGGTCTGTGTGACCTTGGACAAGTCATGTAGACTCTTTGTCTGTGTTTTATTTTCTGTGAAATGGGTAATACAAAAGGACATATAGTTGTAAAGACCACATGGATAGTAGCTGCTTAATGTTCAGAGACTTGAAAAGGCATTTCTCTCTCCAGACTCCTTTTGGGATTCTATCTGAAACTTCCTTATGTTACTCTTACTCTTTCTGAATTACTATATTCTGATTAGCTTTTGATACAATGTATGCAAATTCTGTGCGAATATGTCCTAAGTGGCAAAATGACAGAGACTCGATGTGAAGAATTATATCATGTGAGCATCACAGAGTGTACTTGCGCAAAACTATGTGATGGTGCCTCTTGGTGCAATCAAAGAATTTAGTTATACGGAGCTGCTGCCTGTGTAACATGGTGTATATTGTTTCACAGTAAACTTTTTTTATAAGCAGAAGTCCATTCTGAAATAACAATAAGGAATATAGTATACATATAAAATAATTTTTATGCAAAAATCAGTAATGGTCACTCATCATCATAATGAAGTACTATGTACAGTATGGAATCATGTATGTCATTGTATTACGGCCAGCAGTAAGTACGCTTGTGTCCACCAGCACCGACACACTTGTGAATGGCACATTGTGCTGTCATGCTATATGGCTGTCATACCACTATGCAGAAGTGGATTTTCAGTTCCGTTATAATTTTGTGAGACCATTATATTTGCTCTATTATCAGCTGAAGCATCATCAAGTGGCTCAAGACTGTATAACTGAGGGACAGACGTAAAGTACAACATTGGTGAGACAGGACACTTAAGTGTGTGTTGGCTTGGAGCAATCTGTCATTTTTGGTGCCTGTGCTGAGCTGGTAGCTGATTTGTTGGCCTGGCAGGCCTGAACTAGACTCTGTTATCTTTGCTTTCTCGTCCTACCAGCTTCATATTGAATCACATTTTGTGTTCTGCTGTGGAAAATCAGGTTTTGACTTGCACTGCCTCTTTCAGTATTCTTCAGGACTAGAATAAATTACTATTCCTTGTGTTTGAACAGTGGCATGAGGGGCTGGAGTTATATGTGCAAGCAAGCATCTAATGATATAGGTTGAAAATGATTAATAAATAAGAGGCATCTGAAATCTTGCTTTTGAGAATTGTGAATAGTCTTCAATCACACGCAGTCGTGGGCAGCCGGATTACCACCAGTGTTTCCTAACAGCACATCTTTACAATGGTACTCAACCACTTCATAATTAAAAGTTCACTACTTACTCCTTGGAATACAAGTTGAAAAAGAAACACTATCATAGAAATTAAATCAGTTATTTATTGCTATTATTTTCCCACTCAATCCCTAGTAAAAGTTATAATTTATGGTGCAAAAATATTTATATTTTTTATGCCATATGGTAGGACATTGTCAGGGAAAATGAAGGGCCAACAAAATAAGCGATTAGAATAGTCTCCTCCTAGCCAAAGTTTTGAAAATGGAGAACAAATAGTAATAGAAGAGTGAGAAATCAGACATAGGCTCTGGAAAGTATAATTCTTAGTAACCTCTATGCATACAGAGATGGCCCTGCTTTTGTATCATTCTTTGAGAATTAGAAGTCCAGTGCCACAATTCCCAGGATTTTGGATTCCTTGAGCATGGATATTGAATGGCTAATTGAGAACGTAAAATCTACTATCTATAATTGTCATTGTCTCACAGTGGAAATTATTTGTGATAATCTTGAAAAAATGATCGCAGAAAAAAATCAATGGGTCTTCAAATTGAATGTGTTATTTGAAAACACGACCACAAGTCGTTTTGCTGTAGATGTAAAAGTTTTGCCAAACGTGTGCTGTTCTGCAGGACTGTACCCGGGAATGATGATACTGGCACTTATTGGTGCTGAAGCATTCTGGCTCGTGCTGACACATCTGGCTTCTTGGGTTTGTCTGGAATTGGTACACATGCAATGGGGTGCCCAGGAGGCTGTCTCCAAAGTTCTCTGCTGGCCTGAAGACCCTTTCACGCACAGAGGCTGCCTCTGAGGTTAAACAGCTTCCCGAAGCAGAGCATCGTACGGATGAAGAGGCTATTTATGACTCCACAAAGCACACTCTCCTCGTTTGCTTTGGCATCTATATTTCACAGTGCACAAAGAAATGACTCTTTTTTTTAAAGCAACTTTGGGGAGACTCCTTCCTTTTTATTTTACAGCCACTCAATGCCTGGCATAGTACAAGCGCATATTATCATTTTTCAAGCCATTAAATGTTAACTTCATTTGCTTGTTTGAGTTATGCCTTGCTCTTTTAGCTTTGTAATGAAAAATAAGTACAGGTTATGCAAGCAATAACCCCTGTGTATGCAGCAGCTATCTTTCTAAACGGTTTATTATGCCACAGTCTGGTACTCCATTAAATATAGATTACAGAAGGCTGAATAAATGAATATCAACGAAGCATCCCCATCCTTCTGTACATATCAATGCAAATAATGAATTGTGGCATCTCATGAAAATGGAAAAGTAAGAAGAGTGGGTCAAGAAGTAATTACACATTTGTCTTATCTCATGGTTCTTGCCCTCAAAACAGCAGAATACATCATTGGATGGAAGGGCTGGTACAGAGATATTTCTGATCTGTTAGTATTGGCAGAAGCATGCACTGCATTCATGTTTTCTTTCTGCCCATAAATTTTTAGTTGAGAGGGGTCACCCTGGATGCGTATTTACTCCTGTTTGCTTTTACCAAGCTCTCTGTGAAGTGAAACCTCCTGAAAATGTCATCAAAGCTGTTTCGAAAGGGAGAATATTGTCCTGTGATCATGTCTTCCTTCCTCTTGGAGCCTGGCTGCTCGCTTGCCTCTCTCCACCCATCTCACCCCGGAAACTTTGGTGCCAGGGAAAACAGGACAGTGGCAGAGCGCAGCAATAAACACGTTTCCAGGGCTTTTATTTTATCCTTAATTTTTGCTATCCCTTTAGCTAGGTTTCTTTCCAGGGATTGCTTTGCTGGTATTAATTCATTCACATTTTTTGAATGAGAACTATCTTAAAGAAATAAAAATAAGAAAAAAATTTGTCACCAGGGGTCAACGGCATCCCAAGCGGCATAGTAGCACTTATGCTGTGTCTTGTTTTACATTTTGAGAAGCTAAATGATTATATAAATTAAAACCTGATTTTCCAAGCAAGAATTACTTCTGTTGAATAGTAAAACAGAAGATACTGTGTTCCTTTTAGCAGTTTGAAGTCAGAGTTGTATCTCGACATGACTGATATATTTAATCTTACAACTACCTGCCCCTTCCAGGACTTCGTTCTTTTAATTTCAGCTTTCTGGATTTCATCTCCACTTCCCCCTTAGACTTTGCTTTCAGGCATGTTAAGTTTTCTCCCTGTTTATGGAAAAAATGAAGGTGCCACCAATGTTTCCCTTCCATTCTTATCCTACTGAATTCCTTAAACAGCCCAGAAATAGCATTTGTTTCTAGCACATTCATTCACTGCTGCCAACTCCACTGCAGTGCAGTGTCTCCCTACTTTCTTTACTACGAAGACTTCTGTTGTGGAGATCACCATTCTTCCCAAATTTGTTTTTTCTACTCATTTCTTTCTCCCCCATTTTTGGTGGTTCCAGGCTTTCAAATCCAGGGATTCATACATGCCAGACAATCTCTGTACCACTGAGCTACACCTGCAGCGCCCTGAACTTCCAATTGATCTTCAGATTTTTAATTCCCTTTCTGAGTCTTATAGCTCTCTGCTGTCTAAATTAGACAGCCACTGCATTTATTCTTTTCTCCTTTTACCTTGCTTTCTTTTCTAGGTTTCTAAAACATTGCCATGTTTCTAGGTTAGTGGTGTTGAATGTGTGGTTCCAGGGCCTCAGTGGGCACACAGAGCCCTCTCTGCTGGCAGCACGAAAATCAACTCACCCCAGCACTGCCACACCCAGCAAAGCACTGGATAACTGCACAGAAACGCACACCAAATGCAAACTATTACCCTTCAGTAAAAAGCTTAAAAAGCTTTTTTCATCATTGAAAGTTCTGCTGGTATTTTTCTTTTAAGATAAAAGATGCTAATGTAAACATGCTTTTTTTAAAAAAATTAAACCTCAGTATTTGGAATTAACTCCAGTGCTGGCCCTTTGCGATAAATAAGCAGGTTTTGGGCTGCAGTTTGGGTGCTCATCTCTAAAAGGTTCACTCACCATCCCTGCCCTAGACTGATAGCACTCGGAGTTTTGTCTTGAACCTTGCACTTTCATTTTAAGCTAAAGTGGGAAATTTTCTGTGTGCCTGTCCCCTACTGTAGTGGCAGGGCTATCTCTCCATGGTGGCCTCTTGGCATCGGAATTGCCTCACTTTCAACCCAGACAATGAAGGGTCCTTGCATCTTTCTACCTTACATATACATGGCATATACACACACATGGATACGCATGGCAAGTTTTCAATAAATATTTGTGGAGGGCATGCCTGAGTAAAAGGACATGTTGAATTGGTTTTGCCAAGAACAAGTTATAGGGTTTCATGTACAGTTTCCCAGACGGCTCATATCTGCCTAACAGTCAGAGTGTCCTCTGGGGCCAAGGTACATCCAGAGATTCGGTTGTCAGAAATGGCAAGGAGAAGGAAGGCTCTGAGAGAGTCCAGATATCAAAGAACATGTGACAGGGTTACAGGAGCGGTTTTTCTTGTCTCAGAACTACAGTTAAGTCCCAACTCTGAGAAGTACTCTCTGCATTCTGAGTATGTAAGTACCTACATAGAGATAGAATGGGGCAAAGACAATACTGGGATATTCTTGCTTAGAAAGGTCATCTGTCTTTTCTTGAGTGTGAAAATAGAGTGTCATGAGAATTCCTCAGGAAATAAGACTGACAGATTTTGGAGAGGCATTCATAGAGTCATGGTCTTGCTAATCTGTCCTTTGTAGGCAAATCTACTTATCAGATTTTCTGTTGCTGAGGCATAATGCCTGACACTCAACATTTAGAAATGGAAAGGTTAATACTGCCTTGCAACATGAGAAGTTTTGATCCATGGCTGGCTGGCTGCAAGGCAGAAGTAACTTGTGGAAGGAAGTAGGAGATGAAAGCTGCTTGACTCACAGCAGCTGGGAAGCTGGGCACCTGTGAGACACCCAAGTGACCCAGCTCTAATGGGCCCCTGCCTTCTAATGCGACATTCAGCACACCCAGCATGTTAGTCCAGTAAAGAGTTTAGCATGCCCCATGATCCCATTGCTTTTCCAGAGAACTCTTAAACCAAGCCTAGTTGACAATTAAGATTAATTGCTACAGCAAGGCCAACAGAATTGCTAAGAAATGAGCTAAGAAACAGAGGAGCCGTGGCATAGAACATTGCCATGACTTTTGATGTCCAGTCTGAACCTCCTCAAAGGTTAATGGCTGCCACAGAAGCCCTTGAGCTAATTGCAGAGCCCTTGAGCAGAGTTAATGTTTACATGGAGTACCCTGGAGGTAATTTAGGAAGTGGTGGAGGACATGAGGCCAGGACTAGATCTTGGATGCTGGAAAACAGTACCATGGAATGGGTCTCTACAAGACCCTCCAGGGTGCTTCTTCTGGCTTCCCGTGAGGCAGCCAGTTGGGTGGCCTGATACCAACACTGCCGAGAGCTCAGTGTCCATCAATAGAGAGTGAATGCTCACTCAACCCCACCCCAACTCCAGCCCCAGTACACCTGAGCAGTTAGCACCTGGAGAGGGAAGAGG
The DNA here is from genome assembly GCA_004027455.1 of Hydrochoerus hydrochaeris. Taxonomy (NCBI): domain Eukaryota; kingdom Metazoa; phylum Chordata; class Mammalia; order Rodentia; family Hydrochaeridae; genus Hydrochoerus; species Hydrochoerus hydrochaeris. Next base: position 49,376 of record PVLA01001088.1, read on the forward strand.
AAGGAACAGAAAAGACCTCCTCATGAGGAAATGGACAGCAGAAAAGTGAGCTTGGGTGTGGTCTGCAGTGTGGATTACATAAAGAGGGAAAGAGATTTAAGTTGTGCTACATGGCAAGACTTCAAACAGTAGAATTAAGTCTAAGTATTAAAATGAGAATTTTTTTTGGAAACTAAGAATAACTGAGAGATAAGAGAGTCTGGCCATCATGTCTTTAAGGCATCTACTGCCTATCAGGAAGGAGAGAATGAATGCATTGAAGCTAATGGCCCCACTATGTGACACTTTTATAACATGGCTGCTTAGAGACTGTTGCAATAGAGATGAGCCAGTGGAGAGATTCTGTGCTTTGAAATCATGACCTGGAAGAGAACGAGGCGCCTACAAGAGGAGGACAAGACATCACAGATTCTTATGATTGAGCCTGCTCCCAGTTTCATGAATCCAATCTGTTAATTATTTTTCTTATTTTATTTATCTTAGTGTCTTGGAAGAAACTAGATTTATCAAGATTGACTCATGTTAAACTAACTCCTAAGAGAGGGATGCATGAGACAGAATCTAGACTTATTCATTAGCCATAAGGATTACAGCTCAGAAATCGAAGGAGTTTGGATTCTGTTCCCAATATTAGAAGAAAGTCATGAAACGGTCAAATAGTGAAATCTTTGTAAAAGCACAAATTCAGAATATCGAAGGCAGACTCCATATTGGAGGTTTCTGACCTCAGACTTTGAATCCTGTCATATCTGCAATGATAGAGTCCTGAGCAAGGCACATGCTTGAACCAAGGATTCCTTGTGACAGTGTGGCCCTGGAACGGATACTCTAGAGTTTATCTCTGTTATTGTCCTTACCAAGCTTCAAATACCAAGGGAAAATGATGACTGAGACATATGTTCATTCACTGAGCCATAGTGAAATCTGTACATCTCCACATGCAGACATGATGCCAGACTCTGAGCTATGTGCTGTACTCAAGGGAAATGATCAAGGGATGCTGTCGGTTTCCACCACAGGACAAAGGTCACTTTGGGATGCTTAGAAGAGGAGGTCTTTTACTTGAGGAACTAATTTATAGAAGTAACTGCACTTGGACAATCTCAAAGGTGTTTTCTTTTTCCACCAATGCTCAGTGCTTATAGTCTGAGGTTCTGACCCAGTTCACATCATTTCCTGTTCAATGATGTTCCCGTCTTTCCTTTTATCTATTACCATTTTAAGATGAATATATATATATATATATATATATATATATATATATATATATTCCAATAGCTGAAAGTGAAGGATGCATTTGAGTAGGACAGAAAATGCCACAGAAGTAAACACTAGGAGGGTTTGCCTTGGACACACAGAAATGTATATTTTCTATTGGAAAAATAAACGTAATCTTACATTTAGAAAGTAAAACAAATAAGTGCAATATATAAACAATACAGAGTTAATTTACTTCCTTATTTCATTTTGTATTAATAATGATAATTACAGTAGTAGCAGCAATAGCACTAATGACAATAAATTCTTTTAAGTGCTTATTGGATGTTCTAATGGCTCCATCTGCATTACTTACGTATGTGTTCTGGTACATGGCTATTATTATTATTTACTACAAGGTAACAGCTCTGCCCAGTGAATTGTTCAGTGATAGCTACAGGTAGGAAGATACAGCACTAGGATTTTAAGCAAAGTGGACTCACATGAGTAAGCATAGGCATCTCCAATGAGATCCCTACAATGAAGCTCTTTAGCTTTTGGCTTCCTTTCCTGGCCAGAACAAACATGCCACCATGGGTATAGTGTAAGTGGAAGCCTCCTGAGCATCTCCTTTCTGTGATGCTACTCAGAAATCCATTACAAACATGGTCAAGTATTCCCATAGAGTCTCAACTGGGGCCATGGTTTAAGAAATGCTGAGTTTATGGCTTACTTCTCCTCCAGATTCCTCAAAAGCAGCAAATGTGCTAATGGTTACAAGAAAAAAAAAAAGAAATGTACAGAAATATGTGTATATGGACCAAAATACTCCATAGGTAAGAAAATCCTTGTTAACCAGGAAACAAAAATCATTTTTTCATAATTTTCCCTCATTCTTGTTTGACCCAACAGGGTAAAAAAGGAGCATATTAATATTTCAACAATGCTCAGAATATTAAAAATAACTGTAGCATTTGCATGTGATGATATTATTTCCACAGATGGGTCACAATAAGTAGCTTATATGTAGTGGATAATGTGGAGAGTGAGAATCCTTCAGTATTGCCACCTCCTAATTTACATGCCCTGTGCTGGCACTTAGCCTTTGTAATAATTCACTGGAGTCTGCAGTGCCACTGTTTGTGTATTTATCTGTCACTCTTACTCTGTGGTTAGAATTTTGGGCCAACTTTTGGGTTGAATTTTTTTCTGTAATAAAAATTCAACCTAGCTACAAATGTTTTTTAAAAAATAAGGGAATGGGTGCAAAAATATTAACTAACTGACTCATAGGAGCAATTTAATATCTTTTCCTTGAAAATTTTTTTAAAATGCTAATATACATTGTTCACACATTCCATACACTCATTTAAAATTCAAGATGGTGGCTTTCCCCATACATATCAGTTATATCCACTATTGCAAATGGTCTCAACTCACCAGTCAAAAGAAACAGACTGGCAGACTGGATCAAGAAGCAATAAACAACAATATTCTGCATATAAGAAACATTTAATTCATAAAGAAATTTATAGATTTATAGATTTAAAGCCAAGGTATGGAAAACAATACCCCATGACACAGGAACACAGCAGAAAGCAGAGATAGATATTCTATTTGGAGACAATGTGAACTTCAAGCCAAGACTGATCAAAAGACACAAAGAAGGTCACTATATCTTTGTTAAGGGAAAATTCCATGAAAATGCAATAACTATCATAAATATATATGCACCAAATACCAGTATACCCAACTATATAAAACACATATTAATGGACATGAAAAATCAAATAAGCAATAACACAATTGTAATGGGAAAACTTAATAACCCTCTGCCACGAATAGACAGACCAACTAGACAAAAAAATAAAGGAATATCAGAACCAAATAAAACCTGTGAACAAATGGACTTAGTAGATGTCTACAGAGTGTTCTACCCCACATCAGGATACATATTTTTCTTAGCTGCACATGAGATGTTCTCCAAAATAGACTACATACTATCTCACAGAACTTGCTTAAGTAAATACAAAGGAATTGAATTTATATCAGGCATAGTATCTGGCCATAGTGTTGTGAAACTGGAAATTAATGGAAGCATAAAAACTCCATAAACACATGGAAATTAAACACTACCCTACTAAATAACCAATGGATCATAGATGCAATTAAAGGATAAATTAAACTATCTACAATTAAATGATAATGCTGATAAAACATACCAGAACTTATGGGACACAAGGGACAGTCCTAAAGAGCGAAATATATAGCAGTGAATTCTCATAACAGGAAACAGGAAAACAGAATAAGCTCAAATAAACAATTTAATGTTGAATCTCAAACTTCTAGAAAAAGAAGAATAAATCAAACCCAAAGCTCATATGAGGAAAAAATTCATGCAGTTAGGAATAGAAAACACAGAAGAAATGGATAGATTTCTAGTATATGTGAACTGCCAAAACTGAAACAAAAAGATACAAAAATTCTAAATAACCTAATATCAATCAATGAAAGTGAAATTGTAATTAAAACCTTACCTGTAAAGAAAAGCCCTGGTCCTGATGCATTCACAGTTGAATTGTACAAGAAATTTAGTGAAGACTTAATACCACTACTTCTCAAATTCTTTTATTAAATTGAAAGAGAAACAATACCCCAAATCATTTCTGGAAATAAGTATTACCCTGATATCAAAACCAGAAAAGGACCCAACCCCAAAAGAAAACTACAATGCAATCTTCCTAATAAAATAAACATAGAGCCAAAAATCCTCAATAAGAGACTGGCAAACAGAATGCAGGAAAATATCAGAAAGATTATACACCATGAACAAGTACGATCCATCCCAGGGATGAATGGTTCAACATATGCAAGTCAATAAATGCAATATACCATATTAACAGAGCCAAAGACAAATGATAATCTCAGTAGATTCAGAAAAGCTTTTAACAAAGTCCAATACCCATTCATGATTTTAAAAAACCTACAGAAAATTGGAGTAGATAGTTTTAAGCTCAATCTGATAAAAGTCATCTATGACACACCAACAGCAACATCATACCGAATGATCAAGAACTGAGAGCTTTCACTCTAAAATCAGGAATAAAACAAGAATATCTACTATTACTGCTCCTATTTAATATAGTTCTGGAAACATTAGCCAGAGCACTTCGACAAGAAAAAGAAATAAAAGGTATAAGGATCAGAAATGTAAGAAGATAATTGTCATTATTTGATACTCTCCATAGAAGACCCCACAAACTCAACCAAAAGACTTGTAGGTTTAATAACTGAATTGAATAGCACAGCTGGCTACAAAGTCATCACTCAAAAATAAATAGCAACCCTATGCATAAATAACAAACACAGTAAAAGAGAAATTATGGAAAAAAACAATTATCACAATAGCATTGAAAAAATTGAAATATTTAGGAATCAGTCTAACAAAGGAAGTAAAAGATCTATACGTTGAAATTATAATACCTGAAAAAGGGGATTGAAGAGGCTACCAGAAAGTGGAAAGCTATCTCTTGCTCTTAGGTAGAAAGGAACAAAGTAGTGAAAATAACCATTCCCTCAAAGTTGTCATATATGTTTAAAGCAATCCCAAGCAAAATATCATTATCATACCTTGCAGAACTAGAGAAAATATTGCTAAAATTTATTTAGAACTAGAAGATACCTAATGTAGCAAAAACAGACCTAGACAACCAAGGTAAGGCAGGGAGAATCATAATCTCTGAGTTAAAATTATACTACAAAGCTACTGCTATCAAAACAGCATGGTAAAGGAAAAAGATAGACCTGTGGATCAGTGGAACAGATTAAAAGAGAGAAACAACTCCAAACACAATCACCTATCTTATCTTTGACAAAGATTCCAAACACATTTACTGGATGAAGATAGACTCTTTAATAAATAGTGCTCAAAATACTGGCTTTTCACATGCCAAAGAATAAAACTAGACCCATGTCTCTCACCATGCACTAAACTAAAATCAAAATGGGTTAAATATCTAAATATTAAAACAGAAACATTAACTATACTGTTAGAGAGAATAGGTAGAACTCTTGAAGTCATGGGTATAGGCAAAGATTTCATGAACAAAAGCCTGATCATTTGGGAAATACTACAAAGAATCAACAACTGGCATCTCATCTCATTAAAAAGTTTTGTATACCAAAGAAATTATCAATAGAGTGAAAAGACAACCCACAAGGTGGGAAAAACTTATGGCCTGTTGTCCCTCAAATGACTAGTATCTAGAACATAAAAAACTGAAAAAAATCAGACTCCCTAAATTCAAAGATTCAGTGCAAAAATGGGCATCTGAGATGAATACATAATTCTCACAGGAAGAAATACAAATGGCAAATAAATATATGAAAAAATGTTCAGCATCACTGGTCATTCAAGAGATACAAATTAAAACAACACTGAGATTGCATCTCACTCTATAAAGAATGGCTATCATCAAGAAATCAACCAATAACAAATGCTGGGGCTGTGGGGAAACGGAACCCTTCTCCACTGTTGAGAGTGTGGACTGGTGCAACCACTATGGAAATCAGTGTGGAGATCCTAATACAGTCTAGGATGAGGTCCTGCATCAGACCTAGCTGTTCCCCTTCTAGGTATCTTAAAGGAAGAAATAAAAACATCATACCACCATGATATATGTTCATCTATGTTTATAGCAACACAGTTCGTATTAGCTAAACCGTAGAAATAACCCAAATGCCCATCAACTGAGGAATGGATAAAAAAAGATGTGCTTTTTTTATACAATGGAGTTCTGTGCAGCCATAAAGAAGGATAAACTTCAGACATTTCTAGTAAGGAAGTGCTCCTGGAGACCATAGTCCTAAGTGAAATGAACAGGACATGTATGTAAATATTGCATTGTTTCTTTTGTTTTGAAAATCCAGGAGTGTAAATAGGGACCAAAGTGTGTAATGGGTATTGTGAAATAGGAAGAAATTGTGCAAAAAAAAGGGAAACTAAGGAAGGGAAAAGAAAAGAAAAGAAAAGAAAAGGGGAAAGGAAGGGGAAAGAAAAGAAAGATAAAAGAAGCATGAATGGAAACAAAGTTTTTTAAATAAGGAGGGGAAGATGGGCTGAATGAGGGGAGGGGACTGGGAAAAAAATCAAGATATATCATATACATGTACAAATACTCCAAGATGAATGTGATCATCATGTGTATCTAAATTGTACATTAATTTTTTTTTAAAAATGATGGCTTTCACTATTCTATATACAAAATAAGGGATGCATGCTACAATTTACAAAAGGCTATAACTTTTTATTTTCCATGAACATCAATATGCTTCTGCATATATAAAGGACAAGAGTGATAAATATGTGGTGTCATAAAACCAAAGCATTGGAGAGCACACTCTCCTGCCAACATTTCCACTCTTCCTATGATCAAGTGATTGTCAGTTGGCCTCAGACAGGGTGTTCCTAAGGTAAGAACAATGTTCCAGAGAGCAATTGCTAATACCAGACATCTGCAAAACACTCATGGTGGACAGTCAGTAAGTAGAACCACACTGATACCACTATGCAAGTTACAGGGTGTACTTGGCCTGGGACTCGAAGTACCGTGTGCAGAATTCCCCTAATGCTTGGCTCTTGGCCAACAGGAAGCAAGGCTGTGCACTCTGGAGCCAGTCCTACACAAGAGGTGCACCAGCAGACAACTTGCTGGTAGTATGATTTTACATTCTTAAGATCTTAATTCCCTTACTTAGGAAAGGGAGACAATTATCTACCTATTTCCTAGGCTTGTAGAGGTGATTGAAAAGCATTGCAAGCATACACCACAAAAAATGGCACAGAAATATTACTGAATATAATAATTACTAACATCATTGTTACTGTTTTAATATATTCTAGCATGAATCATCATTCTCAGATAGGTCTATCTCTTTCTTAATTATCCAGGGTTTATTACATATAAATCATCATGGGTGCTTTATTTCACATTTCTACAACTTTGTCAATCTGAAGTAATTATATTACTTGGAGAGAGGGTTACTCTTAGTTACTGTTACTGGTCAGTGACAGAAAAACTGATTTTGTAATAGTATAAAGTTGAAAATGAAAGAAAAACAAAAGATGAAAAGTGTTCTTAGATAAAGCCTTCATGCACAATGCATTTTTTGAAATTACCTGTGAAAATATCTAGCCACTTTTTTTTGAGGTTTCAAATACAGAACAAAAATATCAATAAGATCTCTATGTTCATTTGCTATTGATGTTTTAATGATAAAATGAAGCATCTATTTCTCTTTGAGCACTCTAATACTTCCAATCTCTAGGAAAGTTTCTAACAATTTTGCTTGTTAAGAGAAAAAATTTCAAGCAAGTATAGGAGTTTCCTGTTTTCCTGACTAAAGGCTGTTTTTCAAAAGTAATTCTATCCCTGTCCATGTTTTTAATCTGCTAATCTTCTGGTCTTGCTTATCTTCCCTTTCCTCCAATCAAATAAAGACTTGAGGCCTTCTGTGTTCTACTTTGTGGGTCCCCAATTCTCTCTTCTGTGCACAAAAATGAAGCTATAGAACCTGGTGTATACCTAGAATTTTCTTATTGTTCCTTATCTTCTTCCTTTTTTTAATCTTGGCATCTGTCAACTTTTCGCAAATACAGCAATATCTTGGTTCATGAATTCTTCTGTTTGTAAACAATTCAGTTCTCAAAAACCATACTTGACAGAATTTTGCTTCTGTCTGTTACTTTATTTTATTTGACTTTATTTTGTTTTAAAGAGGATAGAACCAACGAAAATAAAATGGAATAAAACCAATCAAAACAAACCAATGTTAGTGACACAGGACTTCAAAACAATATGAAATCAACAGTAGTTCCCATAATACCTCTTGTTGTCTTCATAATAGCTGCAGATACCTTCGGACATAGTAAAAATCAAACAGAACAGAATAGAATAGAGCCAATAAAAACAAAACAATGAATGCAATAAAGAACTTCCGAACAAGATTATAATAAATCCAAAATGGCTACCATAATATCCCATGCTATCTTTGAAATAACTGCTCATGCCATCAGATACAACAAAATCAAACAAAACAAAACAGAATAAAACTCGAACCAACAAAACACTGAAAATGATACAGGACTTCAGAACAAGATAACAGGGAATGAACAATGGTTATTACCTTCAGAAGACCACCCCACTGTATACTATTATCCTCTAAATAGATGATGAGACCACGAGCCCTAGACATGCAAGATCAGTGAAACACCAAACACCACAAGCATCAAATTGCATTTCACCTCAATCGCTGTCATTGCAGCCTGTGTTTCTCTGGATAAGCTGGTTGCTTACAGCAGGGTGGAAGGAGTGTTGGCTCTTCTTACATGCCAGAAAGGGCTGGTGTCTGGCTGTCCCCCAGCCATCAGCAGCCCACACATGGCGCTGGTTTGCAGAGAGGGCTTGTTTATTGGTGAATTCTGGTTCTCTTCCCCTGCAATCTGCAGATGGTGATGACTCACGCGGAAAGGCTGTGGTCTGGTTGTACCTCTGCTGGTGGCAGCCTGTGCCTGGCTCTGGTTTGTAGGGAGCGCTTGCTTCTTGGTGAATTCTTTATATCTTCCCCTACAGTCTTCAAATGGCACTGACACAGGGAAAGGCTGGAGTCTGACTTTTTCCCAGCTGGCAGCAGCAGCCATACACGCACTGGTTCACAGGGAGGGCTTGCTACTTGGTGAATCCTTGTGCTCTCCTGTCTTGGTTACTTTTGTTTTATTGCTGAGACAAAATACCTGTGCCCAAAATGAAAGAAGGAAAGATTTATTTAGCTTACAGTTTGTGGAGGTTTCAGTCCATAATCAACTGGCTCCAAGGCAGGATGGCGAAGGATAGCATGGCACCAGGGCAACACTTCAAGGCAGCAGCCAGCAAAAGAGCCAGAACAAAAGAGGGGGTAGCAAACCTCTTTTCATGTCTTATATTGTATGCAGCCCCCCACACACACCCTGGGCAGAAGTGGCACTCACAAAATCTCTGTCCCCTCTTCTTGCACAGGATGAAGATATTTACAAAGTAAACATCCTGGCTCCCTGCTAAGTCTCTCAGTTAAACTTCTAAACTTCTCAAGTTGACCCAGTAACAGCTTCCATAACACATCATAAACACAGGTAAACTAACTGTGTAAGTGTTCTATCTTTTTTGTTGATATTGTTGACATTGCTTTCTTCTTTGTATTTGGCTTAGAATGTTATCTGCCGCTGTCTCTCTTTTGCTATAGTGATGAAGTATCAGAGGTATGCAGTTTCATAATGAAAAAGGCTTATTTTGGCTGACAGTTTTCAAAGGTCAAAGACTGCAACTGGAGGTAGCCTTCTTGCTAGCAGTGTGGCTTTGTGGTTCAGGGCATCAGGTGGTGAATAGATAACATGAAAGTGAGCACAGTGTCTTCTATCTCTCTTCTCTTACAAAGCCACTGGCGTTCACTCACAAGATCAACCCTCATGACCTTATTTAGTTCTAATTGCCACAGTAAGGTTAGATTTTCACTCTCAATACTTTGAGAATTACATTTCAACACATGAAACAAGTTGCAATATAGTGCCATTTTTTAGTTTAAACTTTTATCTTTAACTAAAAAAAGCAAAGAACTGGAAATTTCCATTGATTTCACATTTTTGCTTTGCATTTAATTATAAAGAAAGTTTGAGTTTAAGAAACTCACTAACACATCTTCCAAAAGTTTCATAATCATTCCATGGCCATGGTATTCACAAAGTTTCCAAATTTTCTCCTAGTACTTCTCCAGCCTCTAACTGCACCCACACTTCTGGTGAGTCACATTGTCTTCAAAACCAGCTTCTTTTGAGATATGAACTTCTCCACAGCTAGAGGTTCTCAAAAAGATCCAAGCCTCTGCAGACTCTATTCCCACCCATGGGACTTCCATGTAGCTTTGATCCTGTGCACATGAGATGAAGACACTGAGCTGAACAGCACTAAATTCTAAACTTCGCCCGTTTCCTGATCCTACCCTTCTGCCCAAAACCTACTCTGAGTCAGCCATGCATTTCTACCAGGCTTCCTTGGCTCTTCACACGGAGATGAAACTGAGTTCCTGCCTATGGTGGACTCTTTCGAGAGAGTCTAGTCACAGCATCTGGCCCCAGAAGTGACCTCGGACAGCCTCTTCCAGCAATCTCTTTGCAGTCCACTTCAGTCCTTGCCCTGCATAGATCACCTTACCTCACACCACACCTCTCGTGGATACAAGCCTCTATGTTGTTCACAGCAGGTTTGGTTCCTTCCCTTGAAAACGATTTCTTTCTCATTGGATGTTACCCTTCCTCCTGGACAGAGACAGCCTCATTCTGACTTGAGACATTTCTTGGGACCTGTTCTCTTTAGCTCCAGTTTGGATCTGTAGTTTAGCAGACACTTGCTTAATGCCATCCTAACCCCCAAACAGATTCACGTAATTAGATGACTGTATAAAACATCTTTATCAAGAGGCAGCAAGGCAGATGACCCCAGTGATGGGCTATTTTAAGTACATTTTCAATTTTGAGAGACTAACTAATTAAGAGTTTAAGAATAAGTTGTTAGGTGTCTTCACATTAGTTAAACTGAAAAATTTGTATCACAAATAGCCCAGAAAAAAAAGTAACCACTTAGTGAGGGGAATTGTGAGCATGCACCTCAGAGCAAGCCAGCTACCTGTTCTGATGTATAACTAAAGAAATGGAAATCCGTCCAGCCCTGGAAATAAAATGCGTTTTTTGGTTTGTTGAGATAAAAACATGTCAATCTCGAGTGGCACATGCATTATGCTTCTTCATTTTTATTTTTACTACAAAGTGGTTTTTCCACTTTAAAACTTATTTCGGTGTCTGCACCAAATCTTCCCTTGTGGACGTGGCAGTTGATGGGAGAGAGCGGAGGGTGCAGTTTGGAAGCCTGAGGCCAGGAGGGGAACAGGAGTCCATCCTGGCAGGTAACGTTACCACTAGGACAGCCCCAGTGTTCTCCGCATGGTGGCAGTTTTGTGCTCTCTGTGGATCCCTCACAAGAGTCCTTCTCATTACCCTCTCATTCGCGTTCTCTCTCCTTTGCCTGGCTGTTTGGGCCTGGTCACACCATTCCGGGTGGCACAAGTACAGGGAAGTCCCTTAACCTCCCGAGGGCCCATTTGATACCCTTCTGGGGCACACACACCCTGCTGCCCAAGACAAACGACTCTGGCTTTGTTTGTGCCATGAATTTTAGTGTTGGCAGGGAATCCTACAATACACAAAAATCATCCTGCTTTCACGCCTATGTCTGCCAAGGCAGTTGTAGCTTCAGTTTCTTTTTTCTTAATTTATGTTGGGTTCACTCGCAGTTCTGTTTGAAATTTAAATTCTAGTATTAAAACATAAAACCACATAGCTGGGCATGGTGGTCTGTAATCCATGCACTCTGGAAGGCTGAGGCAGGAGAGCACAAATTGCAACCAGTTTAGATATATAGAAAGAACCTGACTCATACTTTAAAAAAAATTGTTTTTTAAAAGGGCTGGGGCCATAGGGTTATCCTTAGCATGGGAAGGAAGGAAGGAAGGAAGGAAGGAAGGAAGCAAGCAAAGGAAGGAAGGAAGGAAGGAAAAAAGAAAGAGAAAGAAAGAAAGAAAGAATGAAAGAAAGAAAAGACCTTTTATAATATTAAATATAGAGACTCAGAGACAAATACAGAAACTTTTTAAATGGTATAGAACAACATACTTCATGCATATATAATTAAAGTGCATAGGATTTTTCATTAATATAGTTAAACTATTTTGACATATGGAAATTAGTAAGCAATATTTTTAGACTGGAGACAGTTTTGTTTTTAAAGGTAATAGCAAAGGACATAATAGCTTTCAATTGAGGAATTCAATATTCTGGTAAGTGTCACTCCTCATTTGGTTATGAGGGAATAATGTAAACATTGTCCTTCCCTTGACATTCTAGGTATGTGGAAACAAAATCCAGGTTTAAATGCAGCCATAACTAGCAAAAGATTCACACAGCTATTGGGTTGCATTTTGTCCAAAACAGAGGTTACTTTTAAATTACAACACATGTTTATGAATAACCTAATTGATCTCTTTTAGAAGTTGAGTAATTAACTCATTTTTGTACCTTTATACTTTTACTTATTCCTAGACCCTTTTTTAAATAATGTTAACACTTTCCCCTTTTCATATAATTTGATACTTGATTCTTTATAAACACATGCACTCCATGTGTTCTGAGGCAAAATAATTAATTTCCAACTCCACAATAGACCTGCCACCCTTATTTTGAGTGAGTAATGTTTTCCTGGGGAGAAGATGTTCCTCAGGCAGTTAGGTCACAAAACCCTGGGCTGAATGAATAGAATGGGAAATCATAGCTTCTTTACTGACTGTTTCTGAGCTTTGACATCCAACACAGACAAATTCTGTCCTTAACAAACCAAACGAGGAACAGAATACACAGAAGTTAGTTGTGATTGGAGTTTTAGCTTCTCAATCCAGAAAAACGCTCCTCTGTGCCTGAGCTGAACTGTTCTGGGCATTGGCGTGATTGTATCTAAACTTTGAAGAGTGGCCTCTTTCTCTGTTATTGGGGCAAAGTACAAGAACTGTTCTATGTGTGATGGGACTTGTGAAACTCTGGGGAAGGCTCTTGCTCTAAGTGCTTAGAAGCATCATTCCTTCTCTATAATTCCTTCCCAACTCCATTCAATGCAATAATTTTTTGTTTGCTACAAATGTATCAGATGTTTTGCTGAGTCTCTAAAACCTAAACTCCTCTTTTTGAGTTTCCATTTGTATTAGTGCATGTTTGCAGTATGTGATGACTATTTTCATCATAGGAAGCTGGTTCACGTATGTAATGTACCCTACTTCTTGTCACTTTCCCTTGCTCTCTCCTGCATACCTAAAGGTCGTTGTCCCTTGAGAGAGGCAGGGGTTAAGGACCTACTCTGCTATGCAGTCTGCTACTGCTCTTGTAGAGAAAACCAAAAAAGAGAACCACAGTCAATCTTTATAGAGTTGGAGCCTTTTAAAAATGAAAGTAGCTTTTGAATTTTGGTTAGTAGGCTAAGGGAGGAGTCTGTTAGGTAAAGTTACAAGGCAAGGACTGGTAAGACATCTGGCCTGGGACAGCTGCAGCAAATGAGCAAGCCTGCGTCTGGGATGAGGGGAGTCTGCTGTGTGCCATAGGACGTCACAGCAAGAGGACGTTTAATTCATTATTTCTCTTAAAATTTTTATTAGCACACTTTTGCAGTACACAGTGAGTATATTCACAATGGAGAGCTGGTGCTTGGACACGATGCATTGCTTATCCCTTCCCACCCTGCCAGGTCTCCTCCATCGCCTGGGCCCCTCCTATGCTTCTTACATGTCTGTAGCACATAATGATCACATTCCTCATACAGACTCAGCGTGTGTGCACAGCACACCCCACTTCTTTGTTGCTCTGAATCTCATTTTCCTCCCCATCTCTCCTGTCCCTTGCCTCCCTTCCCATACATAAAACCTCGCAATTTCCTATTATCTCTTTTTATTTTGGTCTTTACTTATATTTGAGTGTCTCGTGTAAGAGAAACCACATAATATTTAGGCTGATGTTTTTGAGTTCTAATTGTAGAGTAAGTTTATATTCAAGAAAAGAGTATGGAGTTTTACTTCTAATGAGAAGTCACTACAGAATTTCAAACATGGAACTGTTCTGTTTGATATTTTTGAATGACAGATGTATTGGATAAAAAAATTGTAATGAGTAAGGAGAAAGCAATTGCAGGGATCATTTATTTAACCAGTATTTTTACATTCCCATTGTTTCATGCAGTACTCAAAGAACTCAGTGCCTGGCATTGAAAAAAAGCCATCAAAGATACCTGTGTTCATAGAGATTAACTTAGGTTGAGAAGGAAGGCACAAAACACAAGACAAATAAGTAGTGTAGTGTAGGGCATGTAGGGCTTGGAAGTTACTGTTCCTTCCTAAAACAACCAAATGCCGAATCAACTGGAAAACAGACAACTATTCTTAATTCATAAAGGATATGGGGTCCTGGGGTAAACTGCAGCCACCGTTATTGGAAAGACAGGAACAAGAGCCTCCACAGAAACCACTACCAGAACAGGAAAACCTGAAATGTAATGGAAAAAAGCTGGAGGTCCAGTGTAGACAAGTCTGAGAAGTTAAACCTCTACGGGAAGCCAGGTACAGGGGAGGCCCCACTGTTTTGTAAACTTTATCTTTACAGCATGGTGAAGTTCTCGATGCAATAGCAGTGACAAATCCCCCAGTGTTTCTGGTAGGGGTTGGGGGAGAGGAGCCAATTTGAAATTCCCCACAACATTCTATCTATCTTAACAGAGATCCCTCAAGAGAATGGTTTTACCAGAGCCAGATTTGGTGGAGTTTTTTTTTTTTTTAGCTTAGTTAACCTGGGGAAATGGTTCAGAATGCCGTACCTTCTCACACCTGCAGATCAGAACTAGAGAGCAGGAAATGACTTGAACATGACCTGAGTGACCTAGTGTGAAACCCTCAAGGCAGCTTCCACCTTCTGCTACTATGATTGGCTGGGTTCAAGTTACTTGTTACAAGAGCAAGCTTCCAGGCTCCTTGTAGTTCATTCTCACGTCAAGTAAGACAGCAGTTCACTACATGCAGAGAAACCTTTAAGCCAAATTTAAAGTACATATGGAGCAACTTTAAGACAAAATTAATTTGGAAAATGTTTTAGGAATTCTCAAAATTGAAAGACTGACCAAAACTATGGACCATGAAACCATCTCCTGGCTCAGTTACAATGAAAGTGCTTTATCTTAATAGAGAATTCAAAATCAAATTAAAACACACAAGTAATCTCAGTTCTCTGGAATGCGTATGCAGGAAGATCACAAGTGTGAGCAACTGGGTAATCTAGTGAGACCATAACAATAAAATTTAAAAAAAAATTATAAAGAAAAAAGAGACTGGGATGTAACTCTGCAAGTTTTTGAGTTCAGTCATCAAATAGGAAAAACAATTAGAAGACTGTTATGTTTTCTTCATGTCTGTGTTACTCCTGGATGTGTATATACATTCAGTGAAGATTTTTGATTGGTCTATTAGTGATATTATTATGATGAACCTAAGAAGAATAATACTGACACCAAATTACACCCTCTCACAAGAATTTCAAAGAAACAATTTAATGAAAAAATCAATTCAAATTTCTGATTATAAAGAAGTTAAAACAGTACTCAAATTCTAATGGTAATAATTTTGATTTAGCCATGAGGGTGACAGAAGACCATAATGTGTTACAAAGTGGGCTGATTTAAAAATGCATTTGATTTAATACTTAGGCTGGTACAGAAGTTACAGTGACCTGAAGACTCACTAAAAAAAACATAAAATTAGAAAATCTCGGGATAGCCAAGCTTGCCAGTCACCATTCAGTATGCCCCAGCAAGGTGCTAGCTGCAGTTTATGTCTCAGGTCATGAACTCAATTCTTGTAACACTTCTGGTTGAAATGCAAACTGGAAAAGAACTGGATCAAACTCAATGGTTAGGTGCAACTTTGACCTAATAGTGAAATTTCATTTGGTTCTCACCCAAATTTATTTGTGGCCAGAAATGTGGAAACGTTAAGGTCGTGAAATGATTTTCACAAACACATCATGCATCCTTTTCCAACTGAGAAATTTCCTTAATGTATTTGGTGGCAATGTCTAGAAATAGCATTATCAGCCACTTTTTTGATTAAACACTCTATACTAGTAGTATTAAAATTGATAGAAATAATAAAATCAGCAATTAGTTTTATTTTGCATCATATACAATGACCAGTGGAGATGCATGATATTCCATTAAGTGCATATAGAAGTTTCCACCCATTTGGTAGAGGATTACTTCTACTTGTCTGAACTGGTATGAGTTCTAGTTGGCTATAACATTTGGAACTTTTGTCAGTTTGTGGATTACCTTTAAATTCTTTATATCTTGCACCCACTACTGCTAAGATGAGTTTCCATGGACTGAACTGAAACTGTCTTTTAGTGAAAATCAGTTTGTCCTCATCTATTTCAAGCTGGGTACTCATTTCCTTTCACATCTGATTATGGGAAATATAAGAATCCTTGGAGAATGCTACCTCAAAGGCAGATAAGGGCTAGACTAAATGGCAAGACCTGAACCAGTGAGGAGGCAAAACAGAGAAATGAATCTCCACTGACCCAGGATAAGCCCTGAGGTTCTGGAAAGCAAGATGTTTAGCAGTGTTTGACCAAGTTCAATAATATCTGTGAGCCCGTCATCATACTAGCTCCTGAAGAAAGGCTACTGGAAAGTTTATTCTTAGGTGCTTGTGGTTCTTTTGTTGCATGTTGTAAAAATGCACCACCAGAACTGGTAGGAGGAACTTCAGCAATATATTTAGTTCAGTAACATTGTATATGAAGATTCCACCCACAGAAACAGTTTCTTGATCTCAAATATATGTATGCTTAGATTCACAATTTGCCTTATATAGATATCAAACAGACAGGGTTTATGTGTATGGTAGCAATTATGGTATCAATTGGAAAGGTCAGAATATTGGTGCTAATGGCTATAGGAAAACAATAATTAATGATTTATTAATAGACCAAGTTTAACACTTCACTGTTCTTTTGGGGCTCCAGGGTGCCTTTTATTGGGAAGATGGAGAAGTATTGGCATTAGTACAATATTTTCCTGATAGTTTGACATTAGTTGAAGACATAATTACTCTCATTTCTTGTGAGAGAAAAACTTCTAGAAATGTTCAGTTTACAGTCTCATGATTTTCTTATGGGGAAAATGAGTTAACACAGCAGGAAACAGAAAAGAAAAGCTTCTGGCCCCTCCCCAGATGTGACCCGCTCTGGCATATGGTTCCCTTGCCCCGACACAAAGGAAAAAAGGACTTCTATCAATGACCAATTAATGAAAGTTATCTGAAAAACAATGAAAGAACATGAAAAATGGGTCTTACAGCTCCTAGTTGATGCAAAGAGAACTAATATAAGATTAATTGAAACTATTTAAAAATACTGAAATAGTTTCTGCTACTGAAGTAATAGCAGAAAACTTTCCAAATAAAGGAAAGCAAACACTAAAGTGAGGCATATAGTACACCAAATAGCCCTGATCAGAAAAGATCAGAAAAGAACCTCTCCTTGACATACTATTGTCAAAATTTCAGAAGTTCTGGGCCAGGGATTTAGCTCAGCAGCATAAACTCTTGCCTGGAAAGTGCAAGGTCATGTGTTCGATCCCTGGTACAAAAAAAAAAAAAAAAAAAAAAAATCCAGAAGTTCTATATAAAAACAGTACCCAAAATGCAATGAGAGAAAAGTAGAAATATTTGAGCTACAGTAATACCTCAGTTCAAGAATGTTTCTGCTCCTGAGCAGTTTAGAGCTGTAAATGCTCACATCACAAAAATACAATGAATCGAAGTAAATAACCTAATAATGCACCTGAAAGTGCTAAAAACCAATAAAAATCCAAGCCAAAAGTTATTATAAGGAGAAAATTATAAAAATCAGAGCAGAAATCAATGAAATTTAGACCAACACAATAATAAAGTGAATCAATGACTTGGTTCTTCCAAAGAATAAACAAATAGACAAACACTTTTCTAATCTCACAAAAAAAAGGAGAGAGGAAAATACTGAAGTCCATTTAATTAGAAATAAAAGAGGTGAAAGTGCAAGAGAAACTGCTGAAATAAAAAAAAACATTAACAACTACTTTACAAACCAGTATGCCAATAAACTGGAAAGTTTAAAAGAAATAGAATCCTAGAAACATATAAATCTCCAAAACTAAATGAAGATTTTAAAACACTGTATAACCAAAAAAAAAAAAAAAGCAATAAAAGTTAGAGTAGTAATAACTTAGCAACTATGAAAATCCCAGGTCTGGATGGTCTCACTATTGAACTCTACAAAAATTTTAGAGAAGTTTTATCACCAGTAGTCCGCAAGCTTTTTTAATTCAAATTGCAATGGAAAAACTCCCCAAATCATTCCAGCAGCTGCCCTTATCCTGATTCCAAAACCAGATGAGGATCCAACTGAGGAACACAAAAGTAGACTAATTTTCCAGGCAAAAGTAGATGCAAAAATTTTCAGCAAGACACTGGTAAGTACAATTCAATTAATCAGCAAAAAAATCATGCATCATGGCCACATAGGCATCATCCCAGGGATGCAAGCATGGCTCCACATACACAAATCAATACATGAAATACATCACATTAACAGAAAAGAAGACAAACATTGCATGTTTTTCTCAAAAGACACAGAAAAAGGTTTCAGAAAAATCCAACATCTGTTCATGATTAAAAACAAAATGCAGAAGAAAATGTGTATAGAAGGACTTCATTTTAGTCTGATAAAAAGCATCGTGACAGATGTGTTGCCAACACTATAGTAAATGGGAAAAAATTGAAAACATTCCCTCTAAAATGAGGAAAAAGACAGTGCCCACTGTCATTTCTTCCATTTAACATAGTACTCAAAACATTGCCAAGAACAACTAGGCAAAAAGAGGATATTATAGGAAAGGAAGAAATCATATTATCATTATTTGTAGATGAAATAGTCTTCTAGGTAGAAGAACCCAAAAAGTCACCAAAAAATTCTTAGTAATGAAATTCAGTAATATACCAGGATATAAAACCAGGGCACAAAAATCAATAACATTTCTGTAAATTAATAAAGAACCCACTGAGAAAGAATTTTGGAAAACAGTATTATTCACAATGACACCAAGAAAAATTAAATACTTAGGAAATTAATCTAACTAAGGAAATGAAAGTCCTACAATGAAAACTACAATATTCACAAAACAGAAAATTAATGTGGACATCAGAAAATTGAGAAACAACCTCTGTACCTGGAAAAAACAGAGCCAATATAGTCAAAATAGCCACACTGCCAAAAATGATACACAGATTTAACATTTCCAATCAAAACCAATAGCATTCATCACAGAACTAGAGAGAAAAACAATCCTAAAATTCATATGAAGCCAGGAGAGACTCAGAACAGCAAAATAAACCCTGAACAACAAGAGCAAAGCAACAGGCATCACAATTCTGGACATGAAGTTATGTGACAGAGTGACAGTGGTACGAGCAGCATGATGTTGGATCAATGGAACAGAATAGGGGATGAACGGTTCACTTAGGAGCAGATTTAATTATCAGAGCTAATGGTTAATACCTTTGTCCAAAGTCATGTAATTAATTTAGTTAACTTTATTAATTTCAATTTTTAAAATGAGATGTGTGTTCTGACCTTTCCCAGAAGGTGGAGGTCAACACTGTTACCATTACCTAATTGTCATGGCTTTGCTTTCACAGCACTCTTTTTAGATTTTTATAATTTGTTCAGTGAAATGGGTTTCTTTGATCCTGGGAACTTCCCTAGAGATGTTCCACAAAGGAGACACAACTTCTAACAATTTCTTAAGTATAATCATAGCATCAGTTTTTTTACATGGGCAAGTTTCTATTTAACCTAAGGAAATGCAAACTATCACAATGACATACTGGTACCTCACTGACAGCCACAGTTAAATAAGTTCATCAGGTGGTAAAAATACACTCTGAAGTTTTTATATTCTTCCCAGTGTTAGGAGTTTGGCAAGCTAAACACTGACTATAAACTACTTTTCATAGTTTTGAAATGGTAACCCCTCAATATTATTTAGATCACCTTGTCAGTTGCATGATGAGTCATGAGTATAAGACTTTGAACAATGAAAGTCTCAGAGACCTGTGAGAAGTCAGGGAGCTGTCTGGGTCTGGGTACACGTGTGCTTCACATTAAATTTACATCTGTCCAGATTAAATGCTGATTTTCTAGAACAAGCACATTGTGTTACTCGTTAAATAGATCATCACAGTTATAGTTACGTGGACCAATCTTATAGAACACACTCAAATGGCATTTGTTATCAGTTTTACTACAGTGGGTTAAGTCAATTAGAATGATAATTTAAGGGCTTCAAAGGCAAACACAGAAAGTTATACAGTTGCAGTAAAAGCCTTCATCTTTTCAATAGAAAAGACTCAGGTTTATTTTGTTACCAAAATACACCATGAACATAAGACAAACTACAAGACACAATCTTGATTGGCAAAATCTTTGTTTGCTAGGTTAATTATCTGAAAGAATAAAAGAAAATTACAATTTCCTATCAAGAGTAGACCAATGCTTTTAAGAAGAGCTCATTACACTATTTTAATAGGCAGGACCACATTGTAATTTTGCATCTGTGTAGTTTTAATATTAATGTTCAGTATCATACAGAGTTATAAATAATTCCCTTGTAATCTACACCAACTTAATTAAATATAAAATTTGTTTCTACAGGTTCATTTGTCACAGTCCTTTTTCAGTATTCACATCCTCTCTACTGTTTTCTCAGAGTTTCTGTCTTTCTCAAAACTTATGGTTTTATGAAACTTCTCTTTTCATCCTGAGAAGGACTCATTTATCCCATTTAGGGACAAGTACTCCCCCCACCAATGAAGCAGCTACATCCTCACGACCATATTCTGGCACTTCATACCCTTCAAAAACCCCAAGGGCATATCTAACTTTACTTCTATAAAAGAGTTTTTTCTTTTTACCTCTAGTAATTTCACTTATATATATTTATTACTGAGAACTCTTAACCCATGGTGACTTTAATTTCCGCGAATGCTAGGATCAAGCATTTGTAAACTCACACCAGCAATCTGTGGAGTGGCACATCTATGAATAATAATTTCTAGAAGCATATGTTTCTCATAGCACGCTTTGTTAATAGGGCCCACAACACTTCTATTACTGGTCTCAAATATCTTCTGCCTCTCTGGGAAAAGGAACTCTAGGGGAGGCAGACTGCTGTCATTTTCCTCTTGAGCGTTTGCTAGGCCTGAGAATTACCTGCTGCTTGTGCACATTGATCTTTGCCTCAGTTTTCCATTATTGATTGAAAGATACCTTTCTATAAAATATTCCTTGCATAATAGCTTGTGCCAAAGGCTGTTAATCTGTTGACATCTCTCTTTCTCACTTACTCTTAATGTTAGGCCTGAATTGCTCCTAAGGATCAGACATGAAACAGCTAGTCACTACACTAAATATTCCCACTAACAAACTTTTATAGTATAGACATGAGCTTATTTCTAAATAAGCTTACTTGTAAATCTAGGTAAGAGCTGTTGTGCTCACTTATTAGATAGAAAGTTAAAGACTCTGAAAACATATCTATTTAATCAAACCAGTGATATTATTTACTAGTGTAAATTTATCAAGTCACATGAACTTAGAACATTGAGGTCAGTTCTTAATTTTCTCAGAGTACTGCATTTATATAAGGACTTATTTTTAAGCCAATTATATTGCTCTCCTATAGTTTAACATTAAAATATTATAAGCATGTAAAACAATTCAATGCATATATGTCATACATACATACAGACAGACACAAATAAATAGGCTAACAGATTTATTGCTTTCATTCTAAAATTTTAAGCCCATTTCTGGTCCAAAAAATATTGAACTACCTAAATTTTTTTTTTTTTCTGGAAACGGGGATAGAACTCATGGCTTAGCGCTTGCCAGGAAGGTGCTGTGCCACTGAGTGAGCTATATCTCCAGCTAAATTTACTAAATGTTTAAAGACTACCTGGTTCCAACTCTTCTGGTCAGTGGAACAAGATTTTCTGTCAAGATTGCTAATCTTTTACTACAGCTTATAGAAAAGACTTTTAGGACCATAGCTTTTGTCATTCTTTTTTCCCTAAACTTCCGGGTTTCTTTTCATCCTGAGGGTTGAACCCAGGGTTTCATAACAAGTGAGCTGTCCCGTCTAGTTTCTATTTTCAGTCAGGGTCTCACTAAGCCTCTCAGTTGCATTGGTCGGCCTTGAACTTGTGATCCTCCTGTGTTTCCTTCCCACAGTGCTGGGATTTCAGGCTTCTGCTATGGCACCTTAGTGGCTGACTGCATGTTTTAAAGCTACAGGTGTCAGATGGCAGAAGAGGGAGAGCAGGCTTATTGTTTACCCAAGCCAAGGATGTGAAAGCCTAAGGAGGCTGCCCATGCACACACATGCTCACACGCGTGCATACACACACACACACACACACACACACATACACTGACCAGAGAATATACTTTAAACAAAGGTGGAAGGCTGCTATCCAGCAGTTTGTTTGGGTTGTTAAATTTCTGCCTGCTATTTTCCTTGTGACTTTTAAGCATCAGATCTGCAAACAGAGGCAGGCTCTAATATGCAAAAGGTAATGCAATTCTGAAGTAAAAATCCTTAGTATTTGGTTTGGGAAATAGAAAAATGACTGCATCTCAAACTTACCACTGTGATTTATGTTTCTTAGTTAGACTATGGGTTTAAAATTTACAAGTAGAGAAGTTGATAAAATTGCAACCCCTATAGAAAATATTCCTTGTTGCATTTTCTTAAACCCTGTTTCTAGATGAGCACTTTAATTGGCAACTGGTGCATCTTTCTTCTTCCTATAACACTGTATAATGGAAAAATCAATTTTAGCCAGAAAATGCTTCACAGTAGAATTAAAATGATTTTCAGCAATTCTGACATTTTTGGTAAAGATGTAAAGTTAAGAAAACCGTAAAATTAAGAAATGCAGGATTGAAGAAAAGATGTATAGAAAGAACAATCACAGTTAATTGTATCAGCGGGCACTCTTCTTTCATCACATTACTAGTTTGTTGCTAAAGCTTTTTATTTGTCTTTGCAAAACTTACAATGGAAGTTCAAAACAATATTTAAAAATAGAAGGTGTGTCAGGAAGCCATGGTATGTTGATGAACAAAGAATTTAGGGACACGTTAAAGACCATGACAATAAGGAGGAGGTAGCAAAAGCTTGAGGAGTTTCTGTACACTGAGAAGTTCCCCAGAGAAAGCAGGATCAAATAGAAAGGGGAAACATTTGCAGGGCTAATTAGATTAGGTGATTATCACCCCACGAGTGAAATCACTGGGAGACTTCTGTTAGTGGGGGAAATGGTTCAGTCTGAGAGCAATGGCTTTATCAGATGGCTGGTGTGAAAGAGTTCAATTTATTTTCCAATAGCCTGGCACTTTTGCAGTAAAGACAGACATGTAGGGGTTCAGTGCTTTTTCAGTTTGGAACCCTTTTGCAACAGAGAGGTAACGAGAGACCTGGGGAGAATGAACCAACAGGCCTCCTCAGTGGCACAGCTGGGTTTAGGTTCCATTTCCTAAGGTTCCTCATTTTCCCAGCTTAACAAGAGGCCCCCAACCATAATCTAAATGATCAGTTTCTGTAACATGTGATGCTGGGGACCAGGAGGACCCTGTGGGGAGAGAGAGGGTTTGTCGGAGGGTTACTGGCCCAGGACGAGGGCGTGGAGAGTGTTTTTGCAGAGTGTTATGAGCAGGACAGAGACAGGACACAGTCAGATAAGATCCAGTGAGGGACACAGGGGCTGAGGCCAGGGCACCAGAGGACCAACAAAGGCCTCGTTGGATTCATGACATTTTCTTGCCCAGAAATAAGATACACATTTAAGATTTAAATACACTCTGAAAAATGTTTTCGTTCTGTTCTAAGTTACAATTAATGGTACTTCCCAAACTATACTTGCTGCATACCCCAAAGTTCCTATAGGGCCACTTCTAAGTAAGATTTTCCTCCTGGAAGCTGCATAGGTTGATCTCAACATGGCTGCGACCTGCTCATTTTTGGGTAGAAAAACCCCTAGACAAAAAGTCCCATTGGTAATCCCATTGAGGCTCCTCCCAGGGTCATCCACCTGGGGGCTATTTTATTTCTTTTTGTAATAAATGCTACTTTCTGCTTCATTCTGCTTCATTCTACCATTTCTTTCTCCTTTCTGCCTAGTCTTCTTTTGATTCTCTACTTTGTAGTTTTTTCTGGGCTAAGATAAAAATCCACTAGCCAGATGGTAACATCCTTGATTTACATTTAAAATAAATGAAATCCTATACCACTATTTTTTGGTGGTGGGGTAGTTGTCATTTGACTTTTGTTGTTGTTTGCTAGTTTGTTTGATTGGTTTTTTTTCTGTGCTTTTTTCCTCCTTAAAATAAAATAAAATTCTTTCAAGTTAAAAAAATAAATAAATGGAAGGCAGTCATTGTGGACCTTGTAGTTGAATAGTTATAAAGACAGGAACCCATTTGCTTTCTGTAAGGAGCAACTATTTTTGATCCATTCTCCCTTTTGAATTTAGTCCTGTTTTAACTTAAGGCAAAGCATTGCTTTTATAGGATTTTCCATTCCTTATTTTTAAAATATATCTCACAAATAACCAATTTTATTTAAATGGAAACCTCTCAGTGGCTGCTGTAATCATAAAGAATTATTGGCAAGACAAATTTATTTCTGTAAAAAGCAGGGCAGCATTTTTCTCTTGCATGTTATCAGCTCATAGTTATCATCCATGAGATAGTCCTAAAGTACAAATGGAGGATTCTACAGTGTAGATAAGCTTCCCACAAGACCTTTAGGAGTCAGGGCTGCCTTAAGGGAGTTCTTTAAGTCCTATAGAGTATGCCCAGGGAGGAAACAGCTGGGGCCTGGCCTCTCCTTTGTTCACGCTTGCCTCATGCTGCTGAGGTAAGCAGTTTTGCACTTCTGAGTGCTCCCAGAATGATGTATTTCTTTGTCACAAGCTCAGAGTAATAAAGCCAACCAATCATGAACTGAAATCTCCAAACCTGTCAGTCAGTGCCAACCTTTCCTCTTGATAGCTGACTGTCTTAATATACTTAGTAGCACAGAAGGGCCTGAGGTTCCTTGGGCACAGAGGACTCCATGATCCTTTTATCTAGCTATCTATTTACCAGACCAATTATTATCTATTTATCTTATTTTAGCTATCTATTAACCCAGACCAATTTTGTCAGCCCCAGCCAAACTGAAGTCTTCTTACAAGACTCAGTCTTGTCTATCACATCTTCCAAAATGTATCTATGCTCTTGTGGTACAAACTACCACATGGCAGAGTATCTATTATGCACTCTCTCAAGCACAAAGCCCTGTGTTAAGATTCAAAAATACTGAGGTTAATACAAAAAGCACAGAGTTCAAACCCAAAAGACCTCACAATTCTCAGAGCTCCACACAAAAGACAAGATGCCTGATGAGGCTCTGCAGTTCCTCCCTTGTGTTCCTCAAGGGGTCTAAGGAGCTGGGCATCACTGGATTTGTCAAAACTGTCCAAAACCAAAGTTACAACAAATTCAGTTTGAAGACCCTAAATGGGTGCTAATCATGATTCCAGATAACTTCCCAACCCAGTTTAGATCAAAAACTGGCTGAGCAATACTTTGTGGCTCAAAACACAAATCCAGGGAGAGAAAAAGGACTCATCCTCCCTTCTTTGAGAGGGTTCAGGGTGTGCAGTCAAATGCTCTACCCCTGAGCTATACCCCCAGCTTAGGGTTCAGGATATGTAGAGAGCTCTGGTGGATACGTTTCCTAGGGTCACTGGAAGCTTTACTCTACTTTGCATGTTGGCTGTTAAAAGACAATCTTCGGATAAACCGAATTTGGTAGAGCTTATCTGAGCAGAAAAATAAATCAGGCAACAGTCAGGACTGAAAATGATTCAAAACGTGTTCTTTCAGGATGTGTGAGCACTACATTTATAACAAACGGCATTCAGGAAATGCATATAGAAATGACCTGATTATCATTTCAGCATCTGTCTAAGAAGAACATGTTTTGCCAGTTTTTCTACTCTCATATTTAAAACTCAGTCACTCATTACAAAAAATACACATCTTGGTTCAGTTTCCAGTCTATGCTCACTATGTACAGACAAACCTTTAGGCTAAGTGTAAAATATGTAAGAAGGTAGGTCAAATTTGGCTCAACTGAAGAAATCTTTAATGTGTGTGCCAAATTGTGTGAGGCGAAAAGGAATAAAAATGCAGAGAAAGCCAATGATTTTTGCTATTATAGTTGTAGATTTTAACATCCTTCTATTGTAAAAAGACAAATTTGATAGGCAAAAAAATCAGTAAGAATGTAGCTTAACATCAGCAATAAATTTGACAAAACTAACCTCTAGACTACTCTTTTACAACATGCCAGAATACATATTCTTCTGAAAATTACATGGGACATTAACCAAGACAAAAAATATTCTTAGCTTTAAAATATACCTCAAAATTTTTAATAAAAATCATTCAACATATACTGTTAGACAATAAAGGAATTAAATGAAAAGTCAATAATAAAAATTAGAAAAATTCTCATGGATTTGGAGATGCAACATCACAACACTAAGAAACACTGTGGTCAAACTAGAACTCTCCAAAGAAATGACAAGTATATTTTGGACTATAACAAAATGAAGATACAAATTATCAAAACTCTTCAGAATCACAGAAACTAATTAAGAAAAAAATGTTGTAGAAATGAACGTATGAAATAGAAAGATTTAAACCAAATCCTTTGATTTAAATAAAGCCTTTCACCTTAGGAAAAGAAGAACAAATTAATATCAAATGAAAGAAAGGATGTCTTTTCTTTTTTTTTAATTACATATTGTTCTTTTAGAAATAGTTTTTCAAGTTACAAAATTAAAGCACACAAAGTGGACACTCAAGTAGTGAGAGTGCAAACAGATCTGTTCAACAATCCAACAAGAACCTAGAAATATGGTCATCAATTCCACACACCTAAACATACATGCAGCTATATCTTTTATAGTGTTTCCTATTTCCTCTTTTTTTTACAATAGCAATTATACATTTTTAAAATTTTATTTAAAGAGAAGAAAAAAAAAACAGAAAAAAGGGTAGCAATAATACAGAATTCTAAAAGAAAGAAAGAAAAAAAGGAAAATGAGAAAAAAACCCACCAAGAAATCACTAGTTTATAAATTACATATTGTCATCTTGGATGTAGTTGTTCAAGTTACAGAGTTAAAGGGTACATTATAGACATTCAAACAGTCACACTACAAACAGTTCTGCCCAAAGATCCAACAAAAATTCAGCAATATGGAAGGATGTCTTTTCTAATTTAATGGGTTTTAAATGGGAAATAAAAAGGTCTAATGACAATTATATCTCATAAGTTTTAAAAGCTGGAGAAAATAAACCAAGTTCTTTGAAAGACAAAATTTACCAAAATGCATACAAAAAACCCACAATTATAAAAATAAAATAGAATTACACAAAAATAAAATCATGTTTATAAACAAAAACTGAGTTCATAATATATAACCTTCCAAAACAAAAAACATCAAATATAGATAGGTTCACTGTATACACATGTATGGAAATGGTAAATTAGATTTCTATTACTGGTTCCAGAAAACACAAGTAGAGGCAATGTTTCCTTACTTATTCTAGTGACTTATAAGTTTCCTTACTTATTCTAACCTGCTACAAAAATTAGACAAATAAAATTGAAAACCAATACTTCCTATGAACATGCATGCAAACATACTCAGCAAAATATTAGCAAATTAAGTATAATGCTTTGTAAAACAGTTATGCCTCAATCCTGGGCAACAAAGGCAAGCCAGGAGGCATCATAGTGCAAGACTTGAAATTATGCTATAAACTACTATAATAAAGTCAGCATGGTACTGACAAAAAAATCCTGAGGATCAGTGGAACAGAATAGAAGATACAGACACAAATACAAACACATTCAGCCACCTTATATTTGACAAAGGGGTCAAATATTTTCACTAGAAGAAAGCCAGCCTCTTTAATAAATGGTGCTGGAAAAAGTGGCTTTACCTGTGCCAAAGATTAAACTAGACCCTTGCTTATCACCATGCACTAAACTAAAATCAAAATGGATCAAAGATCTAAATATTAAAAGAGAAACACTAAATCTACTGGAAGACAAAGTAGGTAGAAATCTTGGAGACATAGGGACAAGCAGGGAGTTTATGAGCAAAACCCAAACTGCACAGGAAGAACCTCAAAGAACCAACAACTGGGATCTCATCTTATGAGAAGGTTTTTGCACATCAAAAGAAATCACCAACAAAGTGAAAAGAACCTACAGAGTGGGAAAATATTTTAGCCACTGTCTCTCAGAAAAAGAACTTCTGTGTGAAACATATAAAGAATTGAAAAAGCTCTAATCCCCCCAAACTCAAATACCTAATCCAAAAATGGGCAGCTGAGATAAATACATGCTTCTCAGAGGAAGAAACACAAATATCAAATGAATATATGAAAAAATATTCTACATCACTGGTCATTTGAGAAATGCAAATTGGAAATCAGTATGGAGATTCCTTAAGAAACTGGAATTGGAGATTGTATTTGCTCCAGCTGTTCTTCTTTTGGGTATTTTCCCAGAAAATTTGAAAACATCATAGCACAGAAATTTATGTGCACCCATGTTCATAGCAGCACAATTTGTAATAACTAAACTTTGGAAACAACCCAAATGCCCATCAACTATACAATGGATAAAAAAGATGTGATATGTATGTACAATGGACTAATACTCAGCTATAAAGAAGGACAAGCTTGAGACCTTTATAAATAAATACATACAATTTGAGACCATACTAATAAGTGAAATAAATCAGATGTGTAAACATTATATTGTCTCCCTAGTGTAAAAACTTGAAAGAGTAAATGAAATCCAAAATGCACACTAGATATTGTGAAAGTGAAAGGGAAGTAATTGCTCAAAAAGAACTGGGATGAGGGAAAGGAGAAAAGAAAAAAGAGTATATATATATATATATATATATATATATACACACACACATATCAGATAATTATACTACTAATCTCTTTTAGCTTATCAAAAAAAGTTTATACTTTCACTGTTTAATCATTTTTCATGCCTATATCTTGTAATTTGAGCAATTACATTGAAGATACAAATATGCAATAATTAACCATGGCTAATATCTTATTTTATTTTGAAATTCTGCATCATCTTTTTTATTCTTTTTGTGTTTTAAAATTTAAAAAAAAGAGGATGCCTCACCACTTAGAGGGATTAATCCCTGAGAAGCAAAGCTGGTTCCACAGTAGAAAATAAATTAAAATAACCCATCATATTATCAGAATAAAGATGTAATCACATAGAAAAATGTATTTGGGATAATCAAATGTCCATTTATGACAACATGTTTGAGTATACTAAGAAACAGAAGAACTAACTCTACTTAATAAAGAACATCTACAAAAGACAATCAAGCGAAGCCTATGGCTAAGATCACACTTAATGATGAGTGAATAAAAACTTCCCCACTAAGATCAGGAGCAAGGCAGGAGTGTTTCTTCTCCACACACTCTTTAACATCACACATTCAGTTCTAGTTAACATGATAATGTATAAAGAAGTAAAAGGTATCTGTATGGAGAAGGAGCACATTAAACTGGTTTTGTTTGTAGGTGACATGATTGCCTATGTGGGAATCTGCAAGAATTGAACAAAATCTTCCCTGGAATTTATAAGCAATTATTGCTACATTGAAGGATGTAAAGTTAATATGCAAAAGGGGCTTTCCTGTCTACCAGCTATGAATATATGATATTTCAAAAAAATTACCATAACATTCTCCAAAATGAAGTGTTTAGGTAAAGCTATAGCACAATATGCATGATATCTATATGAGGAAAATTGCATAATTCTGATTAAAGGAATCAAAGAACCAATAAGTGGAGTAATATTCCATGTTCATAGATGAGAGGACTCAGTGTGATCCAGACATAGTTCTTCCCAGCTTGATCTGCAGACAAAATATAACCCCAGCTAAAATTCTAGCTACTTACTTTTTTGAATCAATAAAGTGATTCTAAATTTTAAAATGAGAAGCAAATGACCCACAGTAGTCCCTTCAATAATGAAAGAGGGAAAAAAGCCAGAGGATTGACAGTGTCTGCTTTTAAGATTTACCTAAAAGCTACAGTGATCAAGTGAGTATGTCATTAATGCAAGAACAGATAAACAGGTTAGTGGAATAGAATAGAAAGGCTAGAAAGAGTGTTTAATATGAAGGAAGAATTGCTGTGGCAACATCCGCTCATTAAGCACTAAACACGTCTCTCTGCCAGACCTGGGGTGGCAGCAGTGAGTCACAAGACCTGCTGTCACTCTCCCAGACAGGGAAACTGAAGCTGGAAGGAGAAAGACCACTGAACAGTGCTGAGTGTGGGGCGGGCACAGATGTGGCCACGTGAGAATACATGCTGTGGCACCAAAGCCATCAGTCCCTCAACCTTGGAAAACTTCCAAGAGGCTGACTTCCAGAGGAAGATCAGGAACAGAAGAAAAGTTCGCAAGTCAGCAAAAGGGAGTACGAGCTCTGTAGGCAGAAAGATTTACAGTGTAGGAGAAAAAAGAAACTAAAAATGGGAGAAATGCAGCATGCCCTTTCTTTATGGATAGAGCAAGGAATTGAGACACAAGGCAATAGAGAAGTCTAAAAAGTTAAACAGTATCAAGAACATGAGGCCAGTCACTTTGTGTTTGAGGTTCATCTTCAGAAATTTGGAAAATAGGTGATTCCAAAGCTCAGAGTGGCAGTACCCAATCTCCTGCTGTTCAGCACCTCCAGGAAGGGACAGAGACTTTAGGCAGAAGGAATGGAATGGGTGTAGGAGGAAGAGACTGGAGGTCAAATGTCAGATTTGAAAACTTAAAGATCAAGATGCCTGAGACACGTGGAAGTAGAGCGATCCCGTGCAGCAGCATCAGAAGAGCACTTCTAAGTGAGTCTACAAGAAAGTGCAACGGTCACCTGTGGTAGAGGACCTGGGGGTCATGTGTCCAGCATGTATATGTCACAAGCCAGGTGGCAGCCTGGACCAACACACACGCACGCACACACACACGCACTCAGACACTGGTCATTCATGGTCTTGGACTTTTCTGGAGTCCTTGCCCTATTCCATGCTCTCGACAGGGGAACGTCTTGCTCAGGAGGCAGGGTGGAGAGGCTGAGCAGCGGAATACGTGAGCCCTGAATGAGAGCATCCAAAGTGAGCCCGACTGGCGTGGGTGGAAACGAATGATGGATTGTCCTGGAAAATGGAAATGATGGATTGACAGCTGGAAGACTCAAATCAGCTCCTAGATGGTCAATTACAGGAGCGGCACATAAACGAGAGCAGGCAGGGAGGTGCACAGTCAACTTCTTTGAGCTCCACTGCCTGTTTTTCATTAGGCCCACTTCAATTTACTTGGGGCCCTGGGCTTTGATACTTGGTTCTTCCTGATTGCCATGCATAAATGATGTTTTCCTAGTTCCCTCCTCACCTTCTTCCTTTGTCAGCTCCTAATGGGCTCTCCTGACTGAGTGTAGCCTGGGGTGTCCACGTGGGTCCACAGACTGCTGAATGCTTTCAGTTTGGTTAACTCCCAGGAATGCATTTTAAGCAATTATCTAATAAGAAACACCAGAACCTACCATGAGAGCTGGACACTGGGCACAGGAAAACCAGCACCTCAGTAATAGCCTCCAGTCACACGCAGCTGAGTGTATCAGGCTGTTTCCCTCCTGTGAAGCCAAAGAGTGCATGTAATGGGTTTTTTACTACTATCTTACAAATTAAGAAAAAAAAACACTTTAGAAAATCATCTCTTCTCTTTGTTGCTGAAAATGTAGAGACTGCTTCTTCCTTCAAAGCTCCTTGAGCAACAACGAACATGTCAAAATAGTCTAATTGATTCAATTATGCCAAAGGCAATTATCACTAACCAAACAGGTGATCAAGGCTTTCAGGAAGAGTGCATCAGTAAGCCCAGGATCAAACAAACTGGTTACATCCATTGCCACTTGCATGCTGGACACAGCAGCTGTGTTAAGTCTAGGTGTGTTTAACATGAAAAGCGACGTGAGAGCAGTGTTTTAAGGTGTACTATGATATTATGATGTACTTATAGTATAATTCATTACCCACAAAACTATCTAAATATCTAGGCACTTTGTTTTTGAATATCCTCATACTGCTAAACCACTTATTTGTATTTTGTTATTTTTCTTGATCAGTGAACGAACTAGATGAAATTCCCTTAATTCAGTACAAAATGCTTATTTCTAAAACCTGGTTTCACTCAGCAGGAAGTTTGAATCAGTTAGATAAAGAAATTTCCTTAATGTTAACCAGAGATAGAAGCCAATCAGAATATGAAATTATAGATAATCAAATAAGTTTATTCATTAATGTAGACTAAGTTGGGACATTTTAAAATGAACTTATTAGCAGAGATGAAGGATCAAAAACCATAAATCCACCTTCAAATAGGTTGGAGAAGACAGGAAATATGCATACACATGCATGTGCAGAGATTGCATGACTATACTAGATTAAGTTTTGTTGTCTTTCTTCTAGTTTTTTCTTTCTTTCTGTTTTTGCAGTGCTGGAAATAATACTAGAATAGCTGCTTTAATTTTTGAAAAGAATGACAAATATAGAATACCACTGCATTTTATGTTACCATAAAACCATAATAATTGATGCAGTTTGATATCACTGAAAGCATAGAAAGATCAATGGAGTGATCAAACAAAAAAATATGGCTGATTTCTGCCAAAAGTGCACAAGAAATTTATGGAGTAATGGTACTATGTTCATTAAATTATTTTTGAAAAATAGTTTTGGATTTATTTATTTAATTTTAGATTTTTTACACAATGTCTCATTATGAAGTTCAGGTTGGCTTATTTATTTAATTTCAGATTTTTTTACACAGTGTCTCATTATGAAGTTCAGGTTGGCTTTGATCTCACTATGTAGCCCAGGCTGGCCTCAAAGTCATGGTGATTCTCCTGCTTCAGCCTTCCAAGTGCTGAAATTACAGGCATGTGTCACTGTGCCTGGCTCAGTTCTACTGTGTTTTAAATTTTGGCTTCTAGTTGGACAAGTTTATCATGATATGGTTTTAGATTTGTGAGCTGATTCACAAGTTACGTTTGATAACCTTGCTAAATTCCTAAATTCACCTATTAATTTTAGGAGTTTTATTTTATAAGGTGCTATAAAATCTTTAACAGAATACATAAAATTTTGATAATCATACTGCCTGAAATCAAGGACAGTTACTTTTCCTTTGGTACAATGTTAAATACGAGTTCTAAGAGGGAATGTGTTGCCTGTCCCTGGGTTTTTTTGATGCCTTTGATGTTGGAAGAAATGCCTTCCTATTCCTGAACTTACCACTTAAAAGTTTGTTATTGCCTACACATTAATATTTCTTCTAAAAGTGTCTAAATCTTATTTGAAAAAATTATACAATTTATGGAGGAAAATCAACAAAATTTAATCAAGTAATATTATGTTATTGAACCATCAGATTCATTACCATTAACCTAAATTATATCACAATTAATATTTGAACATAACGCAATTTCAAGGAGAATATATATTTTATTTGTTACTGACTGAACAAAATTATTTTAAAATTGACAGACAGGCATCCCTTCCATAATATGTCAAAGAAAGGAAAAAGTAAAATATATACTTAAAGAAGTTGTCGTTGGTAACAGAAAGTGTTATAGAGGCTCCATAACGAACTTAAAAAAGTCTTAATGTGGAAACTGACAAAGAGATCCTGTGTTACACATGAATTTGACCCCTTCCCAAAGTTATCTGTTAAGCCCTAACCTGGAACCTTAGATGGGGGCCCTGTGGAGAAACAGGGCCTTTGGAAAGGTGAGCACCAGGACTGAGTATCTATAAGAACGGGGACTCTGCACAAAAGAGACAACAGCAATGAACACAAAGGAGAGGCCATACTGAGACACAGGGAGAAGGTGGTTATTTTGCAAGTTAATGAGAAGACCTCAGCAGAAATCAAACCTGTCAGTGCTTTGCCTCTAATTTCCAGCATTGAGAAATGTGCAAACATAAGTGGCTATTGTTTAAATTACCTAGTTTTTGGTATTTTGCTATGAAGCCTTAGCAAATGAAACTATCAACAAACTGTAAAGCACATCAGAAAACGTTTCCAGCCTCTGGTAAAATTATAAAGTTGAGATTTTAGGCCACTAAGGAAAAGTATTTTTAAATAATAATAGTAAGACTGGCTATGAAGCTTGAAGGTAATGAAAAAATGTAAAATTTTATATTAATTATGAAAATAGATTTTAGATAGATTAAAGACAAATATAATGAGGAAAATCTTGGAGCCTGTGAAGGAGATCATGTGAAGTAAGACTGGATGCAAAAAGTTAGAAAAAGAAAAGAATACACACATGTAAATAAGTCATGTTAATAACAAATGACAATGCACTAGACACAACCAATAGCAATGGAATTGCCATGGATTCCAAATAGCTGACCTGGAAAGTAAAATAGAAAGGAAAGGATACTTTTTAGTTTTCTAAAGATAAGTAACCGGAACTAAAACGTGTAGTAGGAAATCTGCACAAAACCCTGCAACATATTGTTGTAGTCAGGGGCTGCAAGGAGAACAATTACGTACAGGATACAGAATTTATAATACTATTTTATGATGGCCACCCAGAGTTAAATAAAAGAAAGTGCAGGAAATCTGTCCACATGCTAAATACCTCGAAAATCCAGCTGAGGGCCTGGATCCCACAGCAGTGTCCTGCATGAGTCCAGCTGAAGACTCAGAGCCCATGACAGTGCCTCCCAAGAGTCCAATTGGAGGCCTAGAGTTGACAACAATGACTCGTGCAAGTCTGTTTTATGGATCTGCGCTGGGAAGACCCAAAGAGCAGTGGTGGAAGCTAGAAAGTCTATGCCAGCAGGTGAAGGATCTGTGCCAGTAGGCTGATGTCTATGCTGGAGACAAGAAACAATGCTCAAAATAAGGACCAAGGATCCCCTGAAAAGCACCACAGCCATCCTCAGTGACAAGGAGGTCTTGAGCTCCTCCAATGATGAGAACAGCCAAGAACATATCAGGGAGCCGGCATGTCAAGCTTCTCCCGGAGATTGAGCAACACACATCTTCCCCTCTGGAGCCAGGAAGCGAGGCTTAAAGTAAGGACCAGAGCTCCCCAAAGTGAACCACAGCCATTCTCAGCAACAATGTCCTGAGCTCCTCAGATGATAATGGCTGAATTCATATCAGGGAAGCCAGCAGGACAAACTCCTCCAGGACAACCAATGGAGTCAAACAAAGACACTTAGGAGCACCCACAACATCTTGCTCTTCTCCATGTCTCTTTTTATGCTGGCAACTTTCCTCAGTGGCCATCTACACTCAGCCCCATACTGATTCAATCCAGCTGGTGTTAAGTTGACCACCAATTTTTAATCCATAACATACGTGAAATTAGCTTTGTGACAAGACAGTGGGAAAAGACGAGAAAAGCCATATCATACAACTCCAAAAGGGGTGGACAATGAGTGGCTAATGTCATACAGTGAGAGGACAATTAGAAACATTGTCATTTGTTATTAAAGCAAGAAAAAGCTAATCACCTGATTTGATAATTATGTATTACATACATATATTGAAATATTATCACCCTGTGCCACTTAAATCTTTGCAATTAAAGTAATAATAAAAGCTAATTTTTATTTTTTGAAATTTTAATGAATTTGATATAATTAAGATCTCTTGGTGAAATGTGGGAAGTGTCCGTGGAGTACTTGTTTCTGGATATGACAAGTGGTGGAAGAGAAAGACAAGCTAAAGAATGACTATTTTCTAAGCATAATTTAACAAATCAGACTCAGAAAGACAAATACCACATGTTTTCTTCAATGTGTAGGTCGCCAAATGTCACCCTCAGTATATAAAACACTGATTCTCAGAATCTGGGAAGGACAGGAAGATGGAGATGTACCAGTCAGCTTTCCCGTCCCAAGACACAACTCCTGACACCACAATTTAAACGAGAAAAGGCTTAATTGAGCACATGGTTGCAGGAGACCCACTTTCAATTCCAGTAGGCTCCAAGGCAGAGATATAATGGCAGCTGGGCACAGAGGAGCGAAGCTACTTAATTCACGGCTGCAGGGAAGGAGAGCAGAGAACAGAGCCAGAGAGAAAGGGGCGAGGGGCAGACTCTGCACCCAAGACCACACCTCTGCCTCACATCCAGACACACCAGGCACGTGCTTTACTGACCTGCTAGGTATTTCTTAATCCAACGAAGTTGATGTGTTAGGATTAATTGTCACTAGACCAGAGTGAGGTTACATAATGGACTCCAAAACACAGCTAGGTAGCAGGAGTAGGTTCCAGCACTTTCTAGCACAGTGGGGTGACTAGTTCATGATAAGGTATCATGTTTTATGAGTAACCAGAAGAGAGGAGTGCAAAGGCTCTAGAATCACAGAAATGATAAGGAGAGGCAACATTCATAGCCCTGAGTTAATCAGTGCCCATTACATTCGTGTGTCAAATTGTTACAAGGCACCTTAAAATATTTACAATTAAAATAGGATAATTAGGAAAAAATGTTTCAGTATTTCCTGGGCTGACAATATAAAAGAGTTTGTTTTTTTTTTCCAGTGCATCCAGCCAGCAAATGAGTCTCAAAGTAAGAAATGATTTCAAGATAATTCAAAATCCACAGTGAGACTTTTGTTAAGCTCTCAGAAAGAGTTAAGCTGATGTCACATGATTGATATCCATAGGGTTCAACAAACTTTTAAAAACTGATAAACAAAAGGCAATAAATTCAATATCAAATCAAAGAAGAGCAAAGAACAAATAAGCCAAGAAAACAAATTCCAATAACCGTCATAAAAATGGAAAGATGCTCAGATCCAGTGGGAAATTGCAAACCACTTTAAATCTCTCCCACTGGAAAGAGTGAGAAGACCCATGCTAACTGCTGCTGATAGATAAGCATGTCATTATGACTCTTCTGAAAAGGGGCTTAGAGAAACTCTATTGCTGCTAAAATTGCATGTGACTTTGTTGATCGACAACCATGCCAGCCTTCTTTCTGTGCATAGGAAATAAATGTATCATTATATTATGATATAGCAATGCTTTTAGGTGTATTAATTATAGTATTTTTAACATCAATTTACCTAAAATAAATTCAATGCCCACGAAACAATAAACTAAATTATGGGTATGTCTGCCCATGTCTTGTACTCCGACACTAATGACTTGACTAGGAGGCTTTTCTATGATGTGTTGTGGAAAAATAAACATAATATACAGAGGAGTAATCATCATAAGATTCTCTTTTGTAAAACACTGACCAAAATTGCAACAGCCCCTCTTTCTGACTATATATGTTCTCATGGACATCTACAGCTGTGGTCTGTATATACTTATAGACTTAGGAAAACATGGAGAAAAATAGCAGATCATTCATGTGGAGATGGAATAGAAGAAGTAGGTTGTATGTGGGAGGAAACGCATCACAGAAGAAACTGGGGAGGAAGCTGCTTCTGAACCCACATGTGCATGTGAGAAATGTAAAAGCAAAGTGCATGGGAGTGAAAATTATAAGATACAGAGCAATGTGTAAAATGTGATTCTATTTTTGTTAATATCCTATTTTTATTGAAACACTACTTTAAATCATTGTATAAACAAGGGAATTTTTTGATGCAATTCTCAATTATTGCCTAATCATTTCCACAAGGAGATGAGGTAGAGAGTCAAAAGTACAAGTACATTTGCCTATATAAGTATTTTTACTGGATGTATTTTAAAGCCGTTCCCTTCGCATTTTTTTTTATTTAAAGAGAAACAAAAACATGTAAAGGTAGAGATAATGCAGAATTCCAAAAAAAAGATCAACAATAAAAAATCACTAGTTAATAAATTACATATTATCCTCTTAGAAATAGTTGTTCAAGTTACAAAATTAAAGCATACAAAGTAGATAGTCAAACAGTGAGAGTGTGAACAGCTACCCATGCATGAATCTTTACATGTATTTCTATCCTTTCTGTATTAGAGGGAAAAACAAAACTTAGCAAGACAAAACAAAACAAATTCCTATAAAAACATGAAACCAAAAAGTTGTATAAAACCACAGTACAAGGTGATCTACAATGATTACTATATTGTTTCTTATTATCTTCAATAGAATGTCTATATCATCAGGCATAACTGAATATAGCAGTATAATTGAGTATAGCAATAAATAACAATATTAAAAAAATAAAACATTGTAGACAGTATAAAGTTTCAAAGGCAGGAAATAATCAAACCAGAGTGGATATTCTAGTGAATCTTGTCATCTTCAGTGCAGTTGCCTATACTCTCAGACTTAATAATACAAAACTGTGACCCAACAAACCAGATTTGATTATGATCAGTCATGGTAAAACAGTACAGGTTTTACAGAGCTTTAGATTAAGTTAATAGGAAATTAAGGATGATTACCGTACTATATCCTGTTATTTTCAGGATTACTGTCTGTGCCCTCAAATCTAGTACATGTAGAATGACTGGAACAGAATATAATACATCTAAGCAGAGTAGTGTGAGTAATGTGGGTTTTAAATCCTGGTGCACTATTAACAATATAGCATATCAAGGCCATCTATGTTAGAGTTTCTAGTTATCCTTTTCTGCCTCATTTCTGTTATGCTATTTTTCTGCCTTTGTTTAGTTTTCTCCTTCATTCTACTGCCTGCCCCACTCACTGAGGCCTTTCTGCCACTGTTCCTGAAATCCTGGTATTTTTTTCTCTCTCTAGAATGTCCTTCAGTATTCTTTGTAGGGTTGGATTGGTGGTCACAAACTCACCCAGTTCCTCTTTGTCACGGAAGCATCTTGTTTCTCCAT
This sequence comes from Hydrochoerus hydrochaeris, assembly GCA_004027455.1. NCBI lineage: Eukaryota > Metazoa > Chordata > Mammalia > Rodentia > Hydrochaeridae > Hydrochoerus > Hydrochoerus hydrochaeris. The sequence continues at coordinate 88,324 of PVLA01001088.1, forward strand.
CAACTTCTAGTGACAGTTTTGCAAGGTACATCAATCTGGGCTGGAGGTTATTTTCTTTCAGGGCTTGGAAGACTTTGCTCCAAGCTCCTCTTGATCTGATGGTCTGTGTCAAGAAGTCAGCCGTGATGCTGATGGGCTTACCATTATAGGTAATCTGTTTCTTTTCTCTAATGGCTTTTAATATTCTGTTTTTATATTGAATTTCTGGAATCTTGATTATTATATGTCTGGGTGCAGCTCTGTTTTGGTTGTAGGTGGCTGGGGTTTGGTATGCCTCACACAACTGAATGTCATTTTCTTTTCCCATGCTTGGGAAGTTTTCCTTAATTATTTCCATGAATAGCCTTGTAATTTGCCTGCTTTTATTCCTGCTTCTTCTTTCACATTTCTTATTCTTAAATTGTAGATTTTCTTGTCATCTTCTAGCCTTTGTATTGTTACTGCCTGTTTCCTTGTTATTTTTAAGAGATCTTTCCTTTCATGGTCTCACATTGCAAACTTGTCTTCAAGTTTTGATAGTCTATCCTTAGTTTCTTTTAAGGTGTTTTGCCAGCTTTCAATGGAGTTTTTAATTTCCTGGTAGTCTCTTTGAATCTGCTTCATGTATTCTATATTTTCTTTATATTCTTTATCAAATGTTTCTCTCCTTTTTTTGTTCCTCCCTTCTTTCATCTGTATCATCCTGAGAGATGCTTCCTGAGAGCATTTCTTTCATTACTCTACTCATATTCTGCTTTATCTGATCTAATATTTCAGATTTGAGCTCGTCTACAAGGTCCCCAAGATATCGCTTAATGTCCATTGAAGCCATGTCTGATGTTGTGTGTTTGCTGCCCTCAGTCTCCCTTGTTTTTCCCTCTCCTGGATCAGGGCCTCAGGGTTCTGGGCTGGGGGCCTCCGCCTGCCTCTCTCTCCTGTCATGGCCCTGGCTTCCTCCACACAGGTTACAGTGCAGGTCCTAGCCCCCTTCCCTGTTGGCCACATTTCCTCAAAAGCACACTGGCAAGGGAACTCCACCCTTTCCCACCTGCTCTTGTCACTGAGATGTAAGCAGGCTGCCTATGCCTGCCCCTCCCCACTGGGCCAGCCATACTTCAGGGGCGATCACCCAGTCAATGCATGCTAGGCGCAGGGAATTGATTTGGGATGGCTCATTGGGTCCCAGCCAGAGGCGCGGCCCAGTCCAAGCAAATCCCACGAATCTGCTCTGGGGAGGGAGCAACCAACTGAAGTCACTGTCACTCCCAGTTCAGGCTCTTCTTGCCCGATTCCAACATGTTGCCCATTTGGTCATGCCCTTCCCATGTGTGGGGGGGTCTCATTCCCAGCACTGACCGTGGATTAATGAAGGTCCTTTCACCAGCTCTGCTTTCTGCTCTCGGTTGGGCTCACTAACCCCCGACTTCAGCACTGCTGTGCTTCCTGTGAATGGCAACAGGAATGAGTTTGGGAGGCTCTGCTGGCCGGCGTGGATTCAAGCTGGTGCAAACTTGGCAGATCCCTGTGAAAATGCTGATTCCCATAATTTTTAGCTGTTTCAGTTGATGTCCTGAAGTATTTGACAAGCTTTTTTATGTTTTAATTTCTTCCTGTGTCAAGAGGATCCATCTCCCTCTGTCTGGGTCTCTCTAGGGTGTTTTATTCTGGCATATGAGTTGTTTCTCCCAGGAGGCTTTGTATTTTGTTGCTCACTGATAGGCCACCTTGTCTTCTTCCTCCCTTCTCATTTTTGATAGTGTTTATTCATTCATTTATGTGTGCTGCAGTGAAACATGCATAGCACATCATATATTGCCTTAACCATGCTTAGGTGCACAGTTAGTTCGGGGGCTTTATGTGTGCTCACATTTCTGTACACCCATCATTACCCTCCCATCATTCTCATCTCCTGTAGTGAAAGTCTGCATGCATTAAACAACTCCCTGTTTCTCCCTTACCTCAGCATCCAATGATCACCACTATCCTCCTTATCCTTAGGACAATAACATACCACGTGTATACCTCAGGTATGACTTCTCTCAGTACCTGGCTTAGTTGGAGTCATGCAATCTCTGTCTTTGGCTCCTGACTTAGTTCACAGCATACTGGCTCTTTGGATGGAAATTATTCTTAAATCCCATGCTTAAAGGATAAGAGTTGAATTCATCACCTGGAATGGGCACAGCTACGCAGAAATTAGCTGGGCTATTTCTGCCTGAGAATTTTGTTCTTCACTATTAATTCTTTATTTAATCATTTACTTCCATTGGAACTAAACATGTGGACACTTATTTTGCATTTATGTTTCATCATGTATCAAGTTATTCTTTTTTTGTGTGTGTGTCTTAGATATTTCCAGTTTTGGCTTTTGGGAGCTTTTTCTTCGTCCTTTTACCATATCCCCATGCAGCTTTTTTCTGAGCAAGTTCTGTACTTCCAGTTATTACAAGATGCTCCAGGCTCTTCTTATGCTTCCTGACCTGCCTTAGAACCAGCCAGTTCTTTAGGAAGTCTTAGTGTTTTTTTTTACTGGAAAAAGTTAGACATTAAGATTTTTGGCTATTTTTAATTGTATAAAAATTATAAGTTTTTAGAACCAGTACAGAGATATTACAGGCTTGTGAGTAAGGCTAAATACATTATTACTTTATTTTAAATAAATCTATAAATCCTAACCATGGGTGGTGGGCTACACCTGTAACCTCAGAACTCTGGAGTGTGAAGCAGGAAGATCACCATGAGTTCTAGATCGGCCTGAGCTACGTAGCAAGATCCTGTCTCAGACATCCAAAATAAAATACAATAAAATAAATGGATAATATATAAATAAATTTCCAGAAGAACTATTTATAAAAACACTAGACACTAGTGTTAGGAATTAAAAAGCAGTTTTTTTCTCTTCTTTTTAGAATGTGTTTTATGATCTGCTTGTGAACAGAAACTCAGTCTCATTTATCACCAGATAATTATACCTTCACAACTTGGCAAAAAAAGACAGGAATAAAGAGGAAACAGGGAAAAGGGAGAAATAGAAAGAAGTTAAAGGAGGAGACAGAGGAAGGGAGGAAGAGAGGAAGGTTAAAAAGTGGCAAGTTGATGGAAGAAAGAAAGACTCAGAATATAAATCTATGATATCTCGGAGGGTTTGATGTACTAATGTCAGTATGTTTTTGCAGGAAAATTTATGCAACATTGATTTCACTGAATATTTACCTTTTTCTGGATTTATTTATGTATTGCCTTTTTGACACAGGGTCTCATTATGCAGTTCAGGCTGGATTTGAGCTCACTTGTTACCCAGGTTGGTCGTCTAGAACTTGCAATGATCCTCCTGCCTCATTCACCTGAGTGCTGGGATTACAGGTGGGCACCACCAAGTCTGGCTCTGCATTTTGTTTACGCTTTTCAAAAATACAAATGATGATCCTTTACATTCTGACCACTAAAAACATAAACAGATCACCAGGTCAGAGTGTATGAGAAGAGAGAGGGCTCCCCCCGGGGACCATTTACCTTAGCAATAACTAACACACACCAAAGAAGCACAGGGACTGTCTTTGTCTTCCGAGATAAACAAAATCACAGATTTATCATTGTTTCCCAGGTATCACCAAGAAAAAGATAACACTAAATTTCTATTTAGAATTTGTATTTAAGATTTATTTATGTATTTGACAGAGACCATTGGGGAATAAAAAATGAAGACAAGAAGGAAAGGACTTTGAACTATTTTTAAGACTTCCAGAAGATTCCAACTGAACCTGCAATCAACCTTCCAGGGTTGAGTCTACTGGCCTCTGAAAATGCAAGTAACCAAAAGTAAATATGCCTCCTGCTAAATTGTTGTAGATAACATTGAGACATTTGGTGATGTGGATTTACATGTGAGTAAATGAGACCAGTCTCTTTAATTTCCCTCAGGAGGTAAGCATTATAAAATACCACAAATAAAAAGTTACTTTTAATTCAAAAAGCAGCACTAAATTCTCACAGCAACCATGTTTTCTGGATGAAGCACTGTAGTGTAAAATTAACTTTATCCTTTTTATACCAATTTATTTAATAACATATTCCCTGACACGTGGAGTTTCCCACATTGCATTTGATGATTTTAAACAGATCTCCCCTCTTCCTTGCCTCCATATACACACAAGTGGGTTTTGATTAAAACTGATAGCTTACAAGATTTGTGTATCAGTTTGTACACCTGCATATGTTTTAAGTTATGAAGTATCTCCAGTATGCCCTATATTGGGACTAGGTTGTTGATATATAACAGAAATATAAATGCCTTCATAATTTATGTTTCCTTCCTTGTAAAGCTAAGTGATAACATTGTAACTCACATCTATGGCTTTCTAAATGATGCATAAATCCTTTACTTAATGTAGCTTCTTTATGTATCCAACTTTGTAACAATGAGGCAAAGTTGTTTTATTCCCTAAACTACATCAAGACCATAATGAGAATTGATACTATTACGGTCACATGATCTTTCTCATGCAGTCCTTTCTTTCCCATCTACATATCTTTTCTAGGCCAAATATAATGCTTAAAACTCCACAAGTGGAGCTAAATTTCCATAAGGTTATATCCAGGTTTATTTTAAATGTAAACAAATTTCATGGAAGGCTACGTTGATCAAGCCATGTTTTGCTCTTGGAATCAGTGTTTATAGGACATGCACAATATGTCATTACCAAATCTACAGATGTTCACTAATTCCAACAATACATTTCATTACATTTTATCTCTATTTTACCAAAAGAAAAGATACTGGCATTTAGAGAAAGTCCTCAATTTAGTAACAGTCACACTTTTAAGTCCTCTTTTAAGATACTACTTACCTACTTTCATACAAATCCTAGCTCCCAACAGTGTGTCTCAAAGACCTCACATTCCTTTGTATTATATAAATATTTAAAGTTTTTTTGTAATTCTAGTTCTTTCTCTGGTCATTTCTCACTTTCTGTCTGTCTATTCAACTTCAAACCTAACTTAGGAATCATGCTAAATACAGAAATGTGGCAGTCAGATTGTTTAAATTTCCAAAGATATAACAAGTATGTAATTTTGACGGTGAGAATACACAAAATGGTATCAGGTGGAAATAGGAATCTAAAGGATGTGACAAAACTATCAGAAATAGTGACGAGGTGGGCAACTGTGAAGTGTCATCTTGAACAACAAGTCCCCCACTCCCATGGGAGTTCCGTTTTTGGAGAAGGTGTGAAAGCTGGATTCCTTGGGAAGTCAGACAAAGCGAGTCTTATACAACACTGAAACAAATACATAATGTAAAGCATAAGAAAATCCGAAACACACACACACACACACACACGCACACACACACACACACATTCACACGCACAAATACAGCCAGTCCCTGACTGTGGGGGACTGCTGTACACCGCCACACTGTGCAGTGAGGACACCACAACACAGCAGCAGCTGTGTCCAGCAGACGAGCCAGCTGCTTCCGCTATTTGTTCACATCCACAACTGTTCTAATACGAGGTCCATTTGTAATTCAAGAACTTAACATTCTCTATCGATCACTTTAAATGCAACTGACCATTTAAACGTAGTGATAATGTATTATGGGATTTATAATGTAAGGGAAAGTAAAATGTAACAAAAACTATTTGCACAGAATATATGTTGTGTCATTTGGTGTGATAAAAACAGTGAATGAAGTGATACAATATTAACTTTCAGTAAGCTTTGGTAAGTTAAGGAGTCTGTGAAATTTCTAGGATAATCAGTAGAAGAAGAGGTTTACATGACAGCCAGCGGGTATTGAAAGGAACAAGTCATTTTAGCATTGTTTTCTTTTTCATCATCAGTGTGTTTTATTGTTTTTAGTCATTTTTATTGAGATGATATCCATAAAAAATAAAATTAATCATTTTATAAGAATGAGTAATATTTGGTACTCACAGTGTTGGACGACTACTCTCCATCTCTTCAGGAGATTCCCAGCATGCAGCGCTTCCCTCTGCCTGTTACCTGGTGACTCTGTTCCCTCCTGAGTGCAGCCCCAGACCTCTAACCTGCCTTCTGTCTCCAAGGAGCTGCCAACCTTAGCACTTCATATAAGTGGAATCACACACTGCTGGTGACAAAGTGGAATTATAAAAGTACTCTGAAAACTTCTGGCATTTTTTTTATAAAATTAAACATTGTTTTTTTTTAACATGGCAAATTATACTGCTAGGTATACACTCAAAAATTCAAAACATCCCCATAAAATGATTTTCAAAATAAATAAAGGGAAAATTGATTCATAACATCTCCAAACTGGAAGTGATGCAACTATTTATCCTTCTGTTAACTGGTTAATAGATAAGCAAGGAATAGTCACTTATCAAGTAACTGATGGTGAAAGGTATAGTTTTCACACTGTTCAGAAACTTCATTGTCTGTGAAAACGTCATCTACAGCAGTGTATCTAAATGTATATATGTTACTTACTTCTATTATTGAGAAGTTCATGGCCAAGAAAAACTAGTATATAATCGTGGAGATCAAAGCAGTGGTTGCCTATGGATGTGGAAATTCATCAAAGAGTACATGAAAATACTTTCTGGAGTAGCAGAGATGTCCTAGAATTTGACTTATCTTTTCGCCATAGAATTCTGACCTCAATTTTTCAAAAAAGTAACATGAAGAAGATACTTGTATATTATGAACAGGAAAGAAATCAGCTTTAAGTTCTGAACATTTGGAGATACACATATATATATCCCAACTATGTGTCCCAACAGATGCCAAGGCCTGGAAAAATTCTGGAGTTTCTTCAATCCAACCCCTTTCTTTATTATTTCAGAGAACTGGGAACTGAAGACTAAAGCTTTCCAAATAGCATTTTTATTTTTTCTTGGCAATTGAGAATAATTTGTCCATTTGCTTGGTTTATTGCACTGATTAGTAACTGTAGAATAATAATAAAGATAATTGACATTGTTACTGCGTTGTTTTTCCTAACTGCACTAGGAAATCTTTATGTCCTTACTAACTGTGAAGGGTAAAATTTTAGCTTTTTTTTGTGAATTTGGGATGTTTTACTTTTAACTTCAAACATATTACTTTTAATCACAATGGAAGTTATGTTTTCAATATTAAAATGTTAACAATAATGCTGTTATAGTTTTTTAACATGTGTTATTGGAATGAGGATGATTTTATTACTAGTATCTTTTTAAATAAAAACTGATGTGGAAATTTATAAAAAATTTTTTGTTTTAATTTTCTGAGATTGTCATGTGTTTTTAAAAGTTCATCTCTTCTGTTAGTGTAGTGGGTCTGATTAAATTTTGAATATTAAAGTAATAACTTTACAAGATGATCTGATTTTGAAAAGATCATCTTAATATATTATAGGGTTTAATTAACTAGCATTTCTGAAGATTCATGAGAAAAATCATTGCTGTTTTTCTTCCTGACATTTTCACTTGCAGGTTTTCTTATCAAAAACATTTCCTACTTAAGAATAAAGCCAGGTTGGCATAAGAGTTATTTTCTTTTCAAAGTGAGAAGAAAGAATTTGGGGGATATGTGTATTTTTTATAATATCCTCGATATGACTGGTGTTTTTCTTTCTTTTAGGGTCACTTTTGATAGTCTGTGTGTCTGTAAATATATCTCCAACTTGCGGAAATTTTCAAATGGTTTAAAAGACTTTACTACTAACACAATTTTGTAATTTTTTTTTTTTTATCCGTACCAGGGATCAAACTCACGACCGCGTGCTTGGAAGGCAGGCGTTTATGCCGCTGAGCTAAATCCCCAACCCCAATTTTGTAAATTTTTAAAGTCTGTGGAATTAATGATTGTGCCCCGTTTTTCATTTGTGATGCGAGTTTTTGCTTCTCTCTTCTTTTATCGCAGTTATCAAGATTTAATCAACTGCATTAATGTTTCTTGTAGTCCCAATTTTTTCCCAATGAATGGTAATTTTATTTTCCCTGTTGGCTCTAATTTTGATCCTGTTCATCCTCTCCATTATATTTTTGAAAGATATTATTTTTAACATCTTTTTGTGTACTGTTCAAATGCTGTTTTTTTCTTCTGTAGCATATTTAGGTTGATATTCAGAGAACAGATTTTTAGTCTTTAAGAGACGTACACATCATGTTAATACATTAATGTAAAAAGTTTTGTCTGTGATTTACATTTTAAATCATACTGATTACCACCGAGATGTCTTTTCTGACTTCTCAAGAAGGTTATGTAGTTGCTAAATTCATGAAAAATCTGTTTTTTGTCTATTACTTTTTTATAAGATTCTCTGTGATCAGTGAATATATCCTTATATTTTACATTTTCTGACATTTTCTAGACATTGCTTGGGGATTGGTACGTAGTTAATTTTGATGAAGTAATTTAAGCTTGAATTACTTTCAGCTTGATTATTTTGAGTTACTCAAGTTTTTAATTCTTCCACTACATTTCTCCCATTGACAGTGCCAGTTTTTAATTTATATGTATATATTTAGGATAGGTTAATACATGTTATGGCTTAGATCTAAAGCATCCCCTGAAATGACCGGTGTTCAGCTGTGAGTCCCCTGCAGGGTGGTTGCATGATGCAGGCACAGTACTCATCCTTGGTTAACCCACTGATGAGTTCAGAGGCACATGCTCAGGCAGGGGCCTGATGAGGGCAGCTGGGTCACGGGGCTCGGCCTTTGGAGGGAGCAGCTCTTTTTCTTTGGCTCTTCCTGTTCGCTCTGCTTTCTGGCTGCCATAAACTGAGCAGCTTTCCTTCACCAGGCCCTTCTTCCAAGTTACTTTGCCTTGCATCTGGGAAACTATAGACTGAACCTTCTGAAACCATGAGTCAGATAAACTCTCCTTTAAACTGTTTACTCAGGTATTTCATCCTGAGGATGGGAAACCTGGCCGATACCTCCTTAGGTCATGGCTTACCTCATTCTCCAAAGAAGGGATAATAGTAGTGACAGATAGATAAAACACTGGCACATTATAAACACCTAATAACAGAGACATAGCACAATATTATTTAACCAGTTATGAAGTCACTGATTAAATACAGATGTTAACTATTGGGTTTGGATAATACTGTTTCATTCATAATTGCTTTAAATTATTTATGTTTATTCATTTCAAAAGGAAGCATACATAAAGAAAAATTCCATGTACTTCTTTTCATGTTAAGAAATTGCCATTTGGGAAAAAATAATTATAAGATTGAACCCAGCTTGATAATTGGAATATTGACTATACTTATATTTAACTTAAGTATTATTATGTGGGTTTAAATCTATTTGTTTTCTATTTGTTACACCTATCTTATATATTTTTTTGCTCTTCTTTGGTAACTTTTCCATTGATTAGTGTTTCATTATTTTGTATTTCTCTTCTATTAGATTTAATACTTTATTTTTCTATTTGTGTAATGGCTACACTATAGCCATGACTAAAACTTTGTCTGATAAAATCTAGTAATAATTGAAGTTTTTCTCATTTCTTGAACAGTAAATGCATGCTCTCTAGTATAATTTATTTTTATAGAATGTTCTCTTTTGCCCATTGTATTATGTATTATGTTCTTATGTTATTACATTATAAATATGAGTGTATTGTATTTGCATATACTTTTATGAACTTTGTGGTACTATTAAACTTGTTACTGAGCCAATATTTATTTATTTTATTGCACACTTATGGCCCCTTTTGCCTTTCTAAATCTCCAAGTTACCATGTACAGCATTTTCTTTTGCTGAGAAAAGATTCTTTACATTCTTGATGAATTTTTGTGTGCTTCCTGTTTTCTTTTATAATTCTGATTAGTTGGTTAATTATCTTAAAATATATTTTGACAATATCTTTATTTTTTCTTTACGAAATATGTAACCTAAATTATCTTTCTGTAATTAGTCTTTATATTCTTTATGCTTAAGTTTTTATTTTCTCCTCTAGGCTTCAGCAGGTTTGTTTGTGGTTTTCTTACATATGGTTTTCTGGTAGGACTTAAGAATGCTTCTTGACTGAGTCACCTCCTGTCCTTCATGAACCTTGGGAAAGTTTCAGCCAGTCTTTCTTCAGCAGGACATCTCTCGCTTTCTCTTTTCAATTATCTTACCTTCAACTTCTCATTGTCTCCTTACATCACCTCTGGCTATAAGCTATACAGGGTTTTTGGTCTATTTTTCACTATTCTAAGTCACTTAAGCACACTCTTTCATGCTACTAAACATATCCTTGAATTCTTAAGTTGTTTCATATTTTTATATTTCTAATTCTAATTGAGTTAGTTTCAGTCTTTTGCTGAAATTCTCAATCAGTTCTTTGATTTTCTTAACACATTAAGCCAAGCTATTATAAACTATGCTGTAACCTTCATTATCCATATACTCTGTGAATTGATTTTGTTTCGTATTCAATTTTTTTTATTTTGCACTTACATTATCTTAGCTCCTCATTTGCTTGTTAATGTTTGAAGGCATAGGAGATTTTTGAAATAATGTTAAGAGCTAGATATGGTTTTCTACTGGAGATCATTTAGCTTTGATTGTAATAAGGCTTTTGTATTTCATGATACTCTAATATTTACTTATTGAACACATACATAACCGCATTTCATTGTTTTACTTATAAGATTATACTTATTCTGATGGTGTATGTACTTCTGGTTCCAATACAGCCTATATATGACCTATACCTGAGGAATTTGCCAAGACATTGGTCCCTATTTTGGTGGATCTTGAATTCTAATCTTTGTACCTGTCCCAGGAGATTTTCTGTATCAGTCCCTGTTTACAATATATAACATTTACATTCTTTGTTGGAGTTGGCATATGTATACAAATTCCTTTTTTCAACCTTTTATCTTTCCCATCTACTGATTGACAAAGACCTACCTTCTTTAACCCCTGATTTATAATTTGGGTTTCTCATGTAAGAGAAACCATGTGATATTTAAGCTTGTGTATCTACTTCACTTAACAAAGTGTCTTTTGAATGCTGAGTTTAATTTGTAATGCTATTGAGTCTCCGTAGCCTTTTCCATGTTTGACATGTTCTTCAAAATTTAGAAGCATTTAAGATGACAGCTTTTTCTCTTTCCAAGTTTCTTTTCTTCCTAGAGTCAACACAACAATGTTCATTGCATTTATTTATTTAATATAACTTTTCTAATAATCTCATCAGGAAGATTATTGCAGTTTAAGTAGGAAGTTCCTAGAAGTCCCTGCCTTAATGTTTGCTAAGGAAATTAGTGGAGTATATTTAAATTCTTTAGTATTGAACCAAAACAACTTGGCTCATCAAAACCACTCCATTACCTCTGTAGCAAATTTAAGTTTCTAAATTTATAATGACTTCTGAGTTTTTTCTATGTGAGACCTAAAGTCTTAGCCTGTCGCTAATTAATACAGGAATCCATCTAAGAAACATAACTACCTTAGTAGCTTTACAGATGTGCTAGAAGAAAAGCATTTTTGGGAAAGAGTCAAGTTGTTTTGTACTTGCCGAGTTAACTAACCTCTTTAGCTCATTTTATTTCTGTAGAGCTTGTTTCTATATTTCTTTTCCTGTCTCTTTTTTCTTCCTCTATTTCTTCATTCTTTCTTTTCTTTCTTTCCTTCTTTTCTTTTTCTTCCTCTTTCTTCTTCCTGCCTTCTTTCTTTCCTCTTTCTTTCTTTCCTTCTCTCTTCTTTTTTGTCTTTCTAGTACTGAGGCTAGAACCCAGGGATACTCTACCATTGCACAGCATTCCTAGCCCTTTATGACATATTTTATTTTCACAAAAGATCTTTCTAGTTCTCTAAGTTCTCCTGTCTGGGCTTGAGATTCAGGACCTTTTTCCTTAACCCTCTTCTGTGCTTGGTTATAAATTTTATATCTTTTGATAAATTTTCACTTGCAATAATGAATAGATTAACTAAAACTGGCAAAGTCTTTCTCCACAAAAATTGAGTAGAAAAACTTAAACTCATAGTTTGTTTTGTGCTCATGTTTGCATGTCTATTTGTGTGTATAATTCTTTTCATGGAAGTATATTAGCTGTTAAAGTTTATGCATCTAGCTCAAAGATATGAGAATCCATGTATAAGTAAGTCTTTGAGTACATTTCAAGGAAGAAGAGAGGAGCAAAAATAAGAAAATATTTAAATCTGAATATTTGAAATGGCAATTATGCAGCATACTAATTATGAAGTGATGCTTTTTTGGGAGTGGGGTTCAAACTCACAACCTTGTACTTGCCAGGGAGGCACTTACACTGCTGAACTAAATCCCTGGTCCCTAGAGATGCTTCATTTTTAAATAAACACCTTTAGGAACTTTAGAGTCTAGATTGGTAATCAGAACATAATGCAACTTCTTGCTGTTATTGGCTCTTAGACACACTGAAACACTGGAAAGTAACTTTGAAAAGCCATTTAGCACATTTCAAAATCTTCAATGAAAATCTTAGTCAGATGTGTACATTTTGAGTATTTATTTATTCATTTATTATGTAAAGCAATATTCTTTCATGTTGTAATGTTTAAACATCCTTAATTTATTGTGATATTTGGTTCATTTTTTTAAAATTTCATTGAATAAAATGAGACACTTATTATCCTGTTTAATTTTGTGTTATCCCTAGAATTACTTGTGGAAAGCTTTCACAGATATGTTGATTTATTTCAATATTTTCTTCTCCTTTGAAGTTTACATAGAAACTTCAAAAATGTAGTTGAAGAATCACAGAGTTTGAAATTCAAACCTCAAGTCAGATCTCTTTGACCATGAGGTTTTTCTGAGTTTTATGTTCCTCAAGAGTAATCTGACAGAGTCAGATAATACAGGACAGTAGATATAGAAAGGAAGAGAGAATGGAAGAAAAGAAAAAAGGAAGGAAGGAAGGAAGCAAGAAAAGAAGGAAGGAAGAAAGAAAGACGGAAAGCTTGTCCTTTGCCTTTCCATGATGCTCAAGTCAAATACTATTCTAAAAAAATGGCCCCCTCATTGTGTTCTACAATTAAATTTTCTAATTGTTTCCTAATTATTACTAAGTTATTTTTGAATTTCCTACATAACCAATTAGTATTACAAAACAGTACACTACATTTGAGATCAGAACAAAAATAGAATTTTTTATCTAATAGATTTTAATTCACCTTAGGAGAGTTTCTACTTTCTTGTACTTACTTATCTGACCTGTAAAATGGGATTAAAGATGTACATTGGAAATAATGGGTACAAAAAAGGATTAAGTGAGAGACTGAGTGAGGAATCTTCAGCCTAATGTCTGGAAAAATACATGAATTCCATTAATCCTCTTGTCCTGGCTTTCTTCCTGAGAGAAGACATTGTGTACTTTTCCCTAAAATATTTCTTTTTTTAACGGAAAAATGTAAAACACAATTTCATAAAAAGAAGATAGGAGACGAACAATAGTTAATATGCTGCATATTATGATTTTTAAAGTAGTTACTCAGAGTACAAAGATTCGGGCATAAAAACTCTCAAATCAATATTAGCACGAACTTACCTTTTCTTTTAACTAAGAGACACTAATAGTATAAGTAACTTGTATATTTTCTCTCTTTTCCCTTCCTTCCTTTCCCCTTCCTAGTTTTCTTTTTTAAACAATTTCTTCTCATTTCACAATATCTAGTGTATATTTTAGACCTTATTTACACTTTCAATTTCTAACACCTGGTAAATGATGTGTAAACATATGGGTATGATTTATTTCATTAATGAGTATGGTCTCAAGTTGCATCCATTTACCTATAAAAGTCTCAAGTTTATCTTTCTTTTGGCAGCAGGGTACAACATTGTAAAAAGCGTAATGTCATTTTTATCTATTCTTTCATCGGTGGGCATTTGGGTTGTTCCAGGATTTAACTATTACAAACTGTGCTACTAGAAACATTGATGCACATGTACAGAGTGGTAGAATGTTTTTAATCCTTCGGGGAAAATACCCAGAAAGAGAATGGTTGGGTCAAATGGGACTTCTAATCCTAGCTTTTTCAGGAATCTCCACACTGATTTCTACAGTGGTTGCACCAGTCTGCATTCCCATCAACAATGTAGATGGGTTCCTTTTTTCCCCACAGCCCCACCAGCATTTGTTATTGGTTCATTTCTTGATGATAGCCATTCTTCCTGGAGTGAAATGGAATCTCAGTGTTGATTTAATTTGCATTTCTTCATGAAGAATGATGCTGAGCACTTTTTTCATGTATTTATTTTCCATTTGTCTTTCTTCAACAGAGAAGTGTATATTTATCTCAGATGCCCATTTTTGGATTGGGCCTTTGAATTTAGGGGATTGGATGCTTTTCAATTCTTTATATGTTCTATATAGACGTCATTTGTCTAAGATAAGATGATTGAGAATGTATGGAGTTGTGTCTGTGTCTTCTAATTTGTTCCACTGATCCTTGGTCTGTTTTTTACCAGTACCATGGTGATTTTATTACCGTAGCTTTGCAGTATAATTTCAAATCAGGGATTGTAAAGCCTCTTGCCTTGCCTTTGTTGCCAAGATTTGCTTTTGCTGTTATAGGACTCTTCTGGTACCAAATGAATTTTAGGATTGTTTCCTCTAGTTCCGTGAGGTATGTTAATGATATTTTGATTGGGATTGCATTAAATCTGTATAACACTTTTGGAAGTATAGCCATTTTCACAATGGTCATTCTTCCCATTCATGAACGAGGGATATATTTCCATACTCTGATGTGTTCAATCTTTTTTTTTCAGTATAGTAATTTTCAATATATAAGTCTTTTATTTCTTTTGTTACATTTATTCCTAAGTATTTCATTTTATTGGATGTTATTATGAAGGGTGTGTTTCCCTAATTTGTCTGTCAGAAATTTGTTGTTTTTATACAGGAATGTTCTTGGTTTTTCAGTGTTTAATTTGTATTTAACTATGCTACTGAACTTGGTTATCAAATCCAGAAATCTTTTGGTGGAGTTATTTTGGTCTTCTATGTAGAATATCGTGTCATCTGTGAATAATGATAATTGAACTTCTTCCTTCCCTATCTCCTTCTTTTTATTTCTCTTTTTTATCTAAATATTGTGGCTAATTATTGAGGCTAATGTTTCTAAAACTATACTGAATATGGAATAGGAGAAGTGATAGTGGACATCCTTGTCTTGAATCTGATTTTAGAGTGAAAGCTTTCAGCTTTTGTCCATTCAGGATGATGCTGGCTGTTGGTTTGTCATAGATGGTTTTTATCAGATAGAGGTAAAGACCATCTATTCCAGTTTTCCGGGGGGATTTTTTTGTTTTCTTTTTTTTTAAATCATGAATGAGCATTGGACTTTGTCAAAAGCTTTTCCTTCATCTATTGAGAAGCTCAGGTGATTTTTGTTTTTGACTCTGTTGATATGGTATATTATATTTATTGATTTTTGTATGTTGAATCATCCATGCATTCCTGGGATGAGTTCCTCTTGGTCATGGTTTACTATGTTCTTGAATGTTTACTGCATTCTGTTTGCATTTGTATTTTATTGAAGATTTTTGCATCTATATTTATTAAGGAGATTGGTCTCTAGTTGTTTTTTGTGGTTGAGTCTTTTTCTGGTTTTGATATCAGAGTAATACTTGCCTCCAGTAATGAATTATGGAGTATTGCTTCTCTTTCAATTTCATTAAAAGTTTGAGGAGTATTGGCATTCAATCCATGAATCTCTTGTAGAATTCAGTTGTGAATCCATCAGGACCTGGGCTTTTCTTTGTTGGTAGGTTTTTTATTGCATTTTCAATCTCACTAACTGATATTGGGTTATTCAGAATTTTTATGTCTTCCTGGCTCAGCTTTAGCTTTTAGCAATTGATACATATCTAGGGATCTGTCCTTTTCTTCTGTTTTTTATCCTATGAGAGTAAAGATTTTCGAAGGAAGTATTGATGATCTGAATTTTCACAGGATCTTTAGTGATATCATCCTTTTCATTCCTAATTGCATGACTTTGAGTCTTTTTTATAATATTGGCTCAGAATTTATCAATTTTATTTATTCTTTCAAAAACCAACTCTTTGATTCATTAATTCTTTGTATTGCTTTCTTAATCTCCACTGCATTAATTCCTGTTCTGATCTTTATAATTTCTTCCCTTGATAGGCTTTGAATTTGTCTTATTTTTCTTTTTCTAGAGGCTTGAGTTGTAACATTAGGTTGCTTATTTGTGCTGGTTCTGTTTTACTAATGTAAGAATCTATCACTGTTAGTTTCTCTCTTAAAACTGCCTTCATTGCATCCCAAAGTTCCTGTGTGTTGTATCTGTGTCTTCATTGACTTGTTTAATTTCTTCCTTAATTTCATCTGTGACCTATTGGTGTTGAGGAGGGTGTTATTAAATTTCCATGTTTTTATCAAGTTTTTGTGGTTTCTTTTGCCATTAATTTACAATTTCATTGTACTATGGTCAGATAATATGAATGGGATAATTTCAATTCCTTTGCACTTACTGAAGAATGTTCTGTGGTCTAGTGTATGGTCTATTTTAGATCCATGTGCAGCTAAGAAGAATGTATACTCCGATTTTGTTGGGTGGAACTGTTTATAAACATCTATGTCTATTTTTCACAACAGGTTTGGTTTAATTCTGTTATTTCTTTGCTGATTTTTCCTTTAGTTGATCAATCTCTGTGTGACAATGTGGTATTCAGTTCCCCTGTTACAACAGTGCTATTGCTTATTTGATTTTTCATGTTTACTGGTATTTGCCTTATACATCTGTGTGCTCCCGTATATTTGGTGCATTTATGATTGTCATCTCTCCTTCTTGAAGTTTTCCCCTAACAAGTATGTAGTGACCTTCTCTATCTCTTTTGATCATTCTTGGTTTGAAGTTCACATTGTCTGCAAATGGAATAACTACCCAGCCTTTTTTCTGGGGTCCTATTACATGGAGTATGGTTTTCTGTCCTTGGACTCTCAGTGTGTCAATTTCTTTTTGAGTTAAATGTGTTTCTGGTATACAGCATATTGCTGAATTTTTTTCTTGATCCACTTTGTCAGTCTGTTTATTTTGATTGGTGAACTGAGGCAATTTACACTGATATTTGCTTATCTTTTCATGTTAATTTCTCATTGTTCTTTGTTTTTTCCTCTGTCTATTTGCTTGCCCTGCCTGGTGGTTTCTTTCTGTTGTTGCTTTTGGAATTGTGGGCATTTTTATCTCTGTCTAGAACATCTTTTAGTGTTCTTTGTAGGATTGGTTTAGTGGTAATGAATTTCTTCAGTTATTCTTTTTCATGGAAGTACCCTATTTCTCCATTAATTTTGAATGATGGTTTTGCAGGGTGCATCAATCTGGTTTAGAAGTTGTTTTCTTTAAGGACTTGAAAATCTTCACTTCAACCTTATCTTGACTTTTGTATTTGTGTTGAGAAGTCTGCCGTGATTTTGATGGGCTTTCATTTATAGGTATTCAGTTTCATTTCTCTAACAGCTTTTAATATTTTGGTCTTGTGCTGAGTTTCTGGAATCTTGATATTATATGTCTGGTTGAAGATTTATTTTGGTCATGACTAATTGCAGTTCCACATGCTTCACTTATCTATATGTCAGATTTTTCCCATGTTTGGGAAATTTTCTGTTATTACTTCTGCAAATAGTTTTTTTAATGCCATTTGTGTTGACTCCTACTTTTTTCATTGTCATCTATCAGTATTATAATGTCTTTCTTTACATTATCTTGTAGTTGGTGAATTATTTCTTGATCTCTTATTGTTTTCAAGAAGTCTTTCTTTTTGTTATCCCTAGCTGCAATGCTATTTTCAAGACCTGGAAATTTGTCTTCTGTTTTATTCAAGTGGTTTTGCCAGCTTTCAGTGGAAGTTTTAATTTCTTTGATATCTGTTTGAGTTTATTTCTTCCATTCTATTTCTTTCCTATAATGATCTTTCATGTTCTCCTTCATTCTCCTGTTATCCTCTTTTTTAAATCTATCTCTATTCTAGATTTACTATTTCCTTTATGATTGTCATTTCCTTTTTTTTCATTTCCTTTATTTCCTGAGAGATTACTTCTGATCTGATTTCCTCTATAACCTCATGGATTTGTTTATTTACTTTAGTTGCTATCATTTTAGAAATTTCACGTGTATGTCTTGGTTTTCCTCGATCTTGTCTCCTGGACTTGTTTTGAGATTGGAGGTCTGCAATTGAACTTGCTTCTGTGTCTTGTCATTTTCTATTTTAAAAAAATATTTGTTTTCCATGTTGATCCTTGTGAATTTTGTTTTCCGTGTTTATCCTTGTGAATTTTTGTAGTAAGTAGCTATGTCACAGTATCAAGGTGTCTCTAGGAAATGTCTCTTCCTCTGGGATATGTATAGGAGGTTCTTGGTTTGTGTCTATTTCAATATCCTACCTTTTCAGTGAATTAAGAGTGAGATGTTGGTAGCTGTATGGCTCAGTCACCAGTTCTTTGGTGTTGAATTGTGGTGAAGTTATTACCCTGAAGCTTCTCAGTACTGTTACAGAAGGGAGAACAACTGATTACAACAGATATGGCATCCTAGCTAAAGCAGTATAATTAGCAATGTCTGTAGCATCAAGCAGAGTTCACAAGTTGACCAACTGTTGTAGCTGTTAAGTTTATGCCTTGAACCATAGGAGCAAAACCTACAATCACATAGAGAACAGATTGTGTATTAGAATCTTGTATTCCAAATGTTTCCCCTTAGTAGAGCGTTTTTTACCCTGTGATGGGGAGATTTAAGAAGGATAGTAGATAAAACAAGGATAACTGAACAGAAAGTAGAAGCAAGGCTGGAGGACAAAGGATGATCATATAACCTTTGGTAAATTAATGATGAAATAGATATTATGAAAATGAACCCATAAAGTTATGAGGTGAGTTAGCAGTGGGTAGTTTTTGAACAGCTATGTGTTACATCCCTCACCCACCAACCTGGTCTATGTCTTGTCCTTCAGGAGGCTGGCCTTTTTCCTTTTGAACACAACACTAGGAAATTTTTGGTGTCTTTGGAACTTGTTTCATAGAAAAGGTAGACACAGGAGGGAAATAAAATCCTCTACATGGTGCAGTGGACATATCCTCTATGACTTGCCAGGTCTCAGGGTTACCTTCCCTCTGTATCCTGTGCTCCACATGCTGTGCTTTCCCTATGGGGGTCACTTGGTAGGATCATGTTCTGTGCCCACCTGCACTAGGGGATGGGTGAAGGTGCCACAACAATGCAAACCAGTGTGGCTTAAAACATAGGAAACGGACTGATCCATTTCCCTATCTGTTGCACTGATGAAATCTGGACCCAGGATGGAGGAAATGTATAAAGGATTATGCCCATAAGTTTCCCATATTGGCCTTTAGAACTTCTAACTATACTTCAATGTAGTATATTCTAATTAACTTAAATAATTACATGGGATACATTTGGAGAAAGGTGAGTGAGCAAGATCCTCTGAAAATATATGTTAATGATCTGGTTATGCACTGAATTTCTTTTGAATCCAAAGAAAAATGATACTTATTATTCTGTTTGAATTCAAACTCACATTACCATTGTTCTTTACTAAGCTTTTATTATGAATAGTTGCTAAATTCTTTTGTTTGCAGTCCTTCCTGAAATGTCCTGAGGTGATTTCGTCCCTGTCATTTCCTGAAATGGGATCTTGTATATGACAAACTCCTGTGCATGTTAATTGAGAACTCATTACAAATACAATTAAAACTAATGGCAGGTGTTGCTATTATTGTTATTATTGTCTTTATTATTACACACCTGTATTTGGATATAATTTGGTCCTTTGAATAATAGCCAGTATAATAATCAAAGTGTTGGAAATGAAGCCTAGTTAAAGATATTTATTCTTATCAGGTAAATGCCAACTTTAACTTATTCTTCCTAAACGGTGTTGGGTAAAATCATGCATAGAGAAATTTCCTCCAGTATAGCTTTTGAGAGGACTAGTATTTCCTTCACTTATTGAAAAAATAAGATTGCCCTTGCTTTCTATTTTCTATTGTGGTAGAATCTTTCTGATTTTGTAAAGTTTCTATGAGTTTTCCCTTGTTGACCTCAACTACTCCACCTAATGTTCTATCTACTTTAAGAGAGAAAAATGGCACTTTATGTGGTAATTTTTTAAAAGAATCCTCACCTAGGCAAGGAAGACTTTGGGTTTAAGCAAATATGTTAGTCTTTTGAAAAGGATGTAGTATCTTCACCGTGACATCATCTTCAGCTCTGATTCTTTAGGAATTAAAAGTTACCTGTATCGTTTTTTGCTAGATTCTGGGATTGCTGATTGAAAAGGTATAAAGTTGGGGATATTCCTTTCCTGTGGTGTTCTGGAAGTGAGTATGTGATTCCACTGACTTTGGAAATGCATTTTGACATAGGCAAGTCCAAGCCTTCAGTGGCTCCAGCCTTTTCTCCCTTTCTGGACATCTCCTGACTGCTTGCTTTTGATGCTGCGGTGCCTGTAACATCACACACGTATTTAGAATCTTTGCTAGGTGCAATGGGTCCCTGCTAAAGGGGTGCAACTTTATTTT
The DNA here is from genome assembly GCA_004027455.1 of Hydrochoerus hydrochaeris. Taxonomy (NCBI): domain Eukaryota; kingdom Metazoa; phylum Chordata; class Mammalia; order Rodentia; family Hydrochaeridae; genus Hydrochoerus; species Hydrochoerus hydrochaeris. Next base: position 108,821 of record PVLA01001088.1, read on the forward strand.
GCATTATTTAGCATGAAAGTAAGTAAGTCTTATGACTGTATCATTGATTTCTGTTTTCTCTCTGTCTCTGTCTCTGTCTCTGTCTCTGTCTTTCTCTCTCTCTCTCTCTCTCTCTCTCTCTCTCTCTCTCTCAGATGATGTCATATTCCTCTGTTTTGGTAGCAGAAAACATCTTCCTTCCATTTTGTGTACTCATTGTATTGGTTCTTCTTTGTCTTGCTGGACCCTGTTCGTGTGCCCTCTTGGTGCTGAGATCTAGGGTATGCAAAAGGTAGAAATTTATAGTATGTAAATCAAATTGTCATGTACTGATCTGTAACTCAAGGATTATTTACATTCCCTTTTATGAATGGTAGAATCTGTGATCCTTAGAAGTGAAGATATTAAATCAGAGGAATATTTCTTTATTTGATTGCAGATTTGTGTTGTTCAAAGTCTAATCTTGATTTTTTTTTTTTTGCAGTACCAGGGTTCAAACTCATGACCTCGTGCTTGTCAGGCAGGTGCGTATGCCACTGAGCTAAATCTCCAGCCCTACTTATGAGTTATGTTAACACACCACCTGATGTCAGTGAAAGACAAATGGTTTTAACAGCAGTAAATCATTAAGCAATAACAACTTAACAACTTGTGTGATGAATAAGTCCCTCAAATCAAGCAAAGCCTTATGCAGAATTCAAGATCATCAAAGAGAAGTGACTTTACATGAACTGGACCTGAACTCTCTGGTCTGGGCTCAGTTTTAGGTATTTTAGATATTTATCTTACGTAATTGTTTTTAAATCCTTATCTAGTTTATTCATTTTTATTAGAAAATAAATAGTAATCAAATCATCTTCAACTCCACATAAACCTAGTCCTTCCCAATTTCTTGGTCCCTCCCTTTCTTCCTGCTTCGTTCTCTCTTTGCTTCCTTTCTGCCTTCCCCAGATTGAAGAGGGAGAAAAAACTTCTTTAGTCTTCCAGTGAAGCAGAACCTAAAGTGAGGGAGGTGGGCACTAATAATCACACCCACACATATAAAATGACAACTGGAGGAAGGCCTTGAGAGAAGGAATACGATTCCAGAGCACCGAGGAATTCTTGGCTGCAGATGACGCCCCGAGGAAATCAGAAGTGAGCAGACTCGCTGGCAGAAAGGGAGAATGAATGAAGGACCAAGATGTGTTAGAGATGGTCAAGCCACAGATGCAAAGCTGAAGGGATGCCAGGGGTTAGTGCTCAGAAGGACAATGAGACTAAAAGAGAATCAGAGGGGACAATGGAAGATGAAGCTCAGAAAGGCTGTGTCTCCTGCTTTCAGTATTTTTTTTTTTGTTATTAGGCTAAATGTTTTATTTTTATTTTAAGACAAATAAGAGGTCAATAATCTGATGTTTCATAAATCGACTGTGGCTAAAGAAAAAAATAATAAATAGTCTAGGGAGAGGTTATCAGTAATGTGTAGGAAGCTGCAAAGAAGCAAAAGGGAAATAACCTTTATTTGATTTCTGAACAATCAGAAATGATGGCTGTAGTTAGAAGTGGAGGGCAGCTGGTGGAGGTGAAAGAGAAACCTTATATTATTACCTAAGTTCCTGCAAAGTGTTGAGTCCTTGGCTGCTGGCAGATCTCCCAGGGCAATGAAAGCGCTCGTCTCACTCGATGGACTACATGGGACCAGAGATTCTCACTCAGAGATCAGAGACCTTTTCTGATCCTGAGCCCTGGGGGTCTAGGGGGAAATATTAGGGAAAAAAAGAATGAGACCACAACAGTACTCATTATGGCTGATGACTAAAAGAAGTACAAATTCCCAGGTTGGCATTGGGTGACCTGAATGCGGTCTTGAATGTCACATTAACCAGCTCACAGCTATCCAGCTGGTCCTGTGCTGCACATCACCATTTTCACTTTTGCAAACTAGTAGTTTCCAACTTTTAAATTTCTTTAAAAAATAAAAACCTATTGCAATACAGACAAATGTTATATCCCTGTTGAGAATATAGGCTGGATATACTTTCCCTACTCTTGTAAGTAAAGCTAAACTCTCAGAGCAGTATACATGTTAACATAATGAAACTGGAAGGCATTAGGCTGTGGTGGGCATAGACACACATATTTTATTTATCTTCTTAGAACACTTTAGATTCTAAAAGCAAATGATTTTCTTCATGGTCAAAAATTTTTGTTTATTTCTAGTACAGTTTTCCCCAGTAAAATCCATTTCATCTACTTTCATTCCTTTCTGAAGATGACCTTGTTGCAAAGGGGAAAAAGATACAAACAAATATACACACAGCGAGAGCAGACAATCCTTTCCCATTCCACACATAATTAAAAACATAATACATCTTCCATCCTATGGCACTATCAACTTTTCTCCAGCTGTATTTAATCCCATGACCTTGAAAGGCTTCAGTCATAATAGAAAATGAGGAGGAGGAATGCAGGGTCTGAGATCCTGCCAGTGGAAAGATTCTCTTACGCTGAGCAAAAATTTTGAAAACAAATTAATCTTTTCACACTCAGAAGAGCCACAAGAACCTTGGCAGCCAGAAGATGCACTGAAATGAGTTTCTTTGACAGAGGAAGTGCCCATGCCTTTACAGAAGTGATTGACAATAAGAAAAGAAAGAAATCTTGAGGTGAGTATATGGGAGAATGCTTCAAATCTCAAAGAAAAGAGTGGGAAATTTGTTCCTTGGCTCTGTAACAGTCCAGCAGCTACCGGAGTGTTCGTTTATAGAAATGCATAGAAGATATTGCATGATTTTAAATTCTGACTGCAACTCATTCAAGTATTCCTTTAAAAGTTCTCTTTTAATGCTAAATTTAAAAAAGGTAGAGAATGAACATCGCCCCCCCCCACAAAACATCACCTAAAGTGCTACCCTCCATATTATCAGCATGCTAACATTTAAGGCTGTTTCTGATCAGTTTCTCTGTCTACCTGTTGTCTATAGATTTCATAGCATCCCGCATACGCTGCTTATAAAGCATCTTACCCCCTCATTAAAGTAAAAGCACTTTCCATGGACAATTACAGCTTCTTGAAACTGTATTCCTTGTTTTCAGAATACAGAAACTGAGAAGTCTGAGTCTTTTACTTACACTTTGTCCCTGACACTGAGCACTTCCTACCGTAACATTTCTATGTACAAACGACTTCGTTTAGATTCTCGTTCTCAGTATTATACTGACAAATTTTTGAAGGCAAGAATTACCTTGCTAATCTATGTATCCTACCAGGTAAACATTTGCTTTTGAAAGTGCATTTTGTAACTATTTAGGTGACTTCACCATAAGGAAACTAAATCTATCTCTCCAAGCCTGTGGCATTATATGATGCTCTGTCTCTAATCAGCATGTCTTCCACTACATCCTCCTCTAAGATTAAGAATTTTATATCTACATTGATCTGCCCAGGTCCATCCAGGACAAGTCAGCATCTCACACTGTTGTACACCCACTGGTGTTCTTGTGGTTGTGTGTAGCTTTCGCACTTATCTAATAATGGTCATTAAGAGAAGATCTTACACTACTCAAAAGGGAACACAGGTGGGTAAACTGAAAACTCAAAGAGGATGGTAATCGGTAATCTAAGGGTCATCAGACTTTATTGGCAACACTGACGCCCCTGTGTCATTTGATAACACCTTTACCAATTGCTATGTGATGGGAGTTATCGGATAATGATGAGGTTTAGGGGAGGGAGAGAAACATGCAGAAGTGGAAAAGACTTAGAACTGCAAAATGTTATAGTCAGAATGCAGTTCCCAAGTTACACTGGTCTCCTTTTCTTGTTAGTTAAGGTTGATGAAACAGGAATTTCCATGATTCTACCAGGCACCCCATGGCTAGTTAAAGCTCCCACACTGCTGAGGCCCCAGAATTGCCCCATTTGAAGTGTGTTGCCCAAACCCTAGATGCAATGGCTATGTAAATATTATTGAAAGAGAGACAGCAGTTTGTTGAATAAATGATCTAGTAAATTACTGAACTGTTAAAAATAGTAATTAACTGGATAAATATTATGTAACTTTATTTTTACCTCTTTCATTATACTTAAGCTTTTAGGATGGCATCTGTGCTTCAGAGCAAATACTAAATGAATGTTTTTGTTTAGAGAAGAAAATCATTTGGCATTGTATTTATGTATTTTAAACCTCCTATTAGAAGGAAATTTACATGCAGACAGAAATCCCTTTTTTTGCTTTCATTTCCTGGGAAGTATCTATTGAAGCACAGATTCACAGCGGGAGGTCAGTTACTCATTGAAGGAGTGGGTTGTTAGATGTAAAAACAAAAGCAAACACCCTGGACACTGGCACAGCGCAAGAGCTGATTGGTCAGTGCACAATGGTGCGGGTGGTGCTCAGCGGTTCTGCAGCTGTCTGCCTGCCACCACAGCAGGTGCCTGAGGGTGCCTGACCTAAATTCACCCTGAAGATTCTGAGATGACCAGACTGATTACCCAGCGATCTTTTGAAGGCTAAATTGCAGAACTGTGGTCATTACATCTATCGTTTATTGATTGTTTTTATTCATTTGGTTGGGGTAGTTTCCTTTAAGGCTATTACAGGGATGCTCGATTATGTTAAGATGCATTTTAGCTTAACAGACTAAATTAGAGCCACTGTTTGTATCCTCCAGGGATGAGTCACAGAAGCAGAAGGAGGACAGGAGTTAAGAAGAGAAAACCCCTGGTCAGCTCACCCACAGGTGCCGGATGACGCTGATGTCCACTAGCTGATATTCACAAGCAGATCTTCCCCACAGAGAGGACCATCAGTAGAAATGGAACTGCATGGAGGTGGAACAAGGTTGCTATCCACAGTTAAGTCTTTCTCTTTGTTGGGGAAATCAGTCTTTCTTAGCAACTTCTAAGAGATCCAATCACCTGGTTTCCAGGATAATCACCCTCACTTAAAGACAACTGATTAGGACCTTTAATTGCATGTGCAAAATCCATTCCAGCAATACCTATACCAGTGTCTGAATAACTGAGGACTACAGCCCAGCCAAACTGACACACTAAATTATACATTTCCAAATAGCTAGCACAGAGGATTTGAATGTTTTCAACACCATAAAATAATGAACCTGTGAGGTAATAAATATGTCAATTACTCTCATCTGATCACTACATACTGGACACAAGTATTACAATGCTACACTGCACCTCATAAATACAGATAATTATTTATTTAATTAAATTGTTCTTGATAATTGAAAAAAAATCACACCTTTCTCTGCCAGGTCTTTGGCTTTCCTTTCCCACTCAGAAACAGAGTGACTACAAATTTCAGAGTGATTCTTCTATCTCATGGAGTCCTTTCTATTCCATACAGACAAGGAGGACCGTATGAAAATCAGCTTATAGCTCAGGAACTGTTCTTTGTCTCCACAGATTGGAGACTCCCTATGTTTACCCAGAAGCAATAGGCAGTCTGGCCTATGAAAAAATTTTTATGCTCCTATGTGGAGATCCCCAGCAGCCAGCAGTAACTAATAACATGATAAAGAAAAATTAAAATTTGTACGGAAAGGTTTACAGGTCCTGGAATAGATAAAGTCCTCAAAAACTGTAGTGGTAGAAGTCAGTCTGTCTGATATCGATGTCTGCTTTACAGGCCTAGTGATAAAGAGTCCTTGTTAGTGGTGGAGGACGGATACCTAGATTGATGAACAGAGTTAAGAACCAAGAAATAAATCTACACTAATATGCTCAACTAATTTTTGCCAAAGTTATATAATTAATTCAGGGGAAAAATACTAGATTTTCAGAAAATGGTTCTGGATTATTGGGGAAAATTAGCTTCTATCTAATCTGTTCATAAAAATTTAACTCAAGATGGATCCCAGATTAAATTAAAATTTAACACTATAAAAAGTTTAGAAAAATAATAATGTAGGATAATGTCTTTGGAGTCTAAAAGCAAAATAAAGAGCTTTTCAATTTAATACTAGAAGGATAAATTGATACATTAAAGTATCATAATTTTAAAATTAATTTGCCTTATAAATATTGGTACTAACAGAATGAAAAGACAAGCTACAAACTAAGATAAAATATTTGTAACCCACATCTTACAAAGGACTAGTCTGTAGATCACATGAGTAACAGCAACAACAACAAAAACGATCTAATTAGAAAATCAGCAAAAAAATGAAGTTCCCGAAAGGATATTTAGATTGTAAATAAGCGCAAGGAAATAGGTTCAGTTTCACTAGTCATTAAGGAAATGCGAGTTAAAACTGTAATGAGATTTCATCAATCCAAACCAAACAAAGCAAAAGAAATAGAAACACCAAGAGCTATAAAGAACATATATAGAAACTATATACTGGTTCATGTATTTTTGGTTGTTATTATCTGGGGTTCTTAGAGGAACGAAATCAGTATAAAATATATAAATAATGATAGAAGGGAATGTATTAGACAGGCTTACAGAATTAGAGGCAGGAGAGTCCCAAGTGGCCCCTGCAGGGTAAGAGCGGGAGGAAACCCAAAAGCCTTCTCCTTCCTGGGGAGCCAGCAGGTCCTGCTGCTCCTCAGCACAAGAATGTGGAAGCTGCAGACCAAGAGGTGTCAGTGTGCAGCGCGGGTCACAGGTCGATGAGCGGGAGCTCACTGTGGAGTCCCTGCTGAGACTGCGTGGGAAGGCTGAGGGAGTTTGAGACATCCGATGTCCGAAGGCGACAGTCAGCACTGAGCTATTCCACGGTGGGCACTGTTTCTCCTTTTCCTTTTGGTTCTGTCCATGCCACACGCCTCTTGATTGTGCTACCCACAATAGGGCGCCTCCCGTGCCCAGGCAGTTGGTTCTGTACATCTCAGGTCAGGCACCCACCCGGCTCAGCCAACGCTGCGCGCTGTTTCGCTGCCTGCTGGGTAGTTCCGACCCAAGTCCCGTTAACACAGCTCGGCCATCAGGCCCATGGGGTAAATGTAAAATGTATCTGGTCTGGAAAATACTTCGGCGAAGTTCTTAAATATCTTTTAATGACGTTTATAGTTGACATACAACCCAAAAACACATCTTTGCCCATCTCAGAGTCACGGAAATTTATACCGACACAAACATTTGCGCACAGATCTTTACGACAGATTTTAGGAACACAAACCCTAAAGAGAAGAAAGTAAACAGCGAGAGAGGAAACAAAGGAAGCAGAGAGAGAAGGAGGGAGAGAGAAATTTACACAAACTTCAACATAAATCGTTAATTAAACTTCTCCATTCATACCGGAGTTCTATTCTTAATGAACTATCGATACATACAACAATTTGAATAAATCTCCGAGTGATTATGCAATCCTAAAAATGTGATTCATTTGTAAAAATTCACTCATTCATAAAAATGCATTCATTCATTCATTAAAATTTTTGAAATAAACTTCTAGAAATGTAGAACTAGTTAGTGGATGTAGCGGAAAGGAATGTACATAGACAGGGAATGCAAGATGTCCTTGAGGTGAGGCAACTGTTAATTTTGGCTGCATCAGTGTCAGTATTTATGGTTCTGGTGTACCAGGCGCTGAAGTTTCACTACAGTTTTGGAAGATAGAACTGCTTGGCCAATTGCGCTCTGAGTAGAGTATTTCTGTAAGCCTGTAATTATATCAAAACAAAAACTCAAATAATAAAGAGCCATCTTAGAACTGCAATGTTTTATTCTCGTGAGTTCTTCTGAACTTCAAGTGCTTGAAATACAAAATGAATACGCATGAAAGTAGTAATTACACACTTTGTTTTATTAGACTAGTACTAACATTTGTGTGCCACATACATTGATTCACTAACGTTTTTTAAACTAAAACACATCCAATGTTTTCAGATTCTCCATGACCATCAGGGAAACCTTAAAATTTAAGTCATACATTCTTTATGTTAAAAGGGAAAATGATATATTCTCTGTTGGTGCAGTTTTGAAGTCATGAAGCCAAATAAGATCAAAGAAAAAAATCAATTTTTCCTGTTTTACAGCTGTGCACTGAGGCCCTTCTTTGCATACAAAGATGTGCTTTTGCAGAACTACATTTGGCTGGCCCCACTCAATCTTCCTGCTTGGGCAGGAGGCATCACAAAGCATACCACCACACCTGGTTCAGGCTTGGATTTTGATACTAAGTCTATACCTTCCTAGCCCCATGGAAATGATTTCCTGTACCTCAACTAAAAAATAAAAAGAAAACACCTACTGTGTTGATGATTTTATTATGTACAATATAAACAATAGCAATATGATTGTTGATATATAATACATTGTTGCTTTTTCTACTAGAATCTTTAATAATGCTATAACAAAAATGAACATTATTATCCTTAATTTGAAAGTTTGTAGGGGGTGTCACTGAGTTTAGAAACCTACAAGTCAAAAGAATTAACTGCCTCTACAAATTCAATTCAATAAACGCTTTCACAAGAATTTACTGGAGACTTAGTGAATATGTGGTATGGCATTAATGCTGGGAAACATAAGAAGAAAAGGGTGATTAACTTGCTGTAGTGATATTCGGATATTCAGGAGCTATGAACATGCAGTCCTGTGCCACAGACTGCACAGCGCAATCCTCTCTCACAACCACCCTGCTGGAATTCACGGTCAATGATGCCTTACAACCCTGTTGTCATTCAGCTACTCAGCTTATCAGTCAAATTAACTTGAAAACTAAAGAAAATGTCAGGTCCTGTGGTCAACTTGATGGATTTGAGAGAGTAGTAAAACACATTTGTGGTCTGAGGGGTCACAAAGATATCACTTTGAGGACTGTATCTGATCTCTGGTCCCCTATCTTTTGTCCTCTAAATTGTGTTGGATATTTTGTCCCAGTAACAGAAATGCCAGCCAATATATCTAAATTCCCTGGTATTTTATAGAGAGGGGATAAGAATGCAAATTTAAACTAGCTTTACAGAAAAGGCCTTGACGCCATGCGTGGTCATGGGCATGCTGGCCATGGTGCTCAGTATTTCAAAGACAGAAAAATAGTACTGCTGCTGCTCAAAACTGTATCAGTTCTAAAAACAATGGCTTTTCCCAAGTTTTCGTTTATGTTTGACATCAGGTTTGTAAAACTGTTAATTAGCCCAGAGTACGAAATCTTGCCTGTAGGAACAACAGAAGAAAAAGTTCACAGTAGCAACCAAAAGGATAATCAAATGAGTTCAATCATTTTTTTTGCATTCCAAATTTTAAAATAAAAATAAGAATAATAACCATGATACAGAATTTCAAAACAAGATCATAGGAGATTAACAAAGGAGGTTAATACATTACATATTGTTATCTTCAACCTGGTTGTTCAGGTTTCAAGATATAGGCATATAAAAAGATCAAACAATGGAACATTGCAAACACAAACTGATCTTTTGATAAACTAATGTTACAGGCAGCTGAGTTAGTCAGAAATATTATAGGCAGTGAGATAGGGCTAGGTCCACTATGGAGTCAGTGCAGGCACCTGGTAACTGTGGGGGAGACAGACACATCCTGCTGTGGGCCAGGCCTCAAGACAAAGGATCAAACAAATGAATCCACATCCTAAAGACTGATATTCTAATTAGTTCCCTCCCAACCTGGAGCCACTATCCCATTCCTCTAGGGTAAATGTAACAACACCAAGGATGCCTGCTTTCTACGTGACTTGCATTTCCATTTGTCCCTAATGTAATCAATTTTACCTGAAATATTGATCTTATTGGCTAACTAAAGTTATGTCCCACCTTATGCCCATCTGCCTTGTGAGTTCCCAGTCTTCCCCCACCTTGAACCCATGGTCTTACTCTATAAAAATCCTTGATCAATATTCCAACCTACTCTGTCTGCGAGTTCGTGTTCTCCAAAATTGAAGAATGAATTTTAGGAACAACAGAGGTGAAGAGTAAAATATATTTATTGAGAGAAAGAAAGCTTCTGTCTGAAGAGAGACAGAAGGGGGTCCCAAGCGGGTTGCCTCGAACTCTGTCTTTTCCAAGGATCACATAGAAAGCACATTCTTGGGGTTGTGACCTTTACTCTAGAGGGATGGGATAGTGGCTCCAAGGTGAGAGGGAACTAATTAGAATATCAGTCTTTAGGATGTGGATGCATTTGTTTGAGCCTTTGTCTTGAGGCCTGGCCCACAGCAGGAGGTGTCTGTCTCCCCCACAGTTGCCAGGTGCCTGCACTGGCTCCATGGAAGACCCAGCCCTATCTCACTGCCTATAATATTTCTGACTAACTCAGCTGCCTGTAATACTAACAGAGATTAGTAGTGTAGTAATCTGTCATATGAGAATATATCTATAGACATATAATCTTTTGAGTTTAATCATTTAAGTCATTACATGAAACTCATAGTGTATAACCAATAAAAATAGTGAAAGAAAAAAATACCTAAAATTAAAAGAGTCAAAGCGTGTATGAAGAATATGCATTCAGCTTGTCAAGAACATAAAGTGAAATCAGATAACTCAGAATCAATAACCTGGAGACCCAACAGTGGAAGAGTTTATAAAATATGCAATAAATCATATCTCACATGAATTCTGAAGAGGTAGACAATTATAAGAAAACTGGAGCACATGTAAGTGGCTTGTGGATTGGACATGCCACGACAGGAAGGCACATTTCACATGGAGGAGCCAGGGACAATGTGTTCTGCAGCAGGGACAGAGGACAGTGTTTAACATGGGAGGAAAAGCTAAAATTCTTTCTGAACACTGGGTAAAAATTAGGAGGAACAGTTGGTCCATTTTTGCTAGAATGGAGCATGCAGAACAAGTACTAACCTGAATACACAATGTTAGAATATCCAGCTCATTTACATAAGTACACTATCTCTTGGCTGATAGGTAAAGGAGCTGAGAACTCATGCAGTGAAGCATAAAAGCAGACTGGACTAGCAATCTACAGATAGTAAATTTTAATCCTTTTTTTCCATTTTCTTGTAATGGAATATTGTAAAATCACTTAAGCTACGTGGTTTTGAGTTAATTTCTGGGCTAAATTAAGCAAGTGGAGTGGAGTTTGAAAATTGCTTTCACTGTAAAAAACATGTCAAATCATGCTACCTGCTTAATACCATTTATTCTCGATCTGTCTCACAGGATTCTGTACATAGATTTTCTTTAAGTTTGGCTCTTCTCAGGTTATACTTCCTTCTCTTGGAAATTTCCTCATGTTCATACTTTCTTGAAATTACTACCAATTGACAAGCAGTTTTATATATTTTGGTGTGCAATGCATTTTGAAATATGTACACATTGCACAGTATCAGACTAATTATCAAATATATTGCTTCACATAATTATTAGTTATGATAAGAACATAAAATTTTACTCTGAAACAATTTTTAAGCTTGCAGTGCATTGATATAACTGTAGTACACATCTTATATAATTGAACTTTTTTCCTATCCTTCCAAAATTTTGTATCCTTCAACCATTCTACAACTTGGTTACCATCTTGCTAATCCCTGTTTCTATGAGTCTGCACCTTCTGTATTCCACATATCACAGATCACGTGGTATTCATCCTCTGGTGTCTGATTAATTTCACTTAAAATGTCCACCTAGTTTCATCCTTTTTGCCAAAAATGACAAGATTTCCTTTTTAAAGAATGAATAGTTTTCCACTGTGTTCGTGAATGACATTATTTCAATCCACTCCTCTATGGATAGGGACTAGATTGATTCTTTAACTTTGTTATTATAAAAAACAGTGCAATGTACATAAGAGTATAGTTATCTCATCTTGAAACATATTGATTCATTTCCTTTGATATATGCCCAGAAATTGGTTTGAGGTGTTTCTATCTGTGATTTATTGAGGAAACCATATATCATTTTTTTAGTGGATGTCACAATTTACATTTCCTCCAGGAGTGACAAAGGATTTTCTCCACAAGCAATTTTCTATTAAATTTGGCTTAAATATTGAGAATTTAAGACCTGCAACTTTAGCCAAAAATCTTTCAGCCATCTGATAATATCTTTTCTGGATATCTTCGCTCAAATACAATGTTAACTAGTTATTAACTCTCTAAAGTAGAGCTATAACTTCTCTATTTTCAACTCATTTACATCGCTTATGGCAAAATTATTCATTTAACTGAATTGCAAATTAAAAAGAGGAAATGACAGATTTTATTCTTTTTGTAACAAAAAATATTAACAAAATGTTACATTTTGTGTTTGTATTATAATGCATGTTTCTCCTAAAGCTAAAATCAAAGATAGTATATTAATCCTAGAATTTAATGTTAATCGAGTGCATTTATGGTACTACATTCTCCTTTCAAGAATATTTCTTGTGTTCTTAGGGATGGTAGTGGTATTTGATTCTTTATTAATTCTCTCTTGTCTCAACAATATTATTATCATCAGAAAATCTCATGGAATGATATACCTGTAACTCTATAATAACACTTCTGAAATGGAAACCCATGAGATACTTAAACCAGCCCCCAAAATAAAACATTGTGTCATTATTTAAGGAGAGCCTTTTGCTAACTGAAAGCTTTTGTGAATGCTGATGAAAAGTGAATTTTCTTAACTTCACGTAGACTATTGTAAAGCATAAAGTTTAGTCATGTTTTTTGAACCTGTTGTCTATTGTACTATTCACTACTTAACTACTTTTAAGTTAACAACATACAATATATTAACTAGAGTAATTTCCTATTTTTTTGAAATTTTGTATCATTTCTATCTTTTGTTTTTTTTATTTTTAAAAGAAAAAGAAGAAAAATCCAAATTATGTTTGTCTTAGGGATTAACTAAAGTTGTAATTTTTTTAGACAAATGCAATATTAAATGAGTCCCCAGTTGGTGTAAATGCTGGATGTTGTCATTTTTACAGCTGGGTCACATTTCAAGCACAAGATACTCTTTTTTCCTTCATAATTTTGTAATTAGACATTTAAAAATGTGACACATTGTTTGCATGTTATGTACTTGAGGTTCTGTGCTCAATGATTTAAATGTATTATCTCCACATCCCATTACAGTCTGTACATAAATGTCACTTATATCTGCTTTACAGGCAAAATTGGAGCCGCTCAAAGAAACTAAAAGACTCAGAATTAGAATGCAGGGAATTTTGACTGTAAACCTAAGTCAAAAGTCAGAAATCACATATATTTTTTATTCAGAACTGTTACTCTGAGAAATGCATTTCTTCACACATTTTTGAGAACCCTTTTAACAGAATTTTAGGGGCAGTATGCCAACAGGAGAAATAGAAACACAGCCATTAATATGCAGTCACATTTTATGTTTACAAAATACTTTTTATTAACTTTGGTGACTGCTCTTCATTCTTATTTGGAAATGTCATCTGTTCCTAAAATCAAGTTCCTTCATAACAATCATCTATTTAAGCAGGTATGTGCTGATTCTGAATGCACCCATAAACAGGAATTCAAAAATATTACGGGTTACAGAGGTATTTTGAACTAAGTTAATAACCTCTTGTGCTGTTTTTATTTCAATTTGTAGTGAAAATGTTGCAGTATTCAATACATTTGGGGAAATAGAAAAACATATCATCTTATCCTTTCCCTGCAATTCTGCTTGAGGCAGCAAATTGACTTCTTATCTCAGTTATGTTAGTTATTACAAGTTGTATGACTTTGAAGGGAAAAAGACCAAATATTCTACTCTTATCCTCACCTTTCTAATTTTAATATGCATGCGATAATTATAATGCAACCTTATGGCTTTGTTTTGTACAGGTTTGACTATATACGAACTACTTTCATTTTTGGAATATTATCCCCAGAATATTTTCTAGTCTGCACTCCTCTGTTTTGCAAATCTGCATGGTTCATTTGTAATCCGTACTATTTTGTAATGAAAATTGTTGATTCTCAGATATCTATGCTAAAAATTTTTGGTTGAAAATCATTAGGGTGGATAAACGAGAAGAGGTTGTCATTTGGTTCACAGTCTCACCAGGCCTTTGAGTAATTCCCAAATTGCTTCTGGGGCTTGACTTTCTGACACCGATTTGAATGATGAGATCTCCTCTTGGCAGAATGCCCTAAATTGGTTGCAGGTGTGATTACCAGATTTATGCACAATCGTAGGCTTTAAAAGCTTACCTAAGATGTAATAAATTCTTATGTAGATTCTGTACATTTCTGGAAAATGGTTCATGATTCAATGAAACTGATATAAGTGAAGATGAAAGAGAATTTTCATGATTTGCATTAGGTCTTGTGTTTTGTTTAATTCAGAACTATAATTTCATTTCCAAAGAACATTAGTTCTGAGTTCTGTTCCACAAGCTCATGCCATAAAATGAAACCTGCTTAGATTGTTATCACTTTATGAGATGAAGAAAGGGAGCCACTAACTTTCTACATCAGATCTTTGACCCTTTCAAGTTAATCCTAGACAAATTCTCATTTGACATTACATCGGAGATTTTTCACTCCTGTGTTGTTATTTTCACAGAGAACCTAATTCGGTACATGTTGCATAATGAATTTAGTTAGTGAAAGGATCACTATTCATTAGAAATAATTAAAATGCAGTTTTTCTTTGTGTATTGTGCCATGCTATACCACTTCTTTCCCTGTTTGATATGATGTACACATATCCCCTTCTAATACATGACACAGTCAAGAGAACATATGCTCAGGAACTTTGGGTATATAGCCCGAAATACAGGTGATGGCCAACTAGTATTTGAATGTTAATTTATCTGGGACAATTTTATGTCCTTTGTCATGTCCAATATTCCTGTGCCTCCTTCCCCATGATACAATCTAGAAGTGAGTTCAAATTCTTACAATACATTGTTTAATGTACACTATAAAGGGCTTTACATATTTTCTACAATTTTTATGCACTGAGCTGCAGTTACTCCTTTATTTAGAAAACCCAAAAGCCTGTGATATACTGGAGTCATTTGTTAAGTTGTCCATTTTTCCCATAAATACTGCCCGAATTTCTGTTATGAAACAGGCAACATATTAGACACAAGAGAATAGAAAGAAGTTGTCTATTGATGAGGGTACTTGGTCAAGAAAGGTTTGATGAGTAACTATGGTGGGGCTGTCGTATAGGTGAGCACCAGTTACAGGCCAGCAGCAGGAAAGAAGACCCTCAATAGCACCGTAGACATTCCCTTGTTGCTATTTAATTTAAAATCTAAATCAGGAAAATAAGACAAAAAACAACTGTAATATACCTCACAAAATTATAAGCTAAACTGAAATATGTTCCATGTAAATGCTAAATCATCGAATAGAAATTTGAGTTCCTGTGAGGTTCTCCTGCACACACAGATTATTGGATTTTTTCTGTCAGTACAAAGAAGCAGACTTTATCTCGTGTGTTGGACAGGAAGTTGGCCTGGGGATGCAAAGAAAGAGTAAAAAAAAAATGAAGCACAAATGTACATGACTATTTATGACCCTTGCTATTACCTTATTTTTAAAATAAATCCTTCAAGGAAAATTCCTCATTTGTTCAAAAGAGTTATCCTGTAGCTCTGTGTTCAGTGCACTTTTTAGGCTCAAATATATTCTCCAGATGGCAAGACATGCAAGCTTTCCTGTGGTACCACTGTTTATTATACTACAGCTCCTGCTTGGAAGCCTTTCTCTGTAACTATCTCAATCTCACCAACCTTTAAAGGCTGATGCACTAGTAGTTACTAGGTGATGAGGTAATACGACAAGTACTTCGCTAGACTTCAGAAGTAGAGAAGGAAGAGAGCATGATCATGTCTCTAATATTTTTTTAAAATGGATTCAAACATGGTACTTATTATACAATTATCTGTTAAATTCTATGCAAGTTAGAATACAAAGGTACTGGTGGTAGCAATTGACAGCAGCATTTGAATAGAACTCTGTTGTATTTAATTAAGTTAAGAAGGAGCCATATGTGATACAGTTCAACAGGAGGAGCATTAGAGGAATTCATAGGAGGCTGCTGCTGCTGGATCACAGAAGTGAGTGGTGGTGGTGACTCCAGCTCACTCATGGAAAGGTGGCAGCTGTGAGATGATGCATGGCCAAGTTGACCAATTCTCTGGTCTTAATCTTCAATGAAGTTTAAGTCATTGATGATTTTAAGCATATTTATATTTCAAAATCTACCCTTTCTTGTGGATCTGAATATGATTTGGAAGGTGCACAGATTGATATTCTGCACAAAAAGAAGGTTTCTCTGGTCCAAAAAAGAATTTGATCTTAGATTAGAATGCAGCATTGCAGATGAAGGTAAATGGACAGAACTGCAAATGTCACAAAATAAAGTTAATGGCAAATATTAAGTGATAAAGCTTAGAAAGGATCATAATCTCCTTGTTAGCCTGGTTGTGTAGGACAGAATCGCACAGGGACAGAAAATATGAAGTTGGGGGTAAAGTGGGCTCAGCTTAAGTATTCTGTAGCAAAGAGGAAATGGCCGAGCACTGAGCATCAGTGTGACAACTGTTAAAAATTTGAGCTATAGGATTGGAGAATCATACCATTGTAAATATTTCAGGAAGAGAGGAACGGATTTAAGCTGAAACTTTGAGAAACAAAGTATGACTGGGTAATATGGTGAATGCAAACTGTTTACAAAATTATTGTAGTAAAAGACATATTGCCACTAATTTCCCTTAAAATACTACCCACTCATTTCAGTCACGCTTATCCCATCATTCCTGACACATTATGAAATATTTCTAGAGTCATTTCTCTGACTAGTTGAGTTGTCCTGATGGATTCAAAACATTTACCTGTAATGTATGTACAATTGTTATCCCCGATTGACATGCTTTGAAATGTTGCTGTAGGTTTTCTTCTTCTTCTTTCTTTTTGTTTGAATAAAATGGATTTGAAAAAAAATTATAAAAACAAAACAAAACATTTACATTTACCTTGCATGATCATTTTGACTTCAGCCAAGAGCTAGAAGCCCCACGGTGCCAGAGCTGGTGAATGAAGCGGTGAGCACACATTGTAATGTTTTTATCCAATATTCCCATTGGATGGCACTCAACAGCACCATTCGCCAAGTTTGTTATACCTCATACAGACAAGGATGAAAGATGATTTCCATAACTGCTTCAGAAATTGGCAAGAAAAATAGTATGAGTGTGTTTCAAGTGAGAGGGATTAATGGCAATATGTCTTTTACCATATTTTTTAAGATTTAAGAATTCACTGTGTATTTTGTTCGTATCTTTGATCAAACTTTGTATGTGAACAGTTATCATTACAGTAGAGGAGAAAAATATTGAGAAATAAATTAAATTAAATTAGGTATAATTTAGACCAACCAACTCAACACAGCTAAAAAAAACCCCTCTAAACCAGACATCAGGTATCTATGTTCACATTTGCAGATGACCTTGCCCAAACAAGGTCAATAGAAATATTTTTTCATGCCAAACATCATTTAAAAATTGCCTATTTTATACCATGATAGAATTTTCCATTATATCACCAAATGTCTCTCTCTCCCTGTCTCTCTCTCTTTCTCTGTCTCTCCCTGTGTGTGAGTCTGTGTAATGTTTACACATTATATGCACTAATGTGAGCTATTTTTCTTTTATCTGAGGAACTTTCAGAATGTGCAATGCAAAAATCAAGTTAGGTCTCAGTAGAGTGACCAGGGAAGGACTAGGGCTTAGGCCCTGATATTTACCTAGCAAGAATCATGGCCCTCATTTTCATTCTACTAAGCCAGGAAGAAAGAATAAAGACAGGCAGAAAGGGAGTTGTAGATGTGAATGTAGGTAAGGTGAGCAATGAATCCTGGAATGTTAGGCTGGGATGGAAGCTATCAGTATGCAGTTGGGGTTTTTTAAAGTAGAAGTTAGAGATAGAAAGATGGATAGATAGATATAGATGAGAGATAGATAATAGTCAACATTTTTGTTTCTTTCAGTTTAGAAATACTAGACGTAATGACTTTCCCAGCTCAGAGAACAGATGTGGCACCACACTTGTACTTTCCTAATACCATTCTCCATTAAAAGGAATCAATGACCTTTTTAAAGAAATAGAATGGTTGCAGGTTGTGTCTGAAAGCATATATGCCTAGAATATGTTCTCCGTACAAAGAGAGCCAATTTAAGAGCCTCTTACTGGTCCATCATGGGACAAATTAACCACAACAAACAATTATATAAACAAATGATAATGTGTTGAGTAAAGTGCAAATCAATGGTTCTATACTGACCTATATACATATATACATGTCTCTCTCTCTCTCTCTATATATATATACATATATATATATATATATATATATATATATGCACACACACACATGATAATGCAGTTCTTCCTTACAGTTAACAATGCACATTGAACATTGAAATCAGAAAATCATCATTTGGCTAGAATCACAGCAAATATTATTTCATAATATCAAAATATTTCATGCTTTTAGAAAAACAAAATCTTTTAAAATTGAATGATATGAAGAAATAATATGCATATATACATGAAGGAAAATGGGGTAAACAGTTATCAATTAGCAAAAACTGAGTGAGTAGTGTAAGGAAATTATTTATATGATTCTTGCTACTTTCTGAAAGTCAGAAGGGCCAGGGATTTAGCTCAGCGGCATAAGCATCTGCCTGGCATGCACAAGGTTCCATCCTTGCTTCAAAAAAAAAATCAGAAATTGTATCAAAATTAAAAATTAAAATAAAAAAATTCATGCAGTTAATTTTTATAACTTTGTAGTTTGCATTATAAAATTTGACCATTAGAGGGTATGTGATAGAAAACAATATATTTGCTAATTCACCACCTAAATTATATTTGGTGTTAAAATTTTAGTGATTATATTTCAGCCTTACATTTTTCATGGAAATGTATACAAACAATTTTAATACTGAACTCTTGTTCAAGTTTATAAATGCATTTTCTTACATTTTCAAACATTGTTACACATTTTGATGAATATATAATAGCATATATTTAAAATATGCTATAATTGAGGAAATCACCCTTCTTCAATATTTAGATTGTTTTTATTTTTACAATTATATATTATACTGCAAAGATATAACTGTGATTGACAGTCTGTATATACTCATTATTTTTGCTAGAATTAGTTCCTAAGACAGAACTTTCTAGGCTGAAAGTTGCAAACATTTTGACTCCTCCTGTGTACTGTGAACATGCTTCTCTAGACAAATTATTTCCGATCTTTGGGCTTGTCTGTCATGTTTCTCACCCTCCCTGCTCCCGGCAAATATCTATCTACCCTGTATCCAGAGAAGAGAGGAACTACATCTTCCATTTTTGCTTTCCTACCTACGACAGGTTTATACTTCTACCCATTTTCCTCCTTTTTCTTCTAGGTCTCCTGGAGATTTCCCTCCAGCTAACCAATGACAATGCTACCACAAGTCCTTTACATCGTTTTTTAAAAATTAAATAAAATTTATAGCAGGGAAAAACACTTCCATTAATCCTCCTCAATGTACTCTCTTTCATTT
The DNA here is from genome assembly GCA_004027455.1 of Hydrochoerus hydrochaeris. NCBI lineage: Eukaryota > Metazoa > Chordata > Mammalia > Rodentia > Hydrochaeridae > Hydrochoerus > Hydrochoerus hydrochaeris. The sequence goes on from PVLA01001088.1 coordinate 128,251, forward strand.
TGAGCACTTTTATCCTATTGTTCTTCCCACATTTTTTTTTTTGCATTTCAAAACATTTGTATTAGGATGTGTATGTGATGCACAGTAATTACATTCATTTTGGACTTCAGGAATTTGTACCTGTGCATATCACAGTCTTTATTTTCTAAGGATATTTAAATATTGATTATGTACTTCTTGTTTATATTCACTTTAAATATACTATATTGAAATTTCCTTTCCTTTCCACATAAAAAAGCCCTGAATTCAATTTTGAAGTCAAAATTTCTTGAAGATAGATAGATCAAGAGACACACAGATGGATTCTGTATTTCAGCACTTCCATTCCTACTGCAATCTGCTCTTGTCCAAATAAGCGTGTAATTAGCAGTTTTTTTAAGGATTATCAATTGCCCTTTCACGTGAGGCATATTTTTCCCACTGTGTCTTACTTGCCTCTTCAATATCTTTTAACAGTATTAAATACAACTTTTTGCTTTTCCTTTTATATTGCCTTAGCAGAAAATTCCCTCCATAAGCTTAATGATTATCAACGTTCTCACTACTTTCAAATACTATTTCATCTGAATTTTTCTATTGAGATGTATACTCTGTGCATTCAAGACAAGAAAGTTTCCAGTGCTCTTCTAAGTTCATTATATGATAACGAGCCCACCACACCTCTCTCATCACATGACATATGTGCCTATTTATAAGTGAAATTTGGCAAAGAATGAGCAGTGGTTTTTCAAGTGGTCTCAGGAATTTAGTCCCCTTCCCCTGTGTGTCTCTGGCATCTTGAAGACTAAGTGTGTTTAACTTTATGAGATCAGACGAGATCAGTGCATGCAGGGTGATATGGCTGTAGACTGCTCACCCTCATGAATGAGAGATCACACCGGGCTTTGCAGGCACTAACAATGGACATGATTTACCTATGTGCACTGTGTTGGCTCCCTGAAACCAATGTGCTGGAAAACATAGTTTTTTAGTTACTCAGCAGAAAGAAACAAATGTCTTGAATATATTACTTCAATTCCTGCTCCTCAAATGCAAAAAATTAAAACCCATTATTTCTAACCAGATACTTTCCAGTGTCTCCTCTGTGCATAGACACCAATGTTACCTACAGAGTCATGCAAGCAAAAATGGACACTTTCCTTCTACAGGTTCCATTTTCATTCCATTGCTAGGTCTTTATTTTACCTTTTACAAATCTTTCTATAATATGTCCACATTTTTAAATATCCACCATTCTCATCTTAGCCTAAGTAAGTAGTGTGTCTCATCTAGACTGAGGTAGTAGCTTCTCCATGGTCTAGATTCACATTTGAACATATCAAATCATAGTAGAACCATTGCCAGTGCTTTAAAAATAAAAACCAGTTCATCATGATTAGTCTATTCAAAGCTTCCTAGTCCACTTATCTCTTAGGTTAAAATCTTTCAGCCATTTGCCTTAAAGTAAATACCATAATTAGAGTTTGGAATTCAGAATTATCACACCCTCGATGATTTGAGCTTATCTAGAGATGATCTAACCAACTGCACTTTCACACTGTTTCTAGGTTCCATTTTGGTTTAGTTTCATGAATTTTGACTATACTCCTCCTTCCATCCAAAATTTTCCCCCTACTTTCTCCTCTATTAATTATCAATCCTTAAGATCTCATCTCAAATATTACCTTCTTACAGAACCTTTTCTTGACCTTCCAGTTTACAAAATACTTTCATATTTTACACTTTCTTAGCTTTCTGTACCTTCTCTTCACTGTACACATCACAATCATAATTTTGCATGTAACTGTGATTAATTGGAATATTTCTCTTATGTATGTGGCAAAAAGATACATAAAGACAGCATAGAAACCATTAATTTTCACATGCTATGCTCAGGGCTTAACTCACAGCAGGGATCAGTAAACATTTATTGAATGAATAAATACATTAATGAATGGATGATCAAAAACCTTATGTTCTCTTGTAAAATGTTGCCCAGGACAGATGATGCCAGTATATACTCTGGTTTTCAATGAATAGAGGCCTGTTTTGTTCTATGCCATGTATTAGTCATTTTGCCATCACTGGGACAAAATGGTACCATAATTTAGGTGTCAGCACCTATAATTTAAAGGAGCAGAGCTGCACTCCGGTTCCTGACTTCAATAGATTTAGCCCATATTTGGTTGGTTCAAGGAAGAAATAGCATGGCAGAGAGAACACAGCATGATGAACGAAAGCTGTTCACAGGTGGTGGCCAGGAAGCCAAGAGAAGAGAGGAGACAGGGATACTAATACACCTTCTAATCTTGTACCCCAGGGCCTTGCCCCTCTAATCAGGCCCACATCTGGACGTGGAACTGTGGGGACATTTTTCTAAAACCTTACATGCCTCCCACAGTTCCCAAAAGGTTCATGTCCCCCCTCTCATTTTACAAAATGAATTTAGTTCATTTCTAAAGTCACCAAAGTCTTAGCAGTCACAGCAGCACTGCAAAGTCCAAATCCAAATTCTCTGTGATGCAAGGAGACTGACTCTCAATTGTGAGCACAAGTAAAAACAAAAATTTGATAATTTCAAAAATTCTATGACAAAGAGCAAACGTTCCTATTCAAAAAGGGAAGAATAGGAGAGTAGACAGAAACTGGACCAAACTGAGACCACAATCCAGCAATGCAAACATTAAATTCCTTGGTCCCAAGTATAGCACTCAGGCAGGCACGGCAGAGATGTGAACTCAGAAGGGCTTGGGTTGCTCCCCTCTCTGGTGTCGCCAGTTGCAGTCCTCACGGCTTCTCTCACGGCTTGTCTCATGGTTTCTCTCATGGCTTCTCTCACAGCTTTCCTTTCGCTCTCACTACTGCTTTCCTCAGTAGACAATCCACATTCCTGGCATGGTCACTGTCCAGGGGCCTCCGTTCCCCTTTCAGCTTCCCTCTCACAGCTTCATACCCTGTACTCTCAGAGACACATGTACTGTCTTCCCAGCCTTTTGATGAATCTGAGCAGAAGCCTGTCTGGCCCCATACCTGTTGACCTCTGTGTGCCACAACATGGATGACACTGAGGTCTGCCTCCAGAGCTCGGGTATTCTCTGAATATGTTTGAATGGCTGAGCTCTATGAAATGGATCACAAGGAACCAATTCCCTAGGCGGCCTTGCTTGACCTTGAGAACTCCAGGGACTCTTCTCGAAACTGTGCAGCACTGTACTATTGACACTTTTATAAGAGGGTTATTACTGATTCCTGAGATGCCTTCCAGCCATTTCTCCTATTGTATAGAGACAGAGGACTCAGCTTTTTAAAAATGCTAATCTTTTCAGCTATTGTCTTAGTTACTTCTCTCACTGCTGAGACAAGATACCCAACACCCTAAGCGAAGGGAGAAAGATTTATTTAGTTCACAGTTTGTAGAGGTTTTAGTCCATAATCAGATGGCTCCCAGGCAGGGTAGCACATGGCAGAAGGGCAACAGTTCATGGCCACAGAAGACAGCAAAAGCAACAAGTGAAGAGAGAGACAAGCCTCTTTCTGACCCTTATATTTTACCAAATCAACTGGGATTAGGGCAGTGTCAGCCCAACCAGCGGACTGGTCCAACAGCTACCCATCCTTAATCCCAGAATTGAACTATGAATCAGTCACACACTCTATGTCCAACCTCCTCAAAAAACCCTTAAGATCATGTGAGACTTTGGGAGGACATCTGGACACAAGCCATAACAAGCGAACAAGCTCGCCTTTCCACAGCTTTGCAGGAACTTGTTTTACTTTGGCTCCATTATTTGCTCCTGATTCTCAACATAAATCTGGCTAAAAGAAACCAGAAATACAGGTACTCCAGTCAGAATGTTTCCTTTGCAACCTCCACCAGATTAATTAGTCTTCCACCATTAATCTCAGTGTCAGGACAGGAGGGAAAGACTGACAAACTTTTTGCGGAGTGTAACACAAATGGCCTGTAGCCCTGGTGTCAGTGGTGTTCTTGTTCCCAGCTGAAGCCTCCTGAGCTGTCCCTTCCTGTCCACTTCCTTCTCAACATTTTGATCTTCCAGGTTCCAACCAGAATTTCCCCATCAAGCTCAGCTTACAGCTTTGAGGCTGCCTTACCCTGCACCCCAAAGCTTTTCAAACAGGAAACAAATCAGTTCCAAATGGTTTTGAACCACACTTACATCTACAGTCACAGCCACTACTCCACTTTTCTGGCACCAAAATCTGCTTTTAGTCACTTTCTTATCACTAGTGACAATATCCAACTCCTACTATTCAGAAAAATAGAAATATATTTTGTGTCACAGTTTCGGTGGATGTGGTCTATGACAGAAACCACATGGTAGGGAGAAGCTGTTCAGCACACGGAAGCCTAGAAGCAGAGAGTGAAGGGAGGACTAGGCACAAGTCGTGGTTACAGGGCTCGCCCCTTCTGACCAGGCCCCGCCTTCTCTAAACATGTGACTTTTGTGAACATTTTAGATCTAAATCTTAGTATGTCATGCACAATACTACTATCATTTTTACTTTTATAGTGCTTAGAATTTTTCTCTTAATTTGTATAAACTCTTTATGGGGGGGTTGCTTCTATGGTTACAAGCCCAAGCCTTCAATCTTCTTTACTAGTGCTGGGTTTGAATCCTAGGGTCTCTGTTGGATCTATATGTCCATCACTTCTTAAAATTTTTTTTATTGAGAGGCTCAGTCTCACTGGGTTGCCAAATTTCCCAGGCTGACATGAAATTGCAATCATCCTGTCTCAGCCTCCCTCGTAGAAATGTGTCACTGCCCCCAGCTCATTTCCTTCTTTTTAAAGTTCTGTAAAATATAAATTTCTAGTTCATTTTCCTTTTTCAGTCTAAGAATGTTTGTATCTTCGGGTTTTTTTTTTTTTCATCTTAACACTTAGCTATGACTTCTTCCACCACCAAAAACTGAGGTTAGCTGACTCAGTCTTGACAGTTTGAAGGATTCCCATTCACTCTCAAGATCCATACACACTAAAAAGTTATTTGCACTAGAAAAGTGAAAAAAGCAAAATGGCAGAGTAGGAAGTAAGGTTCTTATTCTCACAGAGAAACATCAAGTAGACAACAGGCTAATGTAATTTTTCTGTGAGAGCACTGGAAACTAGTAAAGAACCTGAAGCCATCAAGTGCAGGCCTAATAAAGAAAACATGCATTCAAAGCGGTAAGAAAATGTGGGGTGTTTTGTTCCCTTTGCCCTACCTCTTCCTCAATGAAAGGTAGCTAGATGGGATCAGCAGGGGCCTGCTTAATTGCCAGTTTCTCCGCCAGAATACAACAGCTAGTATGGAGCATCTTTGCAAAGTTTGGCTTGTCTGGTGACTGCCCAAGGGACTGGCTTGTGTCTCATCTAGAGTTGGGATGGAATGGAAACATAGTTTTGATATCACATAGAGGCCAAGAAAGCTCAGAGAGGTGCTGCAAGATATAAACAGTACACAAAGATTGGAGATGTAATAGTGTTCAGAGCAAGAGATCTTGGGAAGAAGGATAGGTAGAGCAGTCAAGGTCTTAAAAAGAAACAGAGAAAATGTTCAGGGAAAATAAGAAACACAAATACCTCCGTATACATGGGGGAGTGGGAAGACAGCACATATGCAGGCTCACAGAAGACGTGCGACTGCCCATAAAGGATTGAAATAACTTAAATATTCCTATTGGACAATTAGTAGAGATCTTTGCCTGCATAGATCTAATCAGCAAAGACTCACAAATATGACTGTTTTTGCAAATATTCAATTTGCAATAAAAAATAGGAAAACAAATAAATTGGGAAATAATCCATTGAAAGAAGGAAAATATTCCTCTCAAAAATAGAACTTAGAGAAACACAGGAATTAGTCTTGCTAGACAAAACTTTTAAAGCAATTATTTAAAAAACACTCCAATAACTAGAGGGAAGCAAAAAGTACTAAAGGAAATCCAGGAATTGTAGAGGAACAAAACAAGCATACAGAAAAGAAATGAATTATTTTTTAAAACATTACTTTTAAAACATACTTGAGGTATTTAGCAACAGATTTGGATAGAAGAAAGAATCAGAGAACTGAAGGATCATTGGAAGATACCAAATCTGCAGGGAAAAAAGAATGGAGGGGAGAGAAGAGAGCCTAACAGGCACCACCAAGTGCAGCAGTACTTACAACTGGAGAATCTGGAAGAACAGAGAAGGAAAGTGCCAGGCAGTTTATTTAAAGTACCAATTGCCAAGAAACCCCTGAATTTGAATAAAGCCGTAGATTCACAAATACGCCTTACATACCACGTATCTTCAATAAAATTATCAGTGCATTTCTCAGAAGGAACTTTGCAGGTCAGAAGTCAGTGGAACAAATTGTTTACAGTGATGAAACAGAAACAAAACCACTGTGGTTTGAATACAAATAGTGTCCGCAAGGTCCGTGGCAGTACTCAGAGGAGCTGTGAACCTGGAAGGGACAGGGCCCAGCTGGAAGTCCTTGGGTCCTGAGGGCATGCCTTGAAAAGCCATCCTGGACTCTTTTAGTTTCTCTTAGCAAGAGGTCAGTGTTCACTTCTATGCATTCCTGTTATGATATGCTGCCTTTGCCAGAGTCCCAGAGCCATGAGGCTACCTAATCTTTTACTTGAAACTCTTGAACATGATCCAAACAAATCCCTCTTAACTTAATAAGTAGCATATGTCAAGTACTTGCATTTTTTTTTTTTTTGAGACAGTGTTCAAGGCTAAAGCTGCCTTGAACTTGCTGTGTAGCCCAGGCTGGCCTGGAATTCACAGCGATCCTCCTGCCTTATTCTCCTAAGTGCTGGGTTTACATGCATGTACCACCAGACTGGACCAAGTGTTTACTTATAGTGACACAAAGTTAATAAACAAATAAACCCCTGATCAAGAATACTATAATCTTTAGACTGCTAAACTTTTCAGCATTTATAGTGAAATTCAGACATTTGCACAAAAATAAAGGTCGATGGAGTTCTTTAACAGTAGATATACCCTATAAAAATTGTCAATGGGACTCTGATCAGTAGATATGTTTTTGCATTTTTACAACTGAAAACAATTATGCAGAAAAATTTGAAGTATGAAAGCTTGTGGTAAATGGGTTGAGATATGAAATAACATAGAGGAATGATTTGAACTTTGAGGTGCCCTCATCCCTATCTACTGTATCTGAGTCCTGGTACCAACCAATAGGCTTGTAGCCTGAATGGAATAAAAAGGGGAAGAAAAAGGAAGTCTTCACCTTCACTTCTTTGGAGAAGCTACAATCTTCACCATTGCCTTAGAATGTTCATCTATAATTCCTCCATGTTCCCAGCACAAACCCTTCAGCTTTCTAGCACAGACCCTTTGGTTGTTTCATAAGGATTTGCACCAGACTCTGCAGGGAGCTCCAGGCCTCTCAGGACTGAATCCTCCTGCTGTCCAGAACACACATGAACCTTTTACACCATTCCACCCGTCTCTGCAGGTAGCCACTGTAAGCCTACTTTGTAAAATTTTTTTATATAATTTATTTTTGTACTAAAACTGCTCCTTTAGTGAACCCTAACTGGTATAATCCACGTGGTTTTACCAAGAATATTTGAAAAACTTCATCTTTGGGCTGTAAAGGCAACATCTTAATTAATTTATAGATAGGATTATAGAAAAGGAAATTTATGTCACCTATAACTAGACATCACACCAATTTATGAGCTTTTGCTCCTTTTTTGATACTGGGGATTGAACACAGGGCCTTCACATAGAGCTACATCATCTATTTCCCACTTTCTGAAGACAAGGTATTACTCAGATGCCCACACTGGGCTAATACCTGCCATCAGACCCTCAGAGTGTTGAGATTGGAGACATGTATCATCATGCTCGGCTTACTATAAGTATAGGGACACTGTAATATCATGTGGAGAGTTTAATGCTCATAACTCCTGGGATTTCTTATTTTCTATAATTCATTATTTTTCTAGGTTTTCATTTATCATGACCAGTTTCCCCGATGTCTCTGATTCCCACTCTATATTCAGTTCAACCTCACCCCTCTCAAGGTTACCTTGCTATAGTTTGGATCTGCAGTACCTCCCAAGGTCATGTGTTGAAGACTTTGCTCCCAGCTTTGTGCTATTAGGAGGTGGCGGAACCATCAGGTGTGGGGCCTAATTTTCAAGGGTGTGGCCCTGAAGAGGGTAATGGAGAGCTGCCCCTCATGCTTGCTTCTTTAATTTTGTTACCCCAAGGTGAGAGGCTTTGCTCAGTTGCACAATTCTCAGCAGGCTGTGCTGCCTCACCTACAGTGCTGAAGCAGTAGGGTCTAACAATCAAAACCCCAACGCTGTGAGCCAAGTTCAGCCTTTTCTCTGCATTGATTATCTCAGAGGTTTGCTATCATGACAGAAAGCAAAATGTCACACACCTATTTTCCCATAACCTCTCAAACGGCATCTTATTAATTTTTGAATGTGTTTTGGATGCTCAAGAACTATCTTGCCAACAGTCCTCTTTGTTCATACTCTGCCTTCCCTGACAAGCAGAATGAAGTAAGCACTTTCAAATTACAGCACCATTCTGGAGTGATTATGCAAATGGTGAGACTCCTCATGTGCATGTGTTAGAGGTAAGATGCAAATTTTGGGGGGAGCACAGTGCGAAGTGAGCACATACGCATATTGGATGTTGGGGTATGCTGCACACTAAATGCTTCAGGGGCTGATTCATTCAGTCTTTATTTTCAAAAGATGAATAAAACCCCAATCAGGAGTAAAGACAAACAAACAGGTAAAGATACAGAAGTGGGAATGGGAACCAGGTATTTTTGAATCTCTGACAGAATTGTCCTGAATGTCATGAAGTTTCTCATTTCACAAGGAGAAATGATGGTGTTGCCGGGCTAGGGAGGACCGTCGCATAGGGAAAGGAGAGCACGCCAGATGATGTGACTGGCTTTGTCGGGCCCATATTTAAAAGAAGCCAGAAGAGCATGTCGTTTGGGCTCAAATCGTTCATGCAATCCTATGTTCAGCAAAATTTTTGCAGTTTTGATAAAGTGTGCGTGTCTGAAAATTAGTTTTTTCAATAGGCACCTTGAAAACATGACACAAGCCAAGTAGACTTCAAGCTGAATTGGTTCTTTTGCTGTATGGAATATGCATCTTGAATATGTTGCATATATACATGCATATATAGTAAAAAACTCAAAATAGAGCTTTGACACTTCCAGAGACACTGACTTTGGGACGCTGGGTGTAACCTAAGGAAGTTTCTGATAGGCTGTCATTAAAGTCATGGCTGCATCCAGGTTGTGGCATCAAATACTGTATTTTTAGTTTAAATTTATAAATTCTATTTCAAAATCACAGTAAAACGTGGCCTGCAGGGGAGTTTGCAGAAATGATGGCACTTCTGAAGTAGTAAAAATTCCTCAGTCTGTGAATCTACAGCTGCTGTGCTTTGTGTCAGTGCTTGAGCCATGCATTGCTCATCCTGCCTTAGCACTTAAGAGTGCTACATTTATTCTATTATTTTCCATGAAAATTTACCAAATGCTATGCATGGGTGAAAGAGTGATAGATATGTTTTCAGTAATCACACGGTGTAATGATTAATTTACAGTGATTTTCTATCTGGGGTACTATATAATACTCAGTGTGTTAAAAAAGAAAATATATTCATAGCTGATGTGGTGGTCATTTCCAAAGCTGAGCTGCTGAAATAACACCCAGAGTAGTTTGAAGATCCGAGGGGAAGCAGTGTGTAATGCACTCGTAGGGACATTCATCACTTTATGACTGTGACCTAAGTAAGTGAGCTCTCTGGCCTCATTCAGCGCAGCTTTCCTCTTCTGAGAGTGCAGTGATGGTGTCTTTTAGGGTTCTTTCCCTAGTAGTGAGCAAACTGAACAGGACCTTGCCACAGTCTTCAGTAAAGGGTAACTATTTAGTTCCCTCGTAGCCTTCCATATTCTCTTCACGATGTCTTTCACAGGCTAATGATACTGCATGTATTAACTTGTGACTCTCAGGAGTCAGGGACTGTCTTCCTTTTAGGACAGGTCCCACTGGTCGGACTGGCAAACAAAGGAGGTATGACAGAATCTTGGGAGCATCTCTGAAAAAGTGTGTCTCAGCTTCTTTGTATGTAGATTGCCACACCAAGAAGGCAGAAAGCTAAGCAGGCTTGAAAATGAAAGTCAAAGTTGAGTAAAAGGCACAGCATAAAGAATGTGGGTCCAGTTAGGAAGTGAGACGACCAAAGTGAATAGTGAGATAGGAAAAACAGCGCCCCCCTGAACTAGAGGGTGGCAGCTCTTAAAGGGGCCACACTGTACGGTTCACTGTGATTCTAGAGAATCAGAAACACCGGTAGTTCATTATTATTCTTCACCACAAGTCACAAGCCAGGGAGACTTCTGTATGGAACAATCAATTTCCATCAAAATTTTAGTGCTCTTTTGAAGCTTCATTTACTATTTAGTATTTTATTGCTTTTATAATTAAGCTCTTTGGCTTCTTTTGCAAGCAGATCATCTTCATGCTGGTTTTAAGAGATCTTCACATATATTGAGTAAAGTCTTGTATCTGTTGTGCCTTCTAATATTTTCTCCTGGTCCGTAGCTTGTCTTCTCATTCTCTTGGCATTTTGTTTTGCAGAATAGAAATTTTTAATTTTGTAAAAGTCTATTTTATCCATTGTTTGTTTCATGAAACATGGCCTTGATGTTACATCTGAAAATCTATTTCCATGTCCACAATCATCAAGATTTTTTCCCCTAGGTTTTCTCCAACAGTTCATTGAAAACAGTGTTTGCTCTATTGTATTGTCTTTGCCCTTTATCAGAGATCACTTAACTTCCTTTATGTGAGCCAGCTTCTAGGTTTTCTATTTTATTCTTTGATTGATTTGTCTAGATTGTAGGCAATACTGCACTCTCTCAGCTACTATTGCTTTAAAATAAATCTTGAATTAAGGGAGTGTCCTGTAACTGTGTTTTTCTTCAGTCTGTGGCTTTTCTGGGTGTTTGGTCTCTCCATACGAATGCTAGGGTCAGTTTGGCAATGCACAAAATATAATCTCCTGGGAATTTGTTTGAGATTGCCTTTAATCTGTAGGCCAATTTGGGAAGCTCCAACAGTGCTGTTTTAACAACATTAGGTCTTCCATCCATTAACAGTGGATCTTTCTTATCTTATTCATTTCTTTGAATGTATTAATCAGTCTTGTAGCTTTCCTCATATAGATCTGGTATATATTGAATTGTGTTTATATCTAACTATTTAATTTTGAGTGTTCCAAAAAAATAGTGTTTTGAATTTCAAATTCTACCTATTCACAGTTATATAATAAAGTATTGATTTTTGTTCATTAATCTTAAAACCTACAATTTTGCCATAATTTCTTTGAATTTACTGTTGGCTTATTCATATAACCTACATAGATACTTATATATATATATATATATTTAAGCAAAGATTGTTTTTTTTCTCAATTTTTGTGCATTGTAACTTCTTTTCTTGTCATTGCATTAGTAAGAACTGTCAATACATTGTTGAAAAGAAATATTAAGAAGGAATACATTTGCCTCATATTTTATTTTAATAGTAAAGCTTTAAGGATATATTAAGTTGCATCCTAGGTAGAGTTTTGTGGACAATCTTTATCAAGTTAGTATTAATTCAATGTGTTCCTTCTTGCAAATATATCCAGATCTCCTATTTCTTCTTGAGTCACTTTCAGTAGCTTATTTTTTACCACAAATTTTCCAATTTCAACATACTTGCATAATTTATTTGCATATAATTGCTCATGGTATTCTTTTATGATTCTTTTTATTTCTGTAATGTCAGTAGTCATGTCCTCTCACTTCTGGTCCTAGCAATTTGAGTCTTTGCTCTTTTCTTGGTCAGTACAACTAAACATTTACCAAGTTGTTGATATTTTGAATGAGCTGGATTTTGCATTGTTTCCCTTTGTTCTTTGTCTATTCTTTGTGTTTCATTGTAATCTCCATGGTGTCCTTGCTCTTTCCTGCTCCACGTGTAGTTTAGTCTTGTTTTTTCCCAGTGGTTTGAGTGTGAGGTTAGGTTAATGAGTCCAGATACTTCTTCTTTCTTAATGTTGGCACTTACAAATGTAAAACTTTCCCTAAGTATTGCTTTAACTGCATAACAAATCCTTTGATACATCTTACTTGTCATTTATCTGAATACACTTTTCCTGTTTTCCTTTCCGTTTCTTCCTTGTCTCTTTGGTTATGTTTGAGTTTGTGTTAAATTACGACATCCATATTTTTTAAATCCTACTTTTTTTCTGGCTATTGGTATCTAATTCCATTCACTTACTGTCACATGATGTGCACTACATTATTTTTATCTTCATTAATTTATTAATGATTTTCTAATTTTCAAGCATATTTTCCACCATGAGAAGTGTTGTGCATATACACTAAAATAATGTGTAATATGATTTCATTGTGTGTAGTATTCTGTAATATGTCTTTTAGCTCTAGTTCCTTACTGCTATTCAAATTTTCCATTGTTTATTGATGACCTGTACTATTCATTATTGAAAGTAGGATGCTGTACTCCGATTAATTGTTAAATTTTCTGTGTCTGCCTCCAGTTTTGTAAGATTTTGTTTGAAATATTTTATGTTCTGTCAATATTACATAAATATTTATAGTTGTTACTTCTTTTAGATGAGCTGACAGTTTCATTATTAAAAACTTTCCCTCTAGTTTTATTGACATTTTTGTTTGAATGCTCATTTGATTTCATAGTCTATAGTCATTTCAGGTTTATTGTGTTTGATTTTAATTTTATATCTTTTTCTAAGATTTAACTTCAATTTACTTTAACTTTCAATCTATGTTGTTAAAGAAAAAAATTATATGTTTATTATAGAAAGGCAGATTTTATTCAGGGAAATTGCTCCAATGAGTATTTTGTAGGAGTGAAAAATTTTAAAGTAGGTATTCAAAAGTTTAAAAGTAGTGATTTATTACTAAGGAAATGAATGTAGTAGACAGAGAATGGAATGATTACTGAGTGGATGAGATAATTCTTGGTAAACTGATCTGACATAATTATTTCTTAAGGCAGGCTAGAATGAGCACATATTATTTGAAGAGTGGAAAAGGTAAGAGCTTTAATCAGATATTGAGGGTGATCAGATGTTGAGAGTAGGGGATTTTCTAAGTCAGCTTCATAAGTTTATTGCTAAAACATTCCTTCAAGGATGAGGATAGAAGATCCTACCTAGTCAAGCAGGGACTTAAAGGAATATGACTAAAGTTTGGTCAAAGTTATAACTCTTGTTGGTTATGCTCATTAAATCAATTAATGCTCTAAGATCAATGTTGCATGGCTTTGATTTTAACAATTTCAACTGTAGGTAATTGTCTTAGACAGTGCATTATTGTTCCTACTCACCACCTCTTAGCAAACATGTGCTATGTTCCTATTTGTTAATGTTCTTATAATACATTATACATGTGTGATCTTATTTGATTAATTGTATTACATTTTGTTTATCTTAGTCAAACTGACTTTTAAATAAATTAAGAAAATAAAAGAAAAAATAGGCATTTACTACATCTTTTATTATTGTGCAGGTACTTTTGTGAGTGATGTTTCATTGTTTCTTTTATTATTATTATTTCTTTCAGTCTGAGTAGTACTCCATTGTATAAAAGATTCACATCTTTTTTATCCATTCATTGGTTGATGGGCATTTAGACTGTTTCCAAGATTTAACTATTACAAATTGTGCTGGTATAAAGATAGGTGCACATTTATTGTTGTGGTAAGATGCTTTAAATTCTTTTGAGAAGATACCAAGAAAGGGGATACCTGAGTCAAATAGGACCTCTAATTCTAGTTCTTTGAGGAATCTCACACTTATTTCCACAGTGGTTGCACCAGTCTTCACTCTTCCCTGGGAAAAAGAGTTCTTTTTCTGCCATAGCACAACCAACATTTGTTATTTGTTGATTTCTTGGTGATAACCACTTTTTCTAGAGTGAGATAGAATCTCAGTGTTGTTTTAATTTGTGCATCTTGAATGACCAGTGATGTTGAGCACTTTTACATATATTTATATATCATTTGTACTTTATCTAAGAAGTTTGCATTTACCTCAGATGTCAATTTTTGGTTTAGGTCTTTCAATTTGAGGGGTCTCATTTTTTCTTCAATTCTTTAAATGCTCCAGATATTATTAGTTCTTCATCTGAGGAACACCTGGCAATTATTTCTTCTCACACCATGGATTGTCTCTTCTCTCTACTGGTAGTTCTTCTTGTTGCACATGAGCTTTTTAATAAAGTGAGATCTCAGTTGTTGATTCTTTGTAGCACTTCCCATGTAACTGGAGTTTTGTTTATGAAGCCTTTGCCTACACCTATGTACTGAAAGCTGCTCATGTTCCCAATCCCTTGGGTGAATATACAGTGAAGAACAAAAAAGCAATAAACAACACAGTATGGTATTTAAGGGTCCAGGAAGATCTTAATTTTTATGGCTAACAGAAAGACTTCTCCAGTCTCTATATTTATTGGGTAAATAACTTATCATGGAGGTTTGCAGAAAAATTCATAGAATAGCTGAGGCAGAATGTGTGAGAGCAAGGCCTTGAGAAATAGAACAAAGACATTCCAAGCAGTAAATCTTTGCTTAATAAGAGAAATGTTCGATCTCTATGGTTGGAAACATTGCCCTTGAAAATCTGAGGAAGAGATGGCACCCACAGCCGAAGTGTATTTTGGCTTCAGAGATGTCATGGTGTCAGAGGCCATTACAAGACTCTGCCATGACTGTTGACACAATGTATCAACCTTTACAAGGTTGTTTTATGTATCTTTTGGTTATATTCTTTGTTGGATATTTAAAAACAAGTTAAAATGAGATGCATATTAATAAAAACTAACCTCTTGCTATCTATCAAGGTCAATTAAATCTCCTCAGGATTTACTTACCTAGGAACCATGTATGCAGCCAGTAAGTTCTTTTTCAGTGTTACCCTCAGGATGAGTTACAGTCTTGGTTTGACCATGTTGATTTTTATGAAAGCTTGGAAGACTTTTTTCTCCTGGCAACTCTCCTTAGGCACATTTATACATCATAGATTCTCAGCTTTTGTGGTCCAACAATCTCTCTGGACATGAAGTTGGGAGACTCATTATAGTTGTAGGATGTCACAGAAAAGGTTCCTCATATTCTGGGTCTTCACTGACCTTGGAGGGCTGGGATAAAATGTTGATTGTCCTCTTAGCTCAGCTATCATTCTAGTCTGGGTATCTAAATCTCAGTTATTGAACACCCAGAAGAGAAGATCAGTGACATTAGCATTACAGTGGAATAGTGAGCTTAACTATTATAATTTTATCTGAATATCAAGCACTTTGAACTATAAAGTATAGCAGAGGAGTGTTATTTCTTAACATCCATGGTTGTCTTAGTACTTGAATCCCTATAGAATACTAACAGACAATAGTTAAATAGTTTTATAAAGAAAACTTGAAATCAAAAGCATACGTAATACTTTAACATGACAATCACCTGGACAGTATGCTTGTAACTCACTGGTATGTCCACCTTAGCATAGAACGGCCTTTTTCGTCAATCATCTGTCTCTGGTACATAAAGACATTTTTGTCTAATTTGTTTTCTCTTAATGAGATGTCATTGATAAAGTTTGTAACATAGTCCGAACTGTTAAATATCTAAGCATTTATAAGTGTAGACACACACACACACACACACACACACACAAAATAAACAATGAATAAGTTTTTGTTTAAAATAGTTAGCTAGAAGGCATGAATATATTTAGTGTACCATGAAGTTAGCAATAATAAATTATCATAACCATATAAAAACTTTGTTTGTTTAATTTAGGTTGTATCAAAAACATCTTTTAATAAAAAAATCTTATTATTTTACAAAAAGAAGACAACCTTTTGACCACAACCAATTTAACATGTCACAATACTATATTTAACAACATTAATTTTGTTCTTGTTATATTATTTCTTTGATTACTAACTGGCCGAATTATTTCAGTAAACTATTTTCTTTCCAAAGATATAGGTAAGTGTCTGGGCTTGATTACTTAGCCTTGGCTATGCCCCCTCAGCTTGGAAAGATCGTGTTTTTATAGATACTCCTCCACTAGTCTTTCTGTCATTCCACTGTCAATATCCACTAATTTCTGTCTTACTGTTCTACTAACTACCCTGTTGCCTTATGAATAAAATATTGCTCTTTAAAGTAATTCAGAATTTCTAACATCAGTCTTTAATATTTTTTTCTGATTTCAGCAGATATCCTCCCTCGTGCTGTATCATCTTGTTCCTCTAGCAAACTGGCCAGTTGAAAGAGTACCTTCGTACTTGACTCTCCTTGCTGAATTTCAATACAACTTCCTTTGTTTTTGAGAGTATTTTCAGGCATCTGTGTCATTACTTCATATTGCAAATAAAATTATTATCTTCAGGAAGAAATTAGAAACTGCTGGTTTTGTAGTTTGATTCTTCTCTCGGCAAAATCTGTGCATAAAAGTGTTGGAGCTAAGTGTGGGGACAATGGCAAACCTCTGTGAGAGGCACCAGAGGTGAAGTAGGACCTTGGACCAGCCTCCTTCACTGCAGAACTGCTGCTTTATGAGTCTGTGAAAGGATAATGAAGATCCTTCTTAACGTACTGTGTCCCGAGTGGAAGCTGGGCAGCTGAAGGGGTCACCTACTTTTACACTACACATGTATTTGTCAGCTTAAGCAACAGGTAGCTAGTGGTTGCATGAGAAATGCATCTTAGGAAGACAGTGCCCTGCCTGGGAGATGGAGGAGAGGAGCCCAGCAGTCAAGGATACAGGAGTGAGAAGTTGGCTATCTTGCCATGAAGGGATGGTCTTGGCTTCACTGCTTCAAATTCTCAGCTGCATTACCAAAATTTCCACAATATTCTCAAGCAAGAGTTCTTTCATTGGTGATGGGTCATTGGGGTCTTTCTCAGAGGCTCTACGTGATTTCTGTGTTCTCTATAATTATTAGCAATATGGGTAGGGAAAGGGCTAGTGAACCCCCTCATACCAAACATGGCTCCCTAGTAGTTATATCTTCATGTGCTTCTTTTTACACATTACACAAAAGTTTAGAAAGTATAATATAAAGATTGGTATTTAAATCAAACTACTCTTGGGATGTGTTTGGGGATATTGACTGGTAGGTGTGTACCTATTGAAAAAACAAAAGATGATTCAACTTTACTTAATTGTGCTCTCTCTAGTAACTGATAGATGTTATATACACATGCATATGTTGGTGTGAAGTTTCAGACATTAACTTGAGAGTATTATAAATAAATTTAGCAATGGTTATCTGTGGGAAGGAAAACTGGTATCATGGGTGAGAGAGTGGTAGAGAGCTTAGTTATATCATAGATATTTTTCTCTAAAAATAGCTTTAGGTGATTCTAAATGATGTTTAGATGATGCTAGATGATGTTTTGAAGTTAGTAATATAATACAGTTTATTGCTTTACATAAATGGCCTTGTTCAAAATCATGTAGGAAATTAGTGACATTGTCAGGACTTAGATCTACATTCTCTATGTCTCATTCATGATCCAGTGCTCTTTCAAGAAATGCTGAACTGCCATTCTGATGTTAGAACACTTTCATTTGAGACCTCAGAATAGTAAGGAAAGTCTTAGTAAAAAAATTGATGTTATATACTTATAATATTTGAAAAATCATAAATCACTTTTGAGTTGAAAATATACACTAATAAAAGAAAAAAATTATGAGAACACATATGCACACAAAAAGAACTGGAGGATCCAAATTGCCATGCACCTGCTTCATGCAAAGTTGTAAGTAAAGACTGGCTTTGATTTAAATTACTTTTGGAAGAAGAAATGTGGTTGTGACCAGGGAAGCTAAATCATCTTATCAAGATGAGCTTACATAATGACATCTGCTGATTATGATCCATATCTGCTGAGGTAATATATTTATTTAACTTAGGTCTTCAGAGTAAAATGAATCTCTTTTGTAAATTTTCCAATAATAGCAATAATAATGATATATGTGTTCATAAGAAATATAAATGACTAGGTCATGTATTATCAAATCACCAAGTGAACAAAAAATGAGGGCTTTAAAAACTTTAATAAATCTTTAATATTCCATAAAAAATCTCCATCTCTCATTTCTTCTTATGTATCATAGCAGTGGTATAACACTTAGCAAATGCGTTCTTTGGGTTTAGGAAAAATTACTCTGATTTATAGTGTTTTGCAAGAATGCTCAGCTTTGAAACTTTATTGCTAAATTTTATTAAATTCTCAAATTCATATGATCTCATGTGTAGTGATATGCAATACTTGTACTAGGAATGACAACTGAGAGATTACTGTTAACTTTTTTGGCTTCCTGTTCTTCTATTGGGAGGTTGAATTTGATATGGAGTATTTACACTGCAGAGTTTGGCAAAGCACTACAAGTCATAGTAAGGCGTCAGGTAGGAGGTTGTCCCTTAGCCTTTCAGTTCTATTCAGGTCTTCAGCTGACTCCGCTAGGCCACATAAGAGAGGACACACTGCTACATGTGGTCTACCAGCTCACATGTCACCTCACTCCACATGTCATATCCACTCAGATGACATTTGACCAACATCTGCATCTCTGGAGTCCAGTCAGTTTGACACTTGCAATTTATCATCATATGTTTAAACTCTCAATTTATCACTATTTCTTTCTGGATTAAAAAACAAACAACAACAACAACAAAAACAAATAGCACTAAAGTTTCAGAAAGACGTTGGTCAGACATTATTTGAGTGTATGACATGTAGTAGAAATACAGTACTGATTCTGGGGTCTCCAGTTTATAGACTTCAGACTCAGATGTGATTGGTTCAATTTCTCTGGGAAATATTAATACAAATTTTTCTACCTGTACTCCACCAAAATTCTTAAAGTCCTTCAGGATTCAGTTGATTTTGCTTATTTCAGCCTCCCTCAGCTTGAAATAATTTTCCTTCAGTCCAAATTGTATATATATATATATATATATATATATATATATACACATATATATGTATATATACATATATATGAAAATATATATATATCAGGAAATTATCATATATATAGCAATTAACACTTGCTGAAGGCCTATCAGAGTAATATATCAAGAATTCTTAGGTCATTTACATTTCTTACTTTGAATTCCTATAAAAATATTTCCCTGAGAGCAGCAATAAATTTAATTTACAGAACTTTCTTTTTAAGTTAGGGACTTTGTAACAAATCAGCAACGTGACTCAAATATTCCATTTGAGACCAAATTGCCAATGAAGTCTGGTCTACCTACTCCCTTCCTACTCAGGTTCATATTTCTCTTCAGAATGATGGACTTCCTGCCTATTCGCCAGAAGATATTAGATATACATTGTATGCATGAAGTAAGATGAAGCTAACGTGACAGCATACTGGGAACTCTACTTCATTAATTATCATTGGCGGGGCTGGGCATTATCGTTTTCCATATTACAGATGTGGAAACCGATGCTCATATGATTTTAGCGACCTTCCTGGGATTATCTGTGTGGTCAAGAAAGTCTAAAAACCTCTTTGTTTGTAATCATAGCACTCTGGGGAACTGAGGCAGGTGGATCAATACAAAACAGCAATCCAACAAACCAGATTCGATTATGATCAGTCATGGTAAAACTGTATAGGTTTTACAGAGCTTTAGATTAAGTTAATAAGAAATTAAGGATGATTACTGTACTATATCCTGTTATTTTTGGGATTACTGTCTGTACTCTCAAAGGTAGTACAGGTAGAATGACTGGAACAGAATATAATACATCTAAGCAGAGTAGTGTGAGTAATGTGGGTTTTAAATCCTGGTGCACTATTAACAATATAGTGTATCAGGGCCATCTATGTTAGAAATTCTAGTTATCCTTCTCTGCCTCATTTCTGCTATGCTACTTTTCTGCATTTGTTTAGTTTTCTCCTTCATTCTACTGCCTGCCCCACTCATTGAGACCTTTCTGCCACTCTTCCTAAAATTGTGATATTTGTTTTCTCTCTTCTAGGATGTCCTTCAGCATTCTCTGCAGCGTTGGATTGGTAGTCACAAACTTGCCCAGTTCCTCTTTGTCACTGAAGCATCTTGTTTCTCCATTAATTTCTAGTGACAGTTTTGCAGGGTACATCAATCTGGGCTGGAGGCCACCTTCCTTCAGGGCTTGGAAGACTTTGCTCCAAGCTCTTCTTGATCTGATGGTCTGTGTAGAGAAGTCAGCCATGATCCTGATGGGCTTACCTTTATAGGTAATCTGTTTCTTTTCTCTGACAGCCTTTAATATTCTGTTTTTATATTGAACTTCTGGTATCTTGATTATTATATGTCTGGGTGTAGCTCTGTTTTGGTTGTAGGTGGCTGGAGTTCTTTATGCCTCACACAACTGAATGTCATTTTCTTTTCCCATGCTTGGGAAATTTTCCTTAATTAGTTCCATGAATAGCCTTTGTAATTTGCCTGTATGTATTCCTGCTTCTTTGTTCACATTTCTTATTCTGTGATTGTCTCTTGAAGACAAACTTCCAAACTTCCAAGTTATTTATTTTTCTCAAGGGGGAAAGTAGACAACCAACCACAGGAAAAAATAGCATGGCAGAGATGAGGCAGAGAAGATTGGCCATAACTGCTAACATGGATGGCCTCGATACACTAATAAAAAGAAACACAGGCTGAGTGGATCAGGAGATAGGGCCATCAAGATGCTCTACATAAGAAATATAACTAACCTGAAAGAAGGTTTATGGACTGAAAGTCAAAGATGAGAAAATAATGCTCTATGTGGAAGGGAGCCAGAAAAAAGTGGGGGTAGGTCACCCATCTGCTGCAGATGAGTTGGAAAGACATAAGACTTTTATACAATGGAGAACTACTCAGCTCTAAGGAAGGAAAACCTTGAGGCTTTTGTAGGTAAATGGATACAACTTGAGACCAAACTCAGGGGTAAAAATGTTCAGAACCACTTAGGTAAATAGCAAGTTGACTCCCTAATCTAAAAACTAAAGGATTTAGTGGGATACAAAATGTACAATACGGGGCTGGGGATTTAGCTCAGTGGCTTAAGCACCTGCCTGGCAAGTGCAAGGTCATGAGTATGATCCCCGGTACCAAAAAAAAAAAAAAAAAAGTACAATGCACCCTGTGAAAGTGAAAGGGGAGGAATTGTCTAGGGAAAGTGGAGGACATTGTTAATCTTGTATCATGATTTGAAACCCATATTGTTTTCATCACTCTGTTTAGATTTGTTATATTCTGTTCCAGTTTATCTACTTGTACTAGATTTGAAGGCATAGATAGCTATTCCAAAGATAGCAGGCTATCCTATGGTAACCATTTTTAATTTTCTATTAACTTAATATGGAACCCTGTATTGCTTTCACTGCCTTGTTTTTACTGATTTTATTTGAATCTGTCTTGTTGAATCACCATTGTGTCTTGACTGATTTTATTAGAATCTGTTATGTTTGGTAGTATCAAGTCTGAGAGTGTAGGCAACTATTCTAAAGACAGTAAGATTCACTGTGATACCCATTCTGGTTTGACTATAACCCTCTTTTGAAGTCCTAGAATGTCTCCAATGTTTTGTTTTTATTGATTTTGTTCTGTACTGCTATATTCAATTTTATTGTACCTGATGATATTGGCAATTCTACTGAAGATAATAAGAGACATCATGGTAACCATTGTAGATCACCTTGTATTGTGGTTTTAAATCATGTACTATGTCCAGCCTTTTGTTTTGAATGACTCCATTTTTTTTCTCATTTCATTTTATTCTTTTCAAAACTAAAAAACCCCATATTTTATAATCTTTCATTCAAATGTTTTCTCATCTCATCAAAAAAAGGCTAAACAAATTGCCCAAATCAAACACCTAACACATGGCAGGGCTGAGGCAACATCTTTTTGATTTTTGACCTTTTTAAATATTGGGAAGTGTCTATTATTAGCTAATTATTAGCTAAAATATTTAGTCTATATACAATTAATCCAAACAGAAGTGAGCACTCTTGACAAAAATGTAATATGTGCATGGTACCATTTGTTAAGAATATATCTTTTGAGTTCTTTTGCAAATCTATCTTTTTTAAAAAATAGATTTGAATGAGTACCCAATTTAATTATGGTAATAGCCTTTGTTTACAGTATTTATTTTTTATGACAAGGACACAATTAATATTTAAATTTGACTTCACAAATCTCACTTACCATGCTCCATTCCAGTTTCCAAGTGTGTCCCTCTGATCAGATCTCGGCAAAGTCTTTGCATCAGCGGCATCTGGAGTTGTGTTTCTTCTGGTCAGCCTCTCACATCACTGCAGTGTCTGAGCCATAGTTTGTTAGCTAAGTAAGTGACAAAGCTAAGGTTCAGATGAGCCCCCATACTTGCTTCCTTCACAAACCGTTAGCCAGGACAATTTTGTTTCCACTTTCCTGCTAATGTATTCTTCATGTTGCTGATTCCCTTAGCAATTTGATTTTATAGACAAATGTGAATGGGGTTACTGTTTATTTCACAAAACTCAAATTCAGTTTGCAATCTAATTCTTTAATGTTAAGTGTAATGCCTACAGTCTCAGAAGAAAAAAGCACTTGCTCAAAAATAATAATCCCTCTCTTTGTGTTTTACTCATATTTATAGTAATTGTAGTCATTGCTAGTGGTGGGAGTTGTGCTGGTAGTGAATACCTCAAGACCTCCCAGAAGAACCATCCCAATCTAGGGACTGCATCACAAGACAGATTTATCAGTATCCTTTGCCAAATCTTATTCCATATATATAGTTGGTTTTTTGTTAAATATTAGTATGAATTGTTAATAAGATTTTCTTACATTTAGATTTTCCCAGTTTTGAAGGGTCTTTGACTCAAACTGATGAAGTAGGATAAATAAGCAGATTAGAAAATTCTTCTTTATAGGAACCTTGGGGTGCTGGGAAAACAGGCAGCTACCAGCATGCCCCTCTGGTAAGTGGCTGTGGCCTGGCAAGCCGTGGCCGCCCCAGGGCAAGAACCATATCGGCGTTTCCTGAGATCCGCGATGCGCCATGTTGGACCTTGGGGTGCTGGGAAAATGGGCAGCCAGTTCACCCTTCTGACGGGCTACTGTGAGACTACTGGTGCGCAGGTTAAGAATCAAACATCCACCCCCCCACACACACACTAGCAAGTGAGAGCCAGAGATCTGAGCATGTCTTGCGAGTTTGACTATATGTGATATAGCAAATATCGGGGATTTCCTTCTGCCATCTCTTTGAGGGCAAATATTTTTATCTCTATTTTGCTCTGTTTTGATCAATGGTATTGCTCTATTCAATATTCTGTTCTTGTAATTTTGGTATTTCCTTCGATATTGCTCTGCCTGATTGAAGGAACAACTATAGTGAAGAAAACCACAGTTGTGCCTATTGCTGTTGTCCCGGTGGCCTGCTGTGAGGTTCTGTGCCAATTTCACTGCACTGCCTCAGTTGGCTGTGTCCTGTCTTGTTCTGCTGTATTTTACTACCTTCAAATAAAATAAATAAATAAAATTTTAAAAAAATTAAATTCTTCCTTACAAAATAACATCCATAGTTAAATGCAATACCTTGTAATATTTATGAAGATATTTTTAAATCAGGTTTTGCGGCTCAGGTTCAAGATATTTATAATTCTTTTTTTAAACATGGTAGATTCAATATTTAAACATAAAATATTTAGAAAGACAAGGGCTGTCACTTTTTAAAGCATATAATTAGGATGTTATATTTCCACAAAATTGGTATATACACACTGACATATCTTCTTCCTTCTTTCTCCACCAAACTAATGATGAAGATAAATTAAAGAAATATAATACATCCTGTACAATTTTAACACTTGAGTGACTAGAAGAGAAAATAGTAAAACACAAATCTGAATAAATCATGTCATGTTCAGAACCAGCTTATGTTCCTCTGAACCTCAGAAGAAATTTAAATTCTTCCTTACATAAACATATCAATATGTCTAAGTAGACTTTTCTTAAGATACGAATGTTCTGTGGGTATATGAATAAATCGTCATCAGTAATCACCTTTGAAGTGCAAATCAAAGTCTCAAGGATATGTCATCTCCCTCTAGTAGGAATGGTTATTATAAAACAGATGAGAAATGTCAGGTGTTGGGGAGGATGTAGGGAAAAGAAAGCCCTTGCACACTATTAGTGAAATTGTAAATTTATAAAGCCATTATGGAAAAATGCATGGAGGTTCTAAGAAGGAAGGGAGGAAGGAAGGAAGGAGAGAAGGAAAATAAGAGAGAGACAGAGAGAGAGAGAGAAAGGGAAGAGAAGAGCTCCTGTCGGAGGGCCAGAGGGTGAGAACGTCAGAATTGGACAGAGGCAGGACGCTCCCTGTGCACAGCAGGGTGGCTCAGGCTGCAGTCAGTGCTGTGTTTCTCAGGATGCTGGAGGAGGCTCGGGGTTGCCCCCTACTGCCAGCTCTCATCCATTACATCTAGCATGGGTGCAGGGTGGTTGAAGAAAGCATTTAAAATGTTTTATCCTTCATTAAGTGGTAGATGCTTAGAAAGATGGATGTTTAGCTTGATTGAAGCATTGTATTTATAATATTGAAACATGTGCTATACCATTGATATCCACACTTGCATGTAATGAAGCATCACATTTTACCCCATTAATGTGTATGATTTTATGTCTTTATACAATAGAAATAAAGGCGTGCCTAGTGTTTTATATGTCAGTAACAGTTTCCTATATTTGTTCTTATCTTTTTATATTTTTCTAAAAGTCATTATTTTTTCATTAAAAATTAACTGACAAAATTGTACTTTTTAATTTTTTTTTTTTTGTTACTGGGAATCAAACTCAGGACCTCATGCTTGTTACGCAGACACTGAGCCACTGGGCTAAATCTCTGGCCATTTTTAATTTTTTAATTTAAGCATCAAATTTATTTTAATTTATATTTAACAATAAAACGTTAATATACATTAATTGAGCAAAGTGATATGTTCATATATTGCATATTATGTATTGTTTAGATTAGGTTAAACATTTATATTCTCCAATGTTTATGATTTCTTCATGATAAAAATTTCCAGAATCACTTTTTCTCCAGTGTTGAGATTCACACTGTTACTGTCATCTATCATCATCACCCTGCACTGCAATAGCAAACCAGAGCTTTTCACTTTTGTCTAATGTAACTCAATATCTTTTGATTTTAAGGTCATTTGGGTTGTTTTGTTTTGTTTTGTTTTTTTCTGGTACTGGGGATTGAACCCATGACCTCACACTTGCCAGGTAGGCGCTTATGCCACTGAGCTAAATTCCTGGCCTTAAGGTCATTCTTAATGCTACTTAATATGCCAGCAGTATTTTTTAAAAAAATAGGTAATGTTGTCTCAGTCCTGTTCCTGAGTCACAAATAAATTTTGGAGAATTCTTAACTTTACAAATATTACTTTGTGTACTGCCTAAATCATTTTATTCCATTTACGTCTTCAAAAAATACCTATACAGTGTTTATTGTGTGCGAGACACTGACCTAGGCATACACTAGAGCAAACAATAATTCTTGATACCATGGAAAGAATATTCTTCTTTTTAAGATGAGATTTTAATAAATGTTTTTACAAAATATGTTTCCTCCTCCAAAATTCATCTTCTTTAAAATTTTTACCTGTGAATACAATCAATTAAATTATTTCATTGTTTCTTATAATTACAACTGAGTTGACGATTTATTGTGAAGAAAGACTGATGTTAACTAATCAATTCCTGATTTACTCTGAGTTGCATCCCTGTCATGGGCTATGTTTACATGGAACAACATGTATTCTTATCTTCTGGTTTTTGGAAAAGTTAGGTAATTCCTTGCATTGAGAGAAAATTGTAAGTTTGAAAAAAAAGGAAGAAGGTAGGGTATTTATTTCCTTTCTCTGCTTTTTGTGGCATCTTGGAACAGACTATTTTCCACATATTTCCTTCTTGCTCTGGCAAAACCAAAACAACACAATACAACACAAGACAACAAGCACACATTCCCCAGCACCCTGGTCTTGGTTGAGACTTCCTTTTGTTGATGATTATTAGGCTCTCTCCTTATCCCATTTAGCTTTTTAACTTTTAATTACACATGTGAGAAATATCTTAAACTAAATTCTACCCGTGTGGGAAATAAAGAAGTGCAGTTGCTCAAATCAAGCTTTTGCATAAAGATGGGAACCTCTTCCCATGCCCGCTCTGCTCCAGTGTGTGACTTATAATAGAGAAGGCGCCTTTCCATGGACACTCCAGCACGTTCTATATGTTCTTACCTCTCATAAAGAAGAGAGGAACATCTTTTATTCAATATTTAGCACAAGTATTTTGAAGTAAATAAGTGATGAATTCTTCTAAATTCTTGTTCACCTCCTTTTTCTCCCATCTTCCTCCACTGTGACAGCTTTTCTTTGGTTCCTCTTCATCAGCTGTGGGGGTTAATATGTCACCATCTCTCTCTTTAAACTCATGTTTTGCATGCTTCATTCTACCAGTGAAAGAAGGACATTTTACCTTTAAGCCAGATTAGTCCAGTCTCTTTATAAAAATTATACAAGTTGCCAATTTTTAGAGAGCTTAGTGCAAAGCTCTTGGCACTCCAACCCAAGCTGCCACTGCATATGGTATAAAAATGCCCTAGTAATCTTTTTTTTGTTGTTGTTTTTTTACCAGGGATTGAACGCATAAACTTACATTTGCCAAGCAGGCACTAACACTGCTGAGCTAAATCCCCGACCCCCCTGCCCTACTAATCTAAGTCAATAGATTTTATGCTATCACAATAAATATCCCTCCATGAATTCATAATGAAAGAAGTACAAACAATTCATTATTTCCCCAAACATTTTCTTACCTGTCATTCATTCAAATGAAAATATTCCCAATACTAAAATGTCATTCATTTTTCAAGATGTGACTTATTTTATTACTTATTTTCCAGATGGGTAAGCCTTCTATCTGCATCAGAGGACTATTTTGTACATTTTAATTAAATAATAAATATTTTGTATCCATAACAATTTTCCTACCTAGGAAAGACACTGTTTTGGGGAAAGTCATAAATAAGTATCCCTTTCCCATCTAATATTGCAGAGACAAACAAACAAACAAACAAACAAAAAACTGAAACATACAAAGAGGAAAAAATTGGGATTATAAAAACCAGAATAAATGTTCCCAGGGAAATTAAATGAACACAATCGATTGGAATTTGCTATATCGTTTTAAAAATAAGCTTCTATAGCTCTGCAATATTTTTCTTAATATAAAATGAAAATGTACAGTTTACCAAAAAGTTCAAAGATATCTTTCTTTTCAGAGAAGTATTTTCCATAGCATGGGTAAGAAGTTTTAACCATGAAATTTCGGATGTCGTTATCTCTGGGGTTTTCCTTCACACCAACCAATTCTGCAACTCCCAAGTCATTAGCCGGTGTTCTGCAAGTGAACTCAGTTCTGACTGTCACTACCCAGAGTTTGTGCATGTCCCATGGGATCAGAGCTTAATTCTACAGCACCATTGCCCACCCACAGGGGCGAGGTTCACGTAGGAGCCATCTGTACTTCTGACGAGGGGACAGCCCTTTCCTCTGTTTCAGTCATCTATCGAAACACACGAGTTCGTCAGCACCTAGATCTCGGGATCAGCTTACTTGGACACGCAATGAAGGACCGTAGCGTAGTGGACATGGAGCAAGATCCGGCAGAAGCCTGGAGAGTGGGGCTGCTGTGGTCTCTCTAAGCCCCCCATCCTTCTGGCAACTGGACAAGTTCACCAGCTTAGAAATCCTGCCAGCATCGTGCTTTAGGGGTTTCATGGAGACCTCATCACATAGGCTGCTTCACTGGTGATTCAACCTCATTCCACAGCTTCTTTTCCTTTTCAGATGTCAGGGCTTGAGCCCTCTAAGCACGTAGTCGGTTCCTCGGGCAATCAGACCCATTCGAAAGCTATCTAAGGGGTAGACAAATATTACCTGAGTATGACAACCTTGGCGATCGTTGCAAATAGCAAAAATTCCTTTCACCCTTATCAGTCAGGAATTGATGTTTTGGAAGCTCATTGTCAGAGGTAGGAACAAAATCCAATATGTTTCCTTTCATCATAGTATTGCAAACAAACTTGTCAGAAATATTAAGTAATCTTTGTCTATTTCAACCTATTTATTGTCATCCAAAACAATCTCTAAATTCTTAACTGGAGACAATAACAGCAGTAGCAGAGAGTTTTCCTCACCTGAAAACCATAAGGATGTAGGTGCCTCCATCAAGTTACGCAGCAGGACACAAGACAGGAAGACACCTGCAGCTGCTTGGTCCCAGGCTACTAAGTGATTCCCAGACAGGTCGCAAGTCACTAGCAGGAGAAGACATGTTTCTAACGTGTTGATAGGTCTTTTCAGTTTTCTGTTTCTTGTGAAGTGAGTCATTTCTGCATGTGCTTTATGTTGTAGAAGCCCCGATGGAGAACTGGACAGAGTTGTTACGTAAAACCACGGATGTGTTCTTAGGTTGATGGACTTACTTGCTTCTTACAAACAGGCAGCAACAAAGATCTATGAATTCCTTTGAAGTTCTTCCAGTAACCACCTCCATTTGATTTCAACTGCATACATTTATGGCTGGTTTGAGTAAGCAAATTTGAAAGTCTTTCCAAAATAAACTTCTCAAACTTAACTTTCTCCCCCCACCCTTTCAAAACAGTTGTAGGTTACTACATCAATACACCATAGAAGTCAACTATACTAATGGGAAGGTTATAATTTTTTTCCAAATCAAAATTTTTCTCATTATTTCCAAGAAATGAAAACAATAAGTCCCATGACTTTTAGAGAAAGAACAACTTTGAAATGTGAGCCACTCCGGAAGCACCTGAAGGCCTGACCACAGCCCTAGGTGACCTGGTAAGTCACTCTTTCTCCTCGGTCCTCACTGTTATCATCTGAAAGATTAGAGAGGCTTGCTGAGCTCTAGTGATCTTCCGACCCTAGCAGGCCATGCTGCTGCTGTCCCAGCCACAGTGGAAAGGCCACTGTTCTAGGCAGGTGTACTCTTACTAAGGGTGGGCAACACCTGAGGTTAGCAAAGGCAATGTTCTCACTCCATGGACAGAGGTTCATCTCTTAGATTTGGTACTAGCAAGTTGGGTGCTGCCCTAGAGCAGTCATGGAGAGTGTATTTGATGGTCTAGTGTTCAGAAGGTCCTATTTGTCTATGAAAAATACACCCATGGTATCACAGATGGAGGATTGTATTAGTTCTACAGCCTGGATAACAAGCATGTATTGACTCACAGTGTGGCAGACTGGGAAGTCGAAGATCAAGAACCCAGCATCTGCAGAAAGTCTCTTTATTGTGTTGCTTCATGGCAGAAGGCAGAAGAGCCAAATAATGGTAAGGGAGAGAACCAAAGCGGGTAATCCAACTCCGTGCTAACAGAGTCCTGGAGACCTACAGGCTGCAACTGCAGGTACCCAGTGAGTAACTAAATGCAGAGTGAAGCTTGGTTGGCCTCTTTCCCTTCATTATATGAATTTAAAACTTTGAGTAAGGTCCCTGCTCATCTCTGCACATAGGCAAGCTAATTACCTAAACAGGATCTAAATATAGGGCTTATTAGCCCTGCACTTCCCTACACTTATCTTTTCTCCCTCTAAGACTGAGAACACCAAGATAAGAGTAGCTAAAATAATTTCCAGGGCTTGCAGGAACATCCAGTTCCAAAGACTCTGGAGAAATGCCTAGAATTGTCTAGTCTTTGTCTAAGCCTACAGCCCCCACTAGGGAAAGCAGAGCATGTCAGATTGCCCCATGATGTGGTCACCATCCAAGCAAAAGCAATTACCCCAAGACAAGGAACTGAGGCTCTGCCTCTAAGTGGGAGCCAACACCACCTGATGGGAACCAAGTGATGGTGGCTCTTCCAGAACTTCATGGAGTCAGTCCTGTGACATGAATCAACCAGACCAGGGCTGTCAGCTATGCACCCCCTCCCCTCTAGGCAAGCTCCAAACCCTTCTTTTTGATTTGATTTTCTATAAGAATCCAGCTCCTCCAGAACAGATCTTCACATCGTTACCTGTGCTAACCAGCATGGCCGGAAGGATAAAAGCTCCTTTCCTGACCCCTCTCCGGCTCTCCGCCTCTGCTCCACTCCTTCACTAGTGCTGGTGATTTAAGGGAGTGAAAAGCCCGGCCTACCATGTCCCCTGAGTTCGTGTTCTCTGAAATCAAAGAATGAATTTTAGAAACAACAGAGGTTAAGAGTAGAATATATTTATTGAGAGAAAGAAAGCTTCTGTCTCAGAGACAGAAGGGTGCTGAGTGGGTTGCCCAGGACTATCTTTTTCAGGGAGTTTTATAGAGTAAAATCATGGGGTGAGACAGGTTCAAAGTGGGGAAAACTGGGAACTCATAAGGCAGAGCATAAGGTGGGACAGAACTATGGTTAACAGGTAAGATTGATAGTTCAGGTAAAATCGATTAAATTGGGGACAAATGAGGAAGCAGGTCATGTAGAAAGCAGGCATTCTTATGGAGCAGTAACTCTTCCCTAGGGGATTGGAATGGCAACTTCTGGTTACCTCAGGGTGATAGAGAACTATTTAGAATATCAGTCCTTAGGATATGGGTGCATTTGCTTGATCCTTTGTCTTGAGGCCTGGCCCATAGCAGGAGGTGTCTGTCTCCCCCACAGTTGCAAGGTATCAGGGCTGCTGCACTGGCTCCTTCAAGGACCCAGCCCTGTCTCACTGCCTATAGCATTTCTAACTAACTCAGCTGTTTGCAACATTAGGTAATGGGTGATCAAGCCTGGGTTGTTGAAACCTCTTAGAACCGAGGTTTTTGACCTAAAACTGTTAACAATAGCCCTGTCCATTCTTTAGAACAGAACTCTCAGGACCTGAACAACTCTGAAAGGTCCCATGGCTAAGACCATCACAATGGCAATTGAATTTTGAAATGGCTTTGGAGAGGACCCACATTCAAACTAGAACATACATGTGAAATTCAAGTACAAGTTTACAAAGGAGAAAAAAAAGAAAAGAGTATGAGGTTAGGGTTGACTG
Organism: Hydrochoerus hydrochaeris; assembly: GCA_004027455.1. NCBI lineage: Eukaryota > Metazoa > Chordata > Mammalia > Rodentia > Hydrochaeridae > Hydrochoerus > Hydrochoerus hydrochaeris. The sequence goes on from PVLA01001088.1 coordinate 159,416, forward strand.
AAGAGAAATCCTTTCTAGGAAGCTTCAAGGACACAGACTGAGGGTAGGCTCTTCTCCTTCACTGCTTATAGAAGGGAACGCTACAATTAAAAGGCAAAACAAAACAAGCTTTTGGCTCTCTTCAGTCCGTAATTTAAACTTGAAAACCATCTCAGACTTTCTCCTTTAAGCAAGATTTAACAAATATAATTAACTTGGACATTTGAATTTTATGTAAATGTCCAGAGCAGAGAAGGAATATAGGCACACTTTAAATAACAGAGCAAATTGAATCTCATAAATAAATGAATGTTCTAACACCCAATATTTCTTGCTTTCTTTTTTGTAAGAAAAGAATCATTCTTGACATCAAAGATGTGTATTGTTTTCTGTCAAAAAAAATCATTACTTTGTAGAGTAAATAAAAGCCAAGTGCTTCTAATTAAAAGTTAAATAAAGTAGAAATAAGAGCTTGACTTTTCAAGTCCTACTTTTTGCATTCGTGTTGCTTTTTTTCAGCTAAGACAGTTATAACATTACCTTACCTGCTGCTGCATGTCACGTCCATGTGCTATTCAACACTGATGATGAGACACACTGAAAGAAAGAAAGTGAATGGACCATTAAGTATCAAGGACAGTGCGAAGCAGCAGAAATTTCAGAAGGAATCTAAAGATCGTGCACGCACCCAGCATCCGTCAGACACTTGTTGCTTCCTATTCCTCTCTATTTACACATGCTCTTCCAGCTGCTTCTCACACCCACCTTCTTTCTCTACACAATGTGCTTCTACAAATGTCTGTCTTTCCATCCATTGGTCTCTACCTGCTTCTCTCTGTCCTCTTGATGTTATACTATTGCATTAGGCCCTGTTCAGTGTCACAAATTACTTTAAGTAAGCCTAATCTTTGGCAATTTTCTGTCATTTAAGAAGCCAGGTGACAAGAGTCCTTCTATGCTTGTCATCCTGTTAATGGTTTAAATATCAGATTGCACCCAGGAGGTAACAGAATAGGGCTAGAGGGAAAGGGACTCACCACTTGCATCCCAAAAAGGCGTAGCTGCTGAAGCCTTCCTCTAATTGCAGCAACCAGCTTAGTGTGCCACTCAAGGAAGGATAACAAGATGTTCCTAAAAAGGAAGGCAAAGTTAATGCCTTGTAATTCTCTCCCCTTTCTGAGGATGTTAAATTCCTTAGATTCATTTAAATCTGAAAGATGGCATTAGAAGGACAAAGCAACCCTTCCATGTAAGCTCCTAAATTTAGACCTCCACATTTGAGCTGTTCAATCTCTCTTTCCAGACACTTAAATTTTAATCAAAAGAGAGAGCATTTTTAAGCAACTTCCTGCTATGCATCACCAGCCAAGAATGTTGCTTTAACTTGTTTATACTTTCTACTTGTTTTTCTTTTTTCTTGTTAATTTGTACATTCCTGTACTAAATGACTGCCTGATAGGAGACAACATATTCCTGTGATACTTACACAGGAAATCGCTCTTTACACGATGAATGATAAGTTAAACAAAATGAAAGCAAAGTGAATTTTTCTTTAGCGTTACTTAAAATATAAATTAGAGACACCTCTATATGATTCGTTTCAATATCAGAGGAAAATTACTCTTCTAGGTAAAGAGGCAGTGATCACTTACTCAATCCAGAAATATGATTCTAACAGCTACTACAGATTGACCAACAGGGAACCAGAGTTACTATGGAAATCCCTCAAATCAACTGGGGGCCAGCCCAAAAGAGCAAAGGTCAAATTTTATAGGCAGTTATTATAGGCAGTCAGATGGGGCTAGGCCCTAGAGGGAGCCAGCACAGAGGACCAAATATCTTGTGACCTTGGAAGACACAGGCATCTCCCACTGTGGGCCAGATCTCAAGACAAAATATCCAGAAAATACACTCATGTCCGTCTAAATAGTTCTCTATCACCCTAAGGAAGTCAAGAGTCAATATCTCAATCCCCTACAGGAAGACTCATTGCTCTTTAAACATGCCCACTTGCTTTGTGACTGGCTTCCCCATTTGTTCCTGATTTAATCAATTTTACCTGAGCAATTAATCTTATTGGTTGACCACAGTTCTGTCTCACCTTATGCCCACCTTGCGAGTTCCCATTTTTTCTCACTTTGGACCCATCTCACTTTGTGGTTTTAATCTATAAAAGTCCCTAGAAAAGGCAGTCTTTGGCAACCCACTCCGGATCCCTTGTGTCTCTCTCTTAGACAGAAGCTTTCTTTCTCTTAATAAATATATTCTGATCTTAAACTCCATTGTTCCTAGAATGCATTCTTTGATTTTTAGAGAGCATGAACTCTCACCGGGCATCTACTAGTTTGGAAGTTTCATTCCCCTATATCAATCTTATAAAGAATTAAGATGTTACACATACATGCACAACTCCCCACAATGAATAGAATCATTATCTATTGCAAACATGTACAGATAAAAATAATTTAAGAGAGCGAATAAGGAAGGACTCCAGTCTATGACCTATACAGTGACATTGAAAGAATGAAGGGAACAATATACATCTTAATGTTTCCATGGTGGCCGGAATGCAGCTGAAATTCACCTGCTTCCCCAAAGCTGAAGCCCTGCTTACCCTCTACACAGAGCCTCACCACCCCTGACAATCTGAGAGCATGGAAGATCATGAATGGAGTCTGAGAGCCTGACATGAAATCCAGAGGTGAAGGATGAGCAGAGGTGCTCAACATACAAATTAAAGAAAAAGAAAGTTATTTTTCTTTGGGCTTCTGCACAGGAAGCTACAAGCCCAAAGATTTACACAATGAATTTTCTTTCACAAGTTGAGTCAGTGGTAAATATAATTGTGTAAAAAACTATCCTAGAAATAGCTCTCAGTAGTGTTTTCCTGTAAACATCTATATTTCAGAGACTCTGATTTAGTCTTAAATACGGCAGTGTTCCAAAACTGTTTTATTTCTTTGGAAGTTAATATATAAACGTATAATGTTGGTCAGTAGGGACATGATATTTGCTTAGCTTGCTTCACAAAATATTAAAGAAATTCTGTAAAAGTGATTTACTTTCTTACACTGAAGATGTAAAATATGTAAAATAGAGAGATAATATCAAAGAATATATATTTTTGAATTTGGAAATAACTGTAATAATCGATTCCATTAGGACTTTCCAGGAACATAAAAATAAAATAAAAGAATTTTATTAGTAATTATAAGGGTATTAAATACCATTTGCTATAAATCATAGGGCATTAATGACTAATGTTCTGTAATATCTTCCCTCACGTCATATTTGGAGCAGAACTGATTTAAGCAAAGGTAAAAGTATGAAGCATGCGCAATAATTACTGAACTTATTAGACAAATAACTCAGCAGTTGAAGAATTATTTAGAACATTATTTCAAAATCTTGCCAGTTGTTCATTCAGTGAAGAGAAGCACTGAATCAGTACATCCTCCATAAAACTGATTAATTTTGATGGACAGGACTAATTTTATGGTTACCAATTTTGTGTTGCTTCAAATAAACTATTTCCATTAAGAATCTGGACTGCCTGAAGAGTCAGCTTCATTGTAATTTCCCCTCTGACAATGAAGTTCAGAATTTTCAAGCTTCAACCTCATTTATCACCAAATCTCTTTTTTTCACTTTCTCTCTTGTCTTACTTCTTTTTATTTCTAATTCATGGCCATCCTTAGTGACTTCTTCAGTTCATATTTTCCTTTACTCATACCTAAAAGTACTGTCTGACTTCTAAAAGGATTTGAATTTGGTAAAATTTTTTGCAAGTCTATACTCATATCCATGGTCCTACACATCCTTGTTCATTACTGAAGGACATTAAGAGGTCATGAGAATTAGAGCCAGGAGTGATAATAGTCTGGGATCTAACAGCAGCAGAGCCGGTGTTCAGTAGTTGGTAGTAATCTGGCCAAGGAGGGATAATAGAGCAATGTCAGGGATTAAGAAGAACATTGGGGTAAAATAACAGTTCTTTAATATCCATATTTTTTAACCTTGGCACCTAGATTTCACACTTCATTCAACAGTCATATGTACAAATAGAGGGTACAACTCAGACATTTATGTGCCTATTTGGGAGGATGAGGACCAAATATAAAGAAGCACTCATAAAGGATTAGAAATATGGTTATTAATTATCTCAAAAGCCAAGATGAGCAGGGAAATAGATATTTGCAAAAGGAAGGGGAACCAAGAAATGCAGGGAGAGGAAGAGATAGGAAAAGGAATGTAACAATAGCTAGTACATGTTACATATATGCAACAACTACACACAACGAATGCAATCGTCAACCACTATACACACATGTCCTAATTAAAAAAGTAAAAATCTTTAAAAAAACTGGAGAAGCTGAAAACTGACTAAATGGAACTCTGTCCTTTCACGATCCATTGCATCAGTTCATCTCTAAGGCTGACAGAGGCAGACAGGATATCTGTTTCTCTAAGGTTAATGTTATTTCTTCTTCAAATGCTTGCTGGAATTCAAAAAGAAAATAACTTGGTGTGAAATCTTGTGTGTCCGTAGACTTTTACTGCAAATTAAATTTCTGTGCTAGATGCCAGGTATTGTTCCTGAGTCCATTTTGGTAAATCGTGGTTTTCAAAAAGTATGTCCATTTCATCTAAGTTATCAGCTTTCTAGAGTATTTTATAAACATGTACATATGTTATAATGTAATGTTTTGACATCTATGTAGTACACTACAATATCTTTTTTATACTTACTGTTTTCATGGAGTACATTTATATTTGCTTTCCTATGGTTTGAATATGAACCCAAAATTTCATATGCCAGTGCGATACTATTATGAGATGAATACTTTAGGATGAAAGAGATTAGAGACTATATAAAATGGCTAGAGAAGGATAGTTAGGATCCGTTATTTCCCATTTCCATTCCTGCAGCCAAGTGAGCACATAATGTTCAGATCACAACTTTGAAGTGGAGGAGAGCAATTCACTGCCAACAGTGAAACTCTGACAACTTGAATTTAGACACCACATTCTCCAGAACTATGATGAATTTCTATTATTCTAAAGCATCTGTCCTCAGGAATTTTAGTATAGCAGGAAAAGCAAATATATGCTGCTTATTCTCACTAATTTATGTCTTTACATTTAAAATGCATTTAAGTAAATGTTGACTGTTTAGATCTTTTATCCCTAGTACAAATATCTCCCACTTGTAGTTGTTGTGTTTCCTGGTTACTTTTCTCTCACTGCTTAGACAAAATATCTGCTACCCAAATTAAGGAAACAAAGGTTTATTTAATTCGGTTTGTGGAGGTTTCAGCCCATAATCAGCTGGCTCCAAGGCAGGGTGGCACAGCACAGGCAAAATACTTCAGGACAACAGAAGACAACAAAAGCAGCAAGAACAAAAGGGGCAGGGAGACTAAGCTTCTTCTTTTCACTTACATTGTAAGTGGGCTACCCACACCTGGGGTGGGCATAGCACTCACTCCACCTCCATGCTCTCCTCTAACACAGGCTGAGAATGTTTACAAAAAAAGGACTCTGGCTCCCTGCAGTCACTTAAACTACTGAACATCTCAAGTTGATACAATTACCAACGATTACAATCTACCCCTTATCAACTTGGAGATTAGACACATTTCTTTAAACCAGTTTCCAGGCACAAATTCACACATATTCATACCATTTCATAACTTGAGCACAATAACTAACACAGATTTAACAATTCTTAAGAACCAGTGTTAAAACTATCAACATTACATTAGAACCATAACATTTCATACTTGGCCCCCACAAAGACTCATACACATTCTTTTATGCAAGAGACATTTAATCCATCCACAAGAATTTTCAAAGTCTTAATAGTTTCAGCATTGCTGAAAACTCCAAATCCCAAGTCTCCTTCAAGATGTAAGGCAAACTCTTAGCTAAAAACTCTTATGCAAATGAAAACGAAGTTAAACACTTCCAACATTCAATGGCACAAGATAAGCAATTTCATACAAACAGAAAGATAAAAAAGTTACAAACAGAAAGATACAAAGGAATAAGACCAAAGCAAGTCCAAAATCCCGCAGGGCAAACATTGAGTCCTGTAGTTCAATGTCCAGCATCTGAAACAATCTGTGGCAAATTGTGAGCTCCAAAGGACTTATGTGACTCCACCCCTCTGTCACTTCTGGTGATTACGGTTCTCATAGCTTTTCTCTTAGGACTGCTTTGATCTCTCCTTGCAACTTTCCTTAGATGATTCATTTTTCTGGCTTTTCTAAACTTCTGTGGTCTCCACTCCACCTTTGACTTCAGCTCACAGTTTCACACACTTCTCTCTCAGGGACAAACTGCTTAGCCTCCCACACCTTCTGAAATCAAGGTGAAAGATATTTTTAATTCCAAAACTCTTGCATTCACCTAAAAATATCACCACATGGATGATGCAAGTTCTGTTGCCAGCTGGAGAAATAGCCAGACTTTCTTCTCTCTTGGCTACAAGGAGACAAGTGCCTAGATTTCTGGGTATTGTGAATTCAATTCTGAACAAATTTTCTATGCTGCTGCTGCATTGTTGAAACATGGTACTCTTCAGTTTTTTCAATAAACCTGTATTTCATCTTTGCAGTTTTAATGCTGCAAAGAGTAGAGACTTGCTACTTTTTGTGATGCCCTCAGGCCACCTTTTATACTCTCCTGCTTCTTCTTAGCAATTGAGATCTCCCTTGCTCTATCTTTGCAGTCTGGAGTTTTACTGAAGCTTGTTTTCTGGCCAAATTCAAAACATTTTATTTATTTATTTACGTATTTATTTATTTATTTTTGATACAGAGTCATTGTGCAGTTCAGGCAGGCCTTGGGATCACTTTGTATCCAGGCTGGTCTCAAACTCACAATGATGCTCCTACCTCAGCCTCCTGGGTGCTGGGATTATAGGTGTGCACTACCACACCCAACTTCACAACATTTTAAATCATCCTACTGGGCTCTTTGCTCTTGATTCTCAACATAGATCTGGCCAAAACTCCCAACAGCCATGCCACACCCTCTACATTCAACAGACTTGAAATTTCTTCTGCCATATTGATTTGTCCACTACCCTTAATTTTGTTCTCAACAAAATCTCTGGATAGGAGCAAATTGCAGGCAAATTTTTTTGTCAAACCATAACATACATCACCTGTAGCCCAACACCCAAATTAGTCCTTCCCAGCAGAAAATTCCTGAACCAGATTTTCACCAGGATTTCTATCAGCCTTTTTATAGTCTGAGTTCTGACCAGAATCTTCTATACAGAATGGCTTATGGCATTTCAGCACTACTGTTTAAGGTGACATTTCTGAACCTTTCCCAACTATTCCCGCAAGCCATTTCCAAAAGCTCTTGAACCACATAGTCAGGTATAGGCATAGCAATGGCCCCACTCCTGGTACCAAATTCCATATTGGTTACTTTTGTCTCATTGCTGAGACAAAATACCTAGCATGCAAAGTTAAGGAAGGAAAGGTTTATTTAACTCACATTTTGTGGAGGTTTCAGTCAATAATCAACTGTCTCCAAGTTGATTGGCATGGCATAGGGCAATACTTCAAGGCAGCAGAAGACAACAAAAGCAGCAAGAGTTTGAAAAGAGAAGAGGAACAAGCCTCTTCTCCTCCCTTATATTGTAAGTAGACTATCACACACACCATCCTGGGAGGTTGTATCACTCAAATCTCCTCCTTCTTCTCCTCTTGCACAGGCTCAGTTTGTTTACAAAGTGAGGATCCTGCCTCCCTGCAGAGTCACTTAGTTAAACTACTAAACTTCTCAAGTTGATACAATATATCAACTATTACATAGTGTTTACTACATTTACCCTCTAAGTCCAAACATTTTTGTTTGGATTGGAATCTACAGTTATCTTTTTAATTTGACCCATTTATTTATGTCCCAATGCTTATTTCTTGGGTCATTTCAGTTAATTTTTAAAAAATATTTCATTTTATTTCTTTGTTGGGTTTCCAAACTATACCACTTTTAATTGTATATTTGCTTATATGTAAACATATATTTTTCTTATAAACTTGAAAAAAATTATTTAAGGTTACAGGCCTGTGGTTTTCTTAGGAGAATATTTTTAAGCATGGTTTCCATTTCTTAAATTTAAATAGTAATATTTTTATATTTACTCTTGTGGCAGTTCTTGATGAAATTGATTTGTCAAGAGATGAGTCATTTAGCTTGCCATGTTTATCAGTAAAATGTTCATCAAATTTTATTCTGCTTTATTATTATTATTATTGACATTGGTAAGAAATGTTTTGCAAATTTTTATTGCTCAGTTTGGATGGGAATTGTTTTTAATAATATTGTCAAATAATCACATTTTGAAATTGCTGATTTAAGTTACATATTTGGGGTTATTTTATATTTTAGCTTTTATTTTCAAAATTTCTTTATTTCTGCTTTTAAGATATTTCTACTGATATATTTCTGGATTTAATAATTATATCATATATAATTTTAGTCTTTTATTGTAATTCTGTGGCTTTGTAAAAATTTATGTCCCTTATAAGCAGTACATGGGAAAATTTTATTTTATTTATTCTTGATCTTGTCTCAAACTCTAATCTCTTCAAGTATATCTTAAATGTATTTATTGATTGTTTGGGTTTATGTTTAATTTTTTACCTCTGTTTTCCATTTAACCCACATATTACATTATCCATAGATTGTATTACTTTTAATTTTATCTTTATTTTTTTACTTATTTTGCTGTAATATGTATTGAGGTATATCTTTTGCTATTATTGTACTTGATATTTGTAAAATTATTGGATGTTGTGAGTGAATATTTTTAATGAGTTTTGGAAAAATGTTTAGCTGTTAGTATTTTGAATATTGATTTTTCTCTCACTTATTTCTATTCCTAAGAAATTCCAATTATTTTTTTACAACCTTCACAATTTGGGGAGAAATAATTACATGAGTATTTATAATAAATCTGATGGCAAAGAATATTTGTTTAAGACAAACTTGCCCTAAAATAAACAACTCTGAAATTATGAACCAACAACATAGGAATCTTGAGGGGCTATAATTTCCTTTTGTCTTTTACACAGACACTTGACAACTGCCAATTTTTCTGTGTATGCAAAATACATGCCTCCTGTTCCTGGCCTATGAGGTATCTTTCTAATATTGATACCATTGCCTTAGCCTTAGATCTTTGCTGTCAGATCTCTCTGTTGCCATATTTACCTTGTGTCTGACTGGCTAACATTGTCATTTGTCCTACAGTTTTCTGTAGTTCCATTATAATCATTTATTTCAGGTATTTATTCTGAAAATCATTTTATGTACACTAACAGAAAACAGCTATTAATGATATATAGAAAATGTTACCCTTATCACCACATCCTTGAATTCTCCAGTGAATGGACTTGGCCTTCCCAAAGAACAGTCAGAAGGTCAGTTATTGCATGAATCTTAATAAACTTTGTTATTTCTATGTCTCCTAGACTTCTGACTCATATTTCAAAAATGTGTCAAAGAGGTTCTAGCAGCTATATACAATTATTGTGAATCATTGCTGAATGGATGATTTTAAGGAGCTATTTCAGTAAGCCATTAGAATGAGCTCCAGGAAACCTTCCCAAAACATTGTCCTATGTCCTGCATGAATATTTAAATTAACTTTTCTATATACATTTTCCCATGGTTTAAAACTCTATGTGGATTTATCAGCTCCAGCCATGCATAGACTGGCCAGCTACCAGAGTGTCCATGGGAGGGCTGCTGTCTTCAGTGGTGGCTCTTTCTCACCATAGGATCAGCCAATTTGAATGGTCTGGGTCTTATTGGCTGTTCTATCTATCTTTGCCCATCAGTTTAAACTGATTGTAATGGATCTAAGGCATAGTTCTTGTAATTTTAACTGCAGTGAAGGTGGACAAGAGTAAGTACAGCATGAAGCCATCCCATATAGGTACCGAGGTGGTTGGATCCTTCTTTTTTTTTTTGGACCCAAGCAGAGTTCCCAGGATTGACAGAGTGTGTATTGAGTAGTTAGTTCCCACTTGTGGGCATCCTTTCTGGTACCCAGCCATGATAATTTGTATAACTATTTTGAAGACTGTATCTGTCTTTTTAGGGTCAAATTGCTTAGCTTGTAGAAATCACCTTTGTGTTCACCTATGATTGGGAGTGGCTGGCTTAATGAAATCTGATAAGAAAACTATCCAGTTTGTTCAGTCACATACATCTCACTTTGAAGAGGGTCACAGGGGAACTTCATCTAAACTTAAATGGGTTTCCCAGCAGTATTTTTTTTTTTAACAAATTGAGTGTCAAGTTTATGGTTCACTTTTCTTGAGTTCTATAGCCAATAGACAGTGTTTGGTTTTTATTTTATTTATAATATCCATGTGAGCTCCTAGAATATCTCAACCATGAATTTTGGTCTACTGTCTGACCTTAAGATTAGGAGTAATCTAAATTTTCAGTTGATGTCTCTTAACAGTAATTTTGTTTTTGCCTGTGTCTTTTTTGTTTGGGTAGGGAAAGCCTTGACCCATCCCAAAAAAGTGAAGAGAGGTACCAACATATACCTTTAGCCTCCTGCTTGAGACAGCCCTGTGAAGTCTATAATAAAATTTTAGGGGAGCTAGCACCCATTTCTGAATGCCAGGGGGCTGAGTGGGTTCTGATTGTTTTGAGCTCAGGTTAGGCATTGCTCACAAACAGCTTGAGTGATGGCAGTGAACTGCTGCACATAGAAATGAAAGCCTAGTAAGTCTCTAGTGCCATTTTTCCCACATCAGACCCTGGATGGAATTGTTTTATATACCAAGGCCATCATTTTGGACTAGTCTCTCATCAGAAAATTTCTGTCAATTTTTTATCATTCTTCCTTGATATAATCTGAGTGCAGCACTTGAATGGTCAGTTGTTGTACCAAGGTCAGCTTGTCAGTCTCCTTATCAACAAGGTGGTGGCACCAGGTTCTCTGAAGCATTGAGGGCATTCTAAGCCCCACAGAGTTCAATTGTTTTGACAAGTATGTCATTGGGCAATGCTAAGATCCCAAAACCTGAGTTGACTCTTAGACCATTTTTGTTGTTGTTGTCATGGTCATTGTTGACGTACATACAACACGAAAGGCTTGGTTGTATGTGCCAGTCCTAAGGCTGCAGCCTTTTGGATTTGCTCGAATACACTTTCTTGGTCAGTTTCCCAGAGCAGGGGGCTTCCCCCACCCCATTTTAGTGCCTTTATATAGTGACAGCCAAAAATGAGAAATTTGGGATCCATATACAACAGAAATCTAAAAATCATAGAAGAGTTTTTTAGTCCTTGGGGAATTCTACACCAGGTGAGCTACTTTTTCTTTCTTTCTTTCTTTCTTTCTTTCTTTGTTTCTTTTTCTTTCTTTCTTTCTTTCTTTCTTTCTTTCTTTCTTTCTTTCTTTCCTTCTTTTGTTTTTAATGCCTTTGATAGGATCCTGTTATTGAAATGTGAAAATTGGGTGGCTGGGACAGAAGAAAGAGTCTGAAGATAGCAAATAAACCATGCAACACTTACTGGAATGAGTCCCATTCATGTGTACAGATTTGGTACCATTGGGTGGATGGTCTAAGTGGCCTGATTTATAGCACACAAGTCCCGTACTAGTCTATATTTATCAGTTCCTGGTTTACATACAAGCGAGAGTAAGGTGTTCCAGAATGACTGGCATCTATCCAAGATTTTGTTTTAAGAGCTATTTTAAATGTCCTTGTCATTATCACCAGTACTTGACTTACAATGGGTTTTCTTTAGCCCACACCCCAGAAATTTTATGTGTTAGTTCAATAACCTGTCTGTTCCTGAATTTGGTGACTTACATGAATACAGTCTACAATGCTGTTGTTGTTGTCTCTTGACATCAGCCTGTGTTATGCTTCTTTGTTTTGTCATTTCTTCTTTCTGCACCCAAATCCACAGTGCCTTACTGGCTTTTAGCTGCCTGTGCTCCAGCATTTTTTTAGCCTCCTTGCAAGTATGTTCAGCTTTCATCTGCTTCAGTGCCTGTGGCTTTGTTTTTTCCTGCAGTGGGACCACTGTCAATGTTCTTTCTGGAGGGTATGTTCCAGCTGTACAGTTTCCTCCATAAAGAAGGCACATTTGTTTTGCAAATGTGCCTCCATGCTATGCTGAGCTGTCTCCAGCGTTACCTGAACTCGGTGTGCTCATTCTGTCTCTGTCTGTCATAGCCACCTCTCTGCTTCCTCAACCTGCATTCACAGCTTCTCCAGTGACTGCAGAGCTCTCTGTTTTTCTTGAGTTGTCTTAACTTCAGCCCTAACACACAGGGCCAGTTCTATCTCTGTTTGGCAGTCATGTTTGCTCCCCTAGATTTGTCTCTGCAAGTGCTTAGCCTCCTTTTTTCTGCCACTTTTGTGCATCTGCCACACATGGATGCAGAGCTCTATCACACTGGTGCTCAGCTGTATTCAGTGTAGGCATACCATGTGGATCTCCTCCTTGATGTGTAGCTTGCTGTGTTAGAACACCTGCTGGGTACCTCCACGTGCTGCATCTTGGCTCTACCTGCAGGGCTTGGCTTGGATTTCCACCTCTGAACTCTACCATAGATGTTATAACTCTTCCTGGATATTATGTTTATGCTGCTTCACATCCATTGCTGTCTTTTTCCACTGTGTCATCTGCTCCTGCATGCACCATTGTAGTTTTTGTGTCTCCAGCTCTGCCTGCACCTTGGCCTGGGGACATTCTGTCAGTTGCTTCAGCTGCTGTTTCTTCCACCTGTCAGCAAGACTGTTGTCTCACATTGGGCATGTACTTGAGCCTCTTTGGCCTCCCCAGCCACTTGCTGAGCTGTCTGTATCAACGTGCAGATGCTCTAGGATGTTCATGTGCTTTCTTCTCTGTCTGTGGTCACTTAGGGTCAGCTTCTTGGGCCAGCTGTAGCTGCTGAGCTGACCCCTCTGCCACTTTGGTCTTAAGCTGCTTGATTTTCTCTTGTATGGCCTTGTGCTGCCTTGCAGCTTTCTCCTCAGCTACCAGGCTTTTCTGTATATATGCTTCTTGGCCTTGTGGTGCCACTATTCTTTCTCTGCCGCAAACTGTTGCTGTTAGGCAGCCTTGAGTTTTTCCTGTTCTTTGCTGTGCAATGCGTCCTAGGCATTGTTGCAGATGTGCCCCGGCTCCATGTTTAGCTTTGTCTTTCCAGTAGTCACTTTCTCGAAGTTCACCTTCAGTGGGAGGACTTCTTTCCCCATCTGATGTCCCTGCTTCAGTGTTTTCTCTATCACCCCTTTCGTTGCTTGAGTTTTCTCTTGGATGTTTTGTGGAGCTGGGTGAGGCACTCCTAAGTGACACCCTTGTGCTGTGTTTTCGTTTTTTCGAAACCTCCTCAGGTGCTGTTTGTTCTCAGACCATCCTTGCTCCAGCCCCACACTATGTGATCAAGCTCCGGCTTCAGCTGCTCCCCACAATTTTGAACTTCATCTTTTTCCAAAGCTACAGGAGTCAGGGAATTGCTTTAAGGCTGCCATCACATGTCTCTGATTTTCCAGGCTTTGCTAAATTGTCAAACAATTCTCCTCAATCTGCTGATTTTCTTTTACAAGATTCTTATGCTACAAGAAAAAGAAAAAAAAAAAACAGGTTGATGACTATACTTCCCTTCATCATGATTACAAACCACAGGTCTTGATATCACCATGATCTATCTCCCCTTCTCTTGATTTCCTCCCTGTGAACCACACACAAAAGATTTAGTGTCTTTAATGTTACTACTATTTGATGTATGCTACTTCTAGTCTATTATTTCAGTCCAAGTTGTGAAGAAAATGGATGTCAAGGTACAAATAATGTGCCAATACACCATTAGAAAGGACCTTTCTAATCAGCAAGAATCGGGGAAAAGAAAAGCAAGAACTGAAAGAACGGGAAGCAAGATGAAGATAGTGCTTTAAAAGTGCCCATTTCTTCACTGAAATAGAGCCATAAAGCATATCATCTAACAGATACACAAAAAACTAAGCTCCATTTCTACCCAGTGAAGGGAACACCAAAGATGCAATTTTCTATTGAATTTTCCCTGTTTCCTGACTGTGCTGGGCCTACCCACGCATGCATGCATATTCTAGCTGGACTTCCATAGACTCAGGAGGTGACTGTTTTTAGTGAGTGTCTATGTCAAAAACAGATGGAAGAATTCACAAGCTTGCTACATTGGTTTCCAGGTGATAGAAACAGACCAAAGAATCTCTCCTCTAGCAGTGACTGGACAAAGAAGCAGCCTATCATCAAGGCAGCAGGGGAAGCAGGCCAGGGCCTGGAAGCTAAAGCAGCTGTCCCCTAGGTGTTGGCTTAGGGTCAGGTGTGAAGCACACAGTCTCACCACACACCCAGACTGGCTTGATCTGTAGATCACTCCACACTTAGTTTGCTTTCTTTCCAAGTAGACTTTCTGTTTCCGTGCTCCTTCCTACCTGGTTACTGATGAGCTTGCCGGCTTTGCTTTTGAGGTCTCACCTAATTACTTTTTTTTTTTTTGACTTTTTAGAGTAATTTAAAACTTACAATTTGATGACCACTTGTCTAGCTTAAACCCCAGCAAGTCATATTGTACTAGAATCCTTATTGGAGATAGACGGTAACCTGAGATTGAACCCCTAGGGAACCCTTGAGGATTCTCTATCCATGCCCGAATGTGAAGGCAAGAGGCTTCAAAATCAAATATATTTTCAAATAGATAGATTTTACACTGTCCAGATGAGCTCAGAGTTCTCTGTTCATTGGCAGCTCACATAAACTGCTTCATGAGATAAGTACTATTCATTAAGCCAACCTGGAAGGTGTACATATGGGCGCTTCTGTTCTGTTCTTCAAGTCAGACACTGAGTACTTTCATCAGTAAGCTCTCTCCTTTAGCAACTTCCTTTCATCATTTTTATCTTATAATTACTAGGCTTTTACATGGTCCTCTAATCACAATCTTTTCGTTTAATTAATATTGAGAAGAACCTAAGTTGGAGATAGATTTGGAACTACAATATACTGACAAATGAGTTTACAATTATATATCAATTATATATCAAATTCATATAAAGATATAAAAATACATATAGCTTAGCAGTTATCCAGTATCAGTTGCATTACAAAAATAATTTTAACATATTAGAAAATGCTTCATTAATATATCTGGTATCCTCCTGTCAATCCTACTTTTATTTCAAGGAATTCCATGCTTTTGAATGGTCACTATTTGGGGTTAATATAGTTCTTTGACAATTAGGCTTGAACTGTAAGACAAAGAGAGGCCAGGAGAACATTTAAGTAGGCCAAGTCAAATGTATACTCAGATTGTCTTCTTCAGACTCAATTTTTTGAGAAAGATGCTTTAAAATGTCAACATTGGGAGAAGGCAAATACAATTTGATGAATATCTGTTATGCATCATCTGCAGTGGCTAAGGATTTCCCTGGTTTCCATGATCTGATGTTCATAAGAACCCTGAGAAATACTGGGAGAACTGTGAATTAATCATGAGAAGCCTTGAGGTGGGAAAGGAAATTCCTTGCCTGGCATGTCCAGAGGTCAGGGCCTAATTCATTGGAATACGACTTGGCTGACTTTGGTTTAAGATAAACTTCAGAGGAAAGACCCTTTAGGGACTTTGTTTTCTAAGAGACCTTTTAAGGCAGCAAAGTGTAAAAATTCTTCTCTCAAAGAATTACCAGATACATTTGAATCAATTGTTTGATTAAATTAATGATGAATTTCCTTCCTGCTGAATTTGATCTGTTGAAGTCACTGAGAGAGATAATTTTATGTGTCAAGTTGACAAGGCCACATTACCCCTATTTTGTCAAATATTAGTGCAGACGTTGCTGTGCAGCTGCTTTTTAAAAGTGTGATTAACACTTAAGTTAGTCTCAGAGCAGAGCAGAACACCATCGATCATGTGGGTAGAATTCACACTGTTAATTCAGGGATTTAAGAGAAGGCAAATGAAGGCTTCACGAGGCAGAAGAAATCATGCCCAAGAAACTTTCCAACTTGAGCTGCAGCATCAGCAGCTCCCTACATCTCCAGGCTGCCCAGCCGTCTTGCAGCTTGCAGACTGGCCAGATCCTATAATTGCAGGAATTAATACCTTAAAATTCCTCCTCCCTTTGTTGCCCTCCTTCTGTTCACTATGTAATGTGCAAATGTCTTATATTGCCTTGAACAGTATGAGAGAAATTAGGAAATTAGTAAGGTCTAAATTCATGTTTATTAGACTATAAGGCAGATGGCAGAAAATCAGAGATAATATTAGTAGGAGATATGAAGGAAAGTGGGGAAGGAGAAAGGCATGAAAAAAGAATTAAGATGTGTTATGTGCATGTACCAATTCCCAATAATGAATTTAATCATCATGCTGTATAAATAGGTACTAATAAAAATGCAAGAAATTCTTATAATCCATTAAAAATGTTAAAATATAATTACCTCAGTATTCTGATATATTTTTGGTGATATATTAAATGGAAAATAAGATGGTAGCATATTTTAAAAGCATAATTCTTAAAGCCCATTTTACTCTATTACAGTGTTTCATTTCTTTAAATCTAAGAAACAATGCAAAAATAAAGACATTAATTTGTACTAATTTAGTTAATTATCTTTTAGAAAATGCTATTGGTAACACAATCTTATCAACACATGTTCTAAACAAAATATAGAAAAAACAGGGATAGTTTAAAAATTATGGTCTATGTGGACACTGGAGTAACAAAAATTAAAAAAACAATTTGAAGAATATCAAGGAAATGTAATAATATTGATTGAATTTTAAGTGAAGGTAAGAAAACCACAATCCACAAATCTCAGAATAAAAATCTGTGTGTCTATGTATTATTTGGTGACATAATATGAAGAACACCCCTGAAGATCCTAGACTGTGATCCCATGTAGAAAGATTATGTATTCTTGGATTTTTTGACTGTAAATTTCTACTTTCCAAATTATTTCCAATGATCATACAGTACTTTATAGATCAAAATTTAAATAATGTGATGTTAATTGAAAATAAAAAATAAGATGTATCAGGGAATCAATTAGGAACAGAAGAAGCAAAGAACAAACACATTGGAGTGGAAGGGCCCACACTAGCCTATGGACTTATGTGGTTAATGAAGCTCCATATTTTCTCACTCACATAATCTCATATTCTCATGAAACTATGGAGACAATGCAGTTAAATTGAGCCAAAACATATACTTTAATCAGATGTTTAATGTTCAAGTGGTAGAGTTAATATCTAGTCAAATACAAAGCTAAAACAGAGACCAAGGTCAATATGTCTATATCGCCATTCTCTGTTTAACTTCTGTAACGCAAGAATAAATTCTAATTTCATCCAATTATTACCCAACTTGTAATATTACAATTTCAGAAATCAAGTTATTAAAATTTGTCATTTATTCTTAGCACTGCTGGAGTCTGGATTGTACCTATAGTCTTCAAAGCCAAAGAGAATGTTTCCTGTGATCAGTGAAGGAACTGAGTATCATGGCTTATTGTTGTCATCAGTGACACCAGAGATGATAATGTTATCAACTGAGTTGTGAAAACAATTTTTTCTTTATAACTAAGGTAAAGAGAAACTTATCCTCCTCTTGGACACATAGATTTAGACAAAGGTAGTTATGTGGCATCACTCTAACTGTTCCACACACTGAAGTTTTATGTACTCCTTAAAAAAGAAACCCATCTCTGAGTACTTTCAGAAGGAGAGTTTAGACTGATACTCCAACATTATTTATAGATATGACTTGTGTATGTCCTTGCTGATTCCTAACAAATTTGCCCTTAAACTCTATACCCAGAAATGAAGATAGAGCGATGTAACTGACAGGCAAGGTACTGCATTTGAGTTTCCATGTGCACCTTAGCGCTAGTTGCAGGACACCAACTTCAGCCTCCTCTGTGGAGGAGAATGACCTATACATCTTCACAAGGTGTTTCCTATAATAAACACTTGTGCCCTTAAACCAAGCAATTTGGTTACTTATTCAGCTAGTTCCAGCAAATGAGCTTCTTTTTCCACAAGCCCTGCACTATCATTACCTGAAGAGTTCAATATTAAGAATTTCTTTTATTTTTAAACAGCCTTCAAAAATGTAATAGATATCATACATTATTGGTTAAACATTTCATATGTGATAAAGAAAGTTAAAAATCTCTGAGTGGCATGTAGCTCATCTTTGACCAAGAAAATGATAAACATGGCCTGTGTGAGTGTGTGTGTTTGTGTGTGTGTGTGTTTGTGTGTGTGTGAGTATGTGTGTTCTGATTATGGTAAGAATTTCTTTTCCATTAATTGAGCTAAACACACAGTGAAAAATATTATGAGGGTATAATATCCTTATAATTCCAACATTACTCATAGTCTCACTCTTTTGTCAATAAGCATTGGGTAACACATTTAGCCTCCATTTAATAGCATGTCTTCAAATGATTGCCATGTTACTAGCTACTTGAGAACCTGTAATTATTTGCTAAGCAAGTGACACAAAATTAATCTCATGAATTCTTTTTGAAATTTTTCATTGCTTATTTTCTAAATAATTAATGAAAAAAGGAGTGCATGTAACAGATCTCTTACCTTTTGTGCACAGTGTATTATAAAATCATGATATTATTGTACTAATATATATCCTAAAAAGAATATTTTACTTGGCTTTATACTTTGAAACAGTTAAACACTTTATCTTTTAAAAATCATTAACAATTCCTCAATTGCTATTTTATGGAACTATTTATTTTAATATTTGGAGTTAAAACTATGAGTATGATTTATCTTGTGTTGTAAATTTGGAGCTTTTGAGTATAAAGAAATATTGAGGAGATAGTTGAAATTTTGTTTCTGTCTTGGTTACTTTTCTGTCATTACTGGGACAAAATACTCAACACCCCAAATTAAGTAAGGAAAGGTTTATTTGGCTCACAGTTTGTGGAGGTTTTAGTTCATAATCAGCTGGCTCCAAGGCAGGTTGGCACGGCACTGAGGAAATTTCACTTCAAGCGGCAGAAAATAGCAAAGCAGCAAGAGCAAAAAATGGAACGAGTAAGCTTCTTTTTCTCCTTTATATTATGTGCAGGCCACCCCATCTCCACGGCACTGTAGCACTCACAAAGTCTCCTCACCCTCCTCTTGCACAGGATGAGGATGTTTACAAAGTAAAGACCCTGGCTCCCTGCTGAGTCCCTTAGTTAAACTAAACTTCTCAAGTTAACATGATGTATCAACCATAATAGCTCCTGATAAAAGTTTTCAGTTTAAAAAATTGCTGGTTTTCAAGGAATCAACTATAGAGTTTTTCAACTTTATTTGATTAAAATTATGGATTGCAGTATACCATTCTATTCTCTTTTTAAAATTTTAAAAAGAAAAAAGAATAAAAGTAATGATTCAGAATTTAATAACAAAATAATAGATTAACAATGGTGAATGTATTGCATACTGTTATTTTCAAAGTAGTTGCTCAGATTATAAAATATAGGTATGAAAAAATGATCACTGAAAGCCCAAACTGTGTTTTTTTTTTTTATCAGTACCAGGGATGGAACTCATGACTGCGCGCTTGCAAGGCAGGCGCTTATGCCGCTGGCTGAGCTAAATCCCCAGCTCTCAAGCTGTTGTTTTTGATGAGCTAACAGAAATTGGTAGTATAATTATCTACCCATTCAATTCTACATAAATTGTATTATAAGATTAATATTATTTTGTACTATGTCAATTTTCAATTTTTGAAGAAATATTTGTTGACTCCTTAAGACCAACATATACCTCAAAAATGATCTAGTGAACATACACTTTCACCGTCAGTCTTTTCACTGCTTGTAGGCATTTCAAAATTCTTAATAATGACTATAATATATGAATTTATCAAATTTTATCATCATTAATAATTGGTGAAGTATTTAATTGGCAATAATGAATAAGTCATCAGATTAATATTATTTATCTATACAAATGGCATAAGGAGATCTCATTTAACATTATAGGTCTTCCTCTGTTTAAAATTGACCATTAAGAAATGAATGATAAGTTGGAGTCACAGGCTGCTGTAATGCTGATTTTATCATGGTGCTCAGGCATGATGTTAACTATAGCATCATATAATCATTGACCACATAGAAGAGTGAAGACTCCAGAAGAAGTGCTTGTGATGGTACCACATCATTCCATGTCCCAAAGGCTGAGATAAAAGCTAAAGTGAAACACATGTGAAGATGGCAAAGCCAAATGTAGGTTCATCTACAAAAGGTATCTGTATTTACCAGCAAAAAGTAGATGGGGTGATACATTTAATAAACATCACTGAGAAATTCCTATGTGCTGAGTGACCTTCTTAGTGCTAGAAGAATGTGGATGGATCACTTGAGTAGAACTCTGTCCTCATGCAGGTGAATCCAAGGCAGAAGACAGTGTGGTGAACAGATCATAGATATTTGCTATGCCACGTGCCATCATGTCACAGAAAAAATTTTGAATAGTAAATCTCAGTGAATGTGAATGGCTTTGGATGGACAAAGGTAGACATAAAGGATTTCCATACAGAGCAGATGTTACGAGCTAATCATCTAGGGTCTTCAAGGGGCTGGAACTATTTTAATTTGAGTAGACACATGGAGCAGGGGCAAGAGTTAGGGAGGCTGAGATGGAAGTGTTAACAGACCCAGGTTGTGTAGGTGTGCGAAGCCTGTGCTGGGTAGCAGCTCTACAAATAGCATCCAACCGGCTGACCTGGATGGACATTCATGTACTTTGTTTTTAGTAGAAGATGCTAAAATGGGCAGTAATAATCTATAAATATACTTAGGTACAGGGATTCAGTGACCACAATTTCCTGAAACATCATTCTGCAGTGGTCAGCGGATAATTCTGGCAGCAGGACACCTGAATGAGATGGGGAGGCCAATGAGAGCTGTGGGATTTATTTATACCAGCCTGAACCTGGGTGTTTATGAACAAGGTGGCCAGAGGGGATGCATTCAAGATATACCAGTGAGGTAGAGTTGAGAAGAATATGGAGGTAGACTTTTTGCCAGGGAAGGAGGAGCAACAGCATCCATGGTAGTTTGTGGTGAGTTTATCTGTATCACAGTAATTTTGAAGTGCTTATAGGATGATCAGGGAAGTATTATCAAAGAAAGTGGGATTTATGAGTCTGAGATTGTGTAGAAAATCCTAGCTGTGATTGAATTTTTGTCATGGATCTTGTCTGTGATTAAATGTAACTAGGCTGCTATAACAAAATACCATAGAGTGAATAGCTTATAAACAACAAACAGAAATTTCTTATCCTTCTGAAAATGGGGAAGTTCAAGGATAAGAGCTTGTATGCCTGCTGAGGACCCATGGCATGGTTCAGAGATAGTCACCGCCTTGTTTTCACCCTCATTTAGTGGTAGGCACAAGGCAGCTCTGCAATCTCCTGTCTGAAGGCACTAGTGGCATTCATGAGGGTTCTACCACCTTGACCCGCTTATCTCTCAAAGGCCCCATCCCTATCTCCCCAACCAGCATCTTGGTTTTCAGATTTCACCCATGAAATCTGAATGACACACACATCTGGACCATATAAATGAGAGATAATACAACCATTCAAAGACAGAATGTGAAAAAGTAGGAAGTCTATCTGATTTCTACCTTGACACTTCTCTGAACATAATTAATTATATACAGTATATATATTTAAAAATACATTTTAAACAATATGTATCATTTTAAAGGGAATAAAGTGAAACAAAACAGAGATATGACACTAAGAAATATAAAATAGTTACTATATTGCCTATTGTTATCTTCTAAATAGTTGCTCAGACTACCAACTTTAGAACTGCAAAGTCGATTAAACAATATTATTCCTCCAAATCAGCTGGTAGCTAGTGGGGGCAGGGGAGGGTGTCCTTCTTCACTCGTTGGCCTGTGAGCTGGCGGCTCATGGGAAGGGGAGCAGCTTCCTTCATGGTTCTCCCTGGCCTGCATGCCAGCTGACTCATGGAGGAGATGTAGCTTCCTTCCTGAGGATAATTAATTTTGATAACTCATAACAAACATTCTTGTCAAAGAAAGGAGATTAGGTCAGTGTTTTTACTCACGTACTTACACCAACCATAGCCCAAGACTTACTATTATCCAATTGGAATGGATTTCCCTTTAACTGACTTAAGAAGCCACATTTCTCTGTCATGCTCTGCTCTCTTCATTTTTCTGAGATGGCTTTTGTACTTCTTATATGAATCAAATGTACATGAAATGAGTCCGACAATGTATCTGTATGAACTCATTTATTCATCTAATGATTGTGAAGTTCTTTTTGCTGTTCTATGAGAACTGAAAATCAGGTCTTTCCTGAAGAAAGAAAACTTACTTGACAGTGGGTGACTTGTTTCTAGGATGACTTAAATGGCAATTGTGAAAATAACAGAATACAACATTGTGGTGAGCAAATTAGGACTCAGCCTATGACATTCCGCATATAAAATAGCTGCCTTTATGTACATGGACACATTGCCTACAATACTGTGCTACAAGCCCAACCTCTAAGGAGAAAATAACGTCAGGCTTGTGCGTGTATCATACACGTATCTCTTCATCACTGCAGAGAAGTGCACCACTTTGATGGGAATATCTATGCATAAGTTCAAACTGAATCTGCCGGTTTACGTTTCCACAGCCTATGATTCTTTTGTCTAGCTTGTGCTTCCAGGGGGACAGAGCTGCCCTAAGCTATTATCATCTGAGAACTATTCTTCTTTCTTGCAGGAGCTGCAAGGACCTGGAAACCAGGAGGTCAGTCTCTCAGGGCATAAGCTCCTCTCAAGCTCTGTGCATCCTTGCAACAGTGAAGGGAATCTGGTAGAAGTCAAAGGCTACCTCTACCAGGTTCCAAGTTTTTAAGTTGGAATTATGTGCTGCTTAACTGAAATTATTTCCAAGGGGCTGAGGGATAGGCATTTCTTTTTTTTTTATTTAAAGAGGAAAAAAAGCAAAACAGAAAAAAGGGAAGAAACAATACAGAATTTCAAAGAAAAAGAAAAAAATAAACAGTATGAAATCACTAGTTGATAAATTACATATTGTCTTCTAGATATAGTTGTTCAAGTTACAAAATTAAAGCATACAAGGTGGACATTCAATCAGTGAGGCTGCAAACAGTTCTGTTCAATGATCCAACAAAAACTTAGCAACAAGGTTATTAATCCTACACACTTAAACATACATGCAGTTATATCCTTTAGAGCACTTTCTTTTCCTCCTTTTGCTTTCAAGTCCATTATCTGTTTAGTTATATCGTGTTTCAGCTTGTTCAGTACCTTACATTTTGTTTTGTTGTTATTTATTTTTATTTATTTTAATTTTTTATTATTTTGAAGGTAGCAAAATACAACAGAACAAGATGGAACAAAGCCAACTGAGACAGTGCAGTGAAATTGGTACAGAAACCCTCAACAGGGTTGAGGCATAACAGTAATAGGTTCCATGGTATATCCCATAATCTTTACAACAGTTGTTTTTTCAATAAGCTATAGCCAAATCAAAGGAAATACAGGACATTCTAGAACTTATCCAAACAGAACATTGAATAGAGCAATATCATTAATCAGAACAAAGCAAAACTAATAACAATATTTGCCTTCAAAGAGTTGGTAGAAGGAAATCCCCCTTATTTACTACATTGCATATGGTCAACCTCTCAAGAGATGTCTAGATCTCTGACTCTCACTTGCTAATGGAGGGGGGGGTTGATTCTCAACCCGTGTGCCAGTAGGCTCCTGGGAGCTGCTGAGTGATTCTTCTCCTGCCTCATGCCAGGGGTGCTTACCGAGTGGGCGGGCAAATTGCCTTTCTGTGCTGAGCCTTGAGTCCCTCCATGGTTGGAGCTCTGGGGCTGCTGGTTTTCCTCCCAGCTCAGGCCAGGGGCCCCTCGGCATAGTCATTTCTAATCAAGATAAAAAGTAATTAGTCAGCAACTGTGAGGTGAGGAAAAAAACTAAAATACCTCTGACGCATTTGGTGTGCTGTTTATATGTGATAATGGTTTTATGTTTTCTCATAACAAACTCAACTTTTTCATTAATGAAGCTATGACTACAATTTATACTATAAAGACATCATGAACCTGGTCTATTGCCAGATCTAAGTGAAGAAATAAAGTCAAGAGACATAAACCCAATTTAACAGGGCAAATTTGTTAGTGTGCAAACTGGAGCTTATGACAGTGAGAGAGATTCCTTGAATGGAAGACTTATGCCGTTATCTCCAATTCTAAAAACACTGTTTTACTTAGCTGCCTGTGAAACATTCCAAATGCCTTAGCATGGAAAAGAGGGCCTTTCATACCTGTTGATTCCATTTTATCTCCAACTACACATCTCAGTGCAGCCACTATTTCCATCACACATTGGTTGTTTTTCTTGTAAAGTCTTATATAACATCATTCCCTTCCTCGGAGATTCCATCTCTCTATTCTGCACTGTCCAAAATGATTAACTTTGCATGCTAACTTCCATCTGGCACAATGACCAATCAGTCATCTAGATTTGAATTAACCCTTATTTTCTTTGAGACTTTGCTTCCAAGTTATTTGCTTACACAGGTTCTTTTGCTACATGCTCCTTATTTATTCACTAGGGGCAAAGATTTTTGAACACAAGTCAAAATATAACTACACGTAGGGTTATTCTGAACTCAAGTGAATTCTTCTTTCAATTGATAGCAGAAACACACACAAAAGATGTCGTACTGGATACAAAGTCCACACAAATTTCTCACTATTCTATTTACTTAAAATATGTCCTAGGTGTGTACCATGTGTCTATCATTATTTTAGGTTCCTGAGATACATGAGCAGACAAAATATAAATGGTGCAGTTCTTTGTGGAGACTTCAGTCTCGCAGTAGAACAGCTAATAAAGAACGAAAACAATAAACCGAGAATTGGTTAGTATGTTAAAGGATGATATATTCTTTCGAGTAAAAAGCAACCAAAACAGCATAAAGTCTGGCGATGCTGGATTGGCAAACAGATTAATTAAATAAATTAATCAAGATAAGGTTTATTGAGCTAATGGAACTGGAACAAACAACTTTGGAGATGTTGAGTTAGACGTGATAGCTGAGAGATGATCATACCAAGCAGAAAGAATACTTGAATTTGAGCACTTTTGGTGAATAGCAAGGAGGCTGGTGTGATTGGAGCAGAATGAAAATCAGACAAACTTGATGTTGATAAATAGTAAATGTGTGTGTATGGAGGGGGGACCAAAGCTCAAGGCTTGGTAGGATACTGTGAGGGTACTGGTTTTGATAGATGCAGAAATGGGGAACCATTGTAGAATTTTGGAGATAAATAAATGTATGACTTATTGAGTGCTCTAAAAGAAAGCTTTATTGAAAGTAAACTATAAAATACAAAGAAGAGCAATTAGGAGAAAATAGCTGAATGTGAGAGATGCTAGACGCCCAGATTCTGGTGCTAGCAATTAAAATGGAAAGAGATATTTATATTTCAGATATCTGAAGATAGAGTTCATAGGGTAGAGTTGCATAGAGTGAGAGATAAAATGACAAGTTGAGGATGATACCAAAGATTCCTGCTTGAGCAATTGGAAGAAAGGATTATCATTGTCTGAAAAGAGAAAGGCTGCAGATCAATCTACATTAACATTCATAAAAGAAAAAGATCAAGACTTCAGTGTGGGCATACTATGTTTGAAGTGCCTGCCAGGAGGTGTCCACATGTAATGGTAAGAAGGTAGTGGGAAACATGAATTTTGATTTCAAGGGAGAGGTCTGATGTAAAAGTATAAGCCTGGGATAAAATAGCATTTAAACCAGGAGGTGGGATGAGATCACAAAAGAGCTTCCTATAAACAGAGAAAGTAAAAAAAAAAAAAAAAAACAAGGATGGGTTGAGCCCTGGGGAACTTAAACATTAAGGATGAGGGAGAGAGGAAAGAGCAGCCAATCGAGGTCGATTTGAAAATGCGCTAATTTGAAAGGAACCCTCAGGGGAAGCTCAGCCAATCAAGCAGGGAATATGCACTGAATGCATACCATTAAGGGCACTGCGTCCTGAGCCCCGGGGAATACAGAAATAGAAGAACTGCTGGTTCTCTCATGAAATTTATAACCAGATTTAGAAGACAGACAGATAGGCACTCATACAAGAAACATTCTTAGTGATGCAGAGAGGTTAACATAATTGTTAAAAGAATGTGTTAGTTTATAGAACATCAGTACTATAATCTGAAAGTATATACCCTCAGATTCGTATGATGAAACTTAACTGACAGGAACATGAAGATGTGGGGACTCTAGGAGGGGATTACACTATAAGGCGAAGCCTTCATTAATGGGATTTGGAATTTTGTGACAAAGTTTGAAGGTACCAATCTAGTGCCTTTCGCTCTTTTGTTCTTTCTCCCATGAGGAAACACAGGACTCAAATGCCTCCAGGATGCAACATTCTTGGTGTTTCCTTCCGTGTAGAGAATGGGGTCTCAACAGACTCCAAATCATGAGCACCTTGTTTTTAAACTTCCATTCTTTATGCCTGTGAGCAACACGTATGTGCTGTTTATAAATTTCCCAGTAGGTTGTATTTTGTTATAACAGCAGGAATGAGTTAAACACTCAGAATATTCACTTCCCCAAATGAAACAGAATTTGATTTGGATTTTTTAGATTCTTTTTATTGTATTTGTATGTTGTGGTATATCATGAATACATTCACTGAGGGTAGTTGGTATGTGTATATGACACATCTTTCTTTTTACGCACTTTCCTCTGCCATACCCTTCTGTGCCTTTGTCCCTTTCTCATTTGCCAAAGATCTATCTCCTCATTTTCTCTTCTTTATTTTTCATTTCACTCTTTAATTTATACTTTGGGTTTCTCATATAAGACAAATCATTTGATTTTTAAACTTGCATGTTTGATTCATTTCACTTAAGATTATATATTCAAGGCGCATCCATTTTCCTACAAATGACTCAAGTTAATCCTTACAGTACAATAGAACAATTCCTTTATCCATTCACCTGTTGATAGACAAGAGTTAGCTGTTATGATTTGTGCAACTTTATACATGGGTATGTATATGTCACTGTAACTAGTGTCTTTTACTTTTTCAGGAAGATACCTAGAATGGAAATAGATGGATTGAATGGAATTTCTATTTTAAATTTTTTTGAGGAACTGTCACATTGATTTCCTTTGTAGCTGTCCTACTTTACATTTCCACCAATAATGTAATAAAAGTGTTCCTCCCCCACCCCAGCCTTGCCAGTATTTGTTATTATTTGATTTCTTGATGATAGTCATTCTTTCTGGAGTGAGATGAGATCTCATTGACCTTTTTATCAATCCATGTGTGTACTACATAATAGTTACATTCCGTATGTGGTGCTCATATACATACATGATCCCCCTGCGTTTCACTGATAAGTAATTTTTCGTGTATTCATTGGACATCTGTGTATCTTCTGAGAAGTGTTCATTTATTTCAGCTGTGTGTTTTTTGATTGGGTCTTTTGTTTTGGGTAGTCTAATTTTTTTTAGCTCTTTATATATTTTAGATATTAATCTTGTGTCCAAGGACTAGTAGGTAATTTTTTTACCATTGCATATGTTGTTTCATCACTCTGTTTATTGTTTGCTTTTTAATTTGATATAATCCCATTTGATGATTATTGGTGTTATTTCTTATGCATTTGTAGTTCTCTTCAGAAACTCCTTGCCTACACTACAACTTCAAGAGTTTTGTCTACCTTGTTTTCCTGTAAGATAAGGACTCCTGTTTTACCATTTAAATCTTTGAACCATTTTGATTTTATGGTGAGACATATGGGTCTAGCTTCAATCTTTTGCATGTGGATTCCAGTTTGCTTTACTCAGCACGCATATTTGGGCTCTGTGCCAAAGAGCAGTTGATCGAGTGTGTTTCAGGCTATTTTTGCGTCTATTTTACTGCACTGACTGACTTTGTGCGAGTACCTTACTGCTTTGTCACTGTAGGTTTGTAGTATAACTCAAAATCTGGGATGTGATGCCTCTTGTGTTGCTTATTAGGATTGCTTTAGGTATTCTAGGTATCAGCTAGTGCTGGATGAAGTTTAGTACTGTTTTCTCTGGTTCTGTGAGGAATGTTGTTGGTATTTTGAGTAGGATTGCATTAAATTGTTGTACCAGTTTTGAGAGAATGATTTTATCTTGATTTGAATTTTGAAGTAGAAATTTGATCCATTGGAAATGATATTCCAAGCCAGGCATCAGAGTAAAGGAAGGTGGGTGCTTAAGTCATGAAAGTTCTTGGAAGGCAAAAGACATGTCAGCAGGTTTTATGAATGAGTAAAAATTTGGACTGCACAGTGCTAATGCCAAGACTTGGTTACTGAAGCAAAGGTAGTCTGTAAAGTCTATTTGAGCTTGACCCTTACAAATTGAAAGCAGAAAAGTTGCAAATAAAGTTGATTTTTCCCCTCCTTGTGCTAATGTTTGGATGAGGTTTTCTTCCCCAGCATTCACGTGTTAGAAATTTGCTATCCAGAATAGTAATACTGAAGTGGCAAATGGTTAGGTTGTGAGGTTTTATAATCATGAATGAAGGGCTCTTTCACTTGAATGGCTCAATTCTGATGATAATAGACTAGTTTCCACTAAACTGAGATCATGTGAAAGGAAGGATCATAGCATCTTCCCAGTCTCTTGCTTCTGGTTATCACATAGGCTCCTTTTGGACTCAGCCTATTGACTTTCTGCTTCTCCATACGCAGAAAATTACAGGAATTCTTTGACAAGAGATACCATGCCATTTCAACTCTCTGGTCACCAGAATCTTAAGTCAAAAGTCAGTATTTTTATTATGGCAATGATCTAATGTCCTTCTACATTTCCTATCTAAATTTCTACTTGATTAAATTGTTGGTCTAATTTGTTGCTGCATTTTCTTCTGTCCCTTTCTCTTGTACATTTTCTCTGATGGATTGGGGGTCTAATGTGTTGCGATATTTTATTTTGTTCCTTCTTCTTGTACCTTTTCTTTGGTGACAACAATGACCAACAAAACCAGGTGCAACGCTAGCAGATGTATAAGGTAAGTTAAGTCACAAAGACGTTGGTAACATTTTCCATGAAATTTTAACCCAAATTATTCACTAAATTACATGTATTACTTAGCTAAACCTTTCCAAATCCATTCAGTTCAGGTCAATGGATGTTTATCAATCATCTTATGGGAGGCCAGATTTTTGTTCAATTCAATGGGCATCAAATTGAATAATGTATTGCTTCAGCTTTGCTTTTTCAATGTCAATACTATATTCTAAAAAAAAAATGCTTCCCATATATTATGTCACAAAGTAAGACAGAAGTATACACAGATAAAAATGGGTTCACAGAAAAATGTGAAAGTTAGGCTAGGAGAAAGTTTCCTGGTTAAGATTACAACTTTTGCTCTCTTTTGAAAGTAGCCAGGCAAATGGGTGAATAAATAATGGTCATCGTAGGTATCTAAGGAAGTTCAGATCACATCATAGGCATTCATCAGAAAAAAGAACAATTGTCTCTGGGTGTTATTCTTTATTGTCTTTATTTCAAACATAATTATTTTAACTACTCTAAGCATTACACCCTTCTCTTTATCCAGTAAGTACATGTTTAAAAAAACACTGGTTCTTTCTCAGACTGTTCTACTAATATTTTCAGCAAGACAGCCTATATGTGAAGCAATATTGAAAGGAAAACTGCTGTACTTTGTTTAGTTTTATATAACAAAATAAGTGCAATAAAGGAAATGCTAACTATGATACATTCAATGTTACAAGTTAGAAGAATTCACATTTTTGCACTTGGAAACTAAACTTGTAAAATCAGAGGAAGCACTGACAAAGTAGCTGAGATGGGTGGCTGATCTTCCAAGAGAGTCCCCTACGTCGATCAAGCCACCAGGCTCATGCTGGGAGACAGCAGTCTTAGAAACAGTGATGGTGAGGGCTTCCGAGAGGATGCTGCAACAGTAAGCACAGAGTAAACAGCCTCTCTGAGAGAAACAGTCCAGATGCTGGAATATAGCATCGTGGGGAAGACAAGAAGGAAAGAAGCAGGTCCCCTGGATCCAGGAAGAATCTAAAGTGAAAATTGAAGACCACAGAGAGTAAAATAGAGAAACTTAAATGAAGGAGATAGCTCACAGCCCATTCACCCAGAGCTAGAGCCACTGAGAGAGGAGCTGTTGGAACTTGGGGCCTCATGCTCATAGTGACGGGTGGCTGGGGAGCAGAGGCCTCTACAAGGAGACCGGCGGTGGAGGGGAGCAACAGGTGCAGAGGGCTGCACTGGCTGGTGGTGAGTGCAGAGGGCTCAGTCCTCCTGTGGGAGAAAGCAATTGGCTGAGAGCCACTTTGGAGTTGGACTGGATAAGCCCAGAACCAGAACTGTGGCTGGCTACCTCCAGCAGCTCCTAGCTTGCAGCAGGCTGGTAGAGATCTCTCGGACTGAGCCCTGCCCCCATGTGCATTCCAGTAGCCATCATGGAGGTTTCCCACTTGTAACCAGCTCGGCCTGGAGGCAGCAGCCAGCCACGCCTCTGCATGTACTCCAAAGGCCATGGTGGCCTGCCAGTAACAGGCTTGGTCAGGAGGAAGCAGCCTGCCCCACACCCCCATACCCAATCCGGCAGCCATCATCGAAGATCCCTGAAGGTAACCAGGTAGGAGGTAGCAGCCAGCCCCAGCCATACCAGGAGATGATCCCTGCCTGGAAACCATATCATTTGCATTGTTTTCTTGGGTTGAGTTTTGTTCTCTCTCTCTTTTTTTTTTGATTATGTTACATCTGATGGCATCAGCAGCTATTTAAAAGATGTCATGACATATTTTGGTAGTCATTTTGGATTTACTATTAGCTTATTTTGAAGTCCTTTATTGCATTCATTGCTTTTTTTTTATTGTTTCTATATTCTGTTCTGTTCAATTTTTACTATGTCTGAAGGTATCTGCAGCTATTTTGAAGACAACAAAAGGCATTATGGTAACTATTGCTGATTTCATAAGGCTTTGAAATCTTATATCACTTATACTAGTTTATTTTGCTTGATTTTGTTCTGTTTTATTTTCCTTGGTT
Source organism: Hydrochoerus hydrochaeris (assembly GCA_004027455.1). Taxonomy (NCBI): domain Eukaryota; kingdom Metazoa; phylum Chordata; class Mammalia; order Rodentia; family Hydrochaeridae; genus Hydrochoerus; species Hydrochoerus hydrochaeris. The sequence goes on from PVLA01001088.1 coordinate 190,563, forward strand.
TTATCTTCTTTAAAATACAAAGAAAAAAGGTAAAAGAAATAGTGATGGCATTGATTCACTTAAAATACTGCATGTACTTAAGTTTTATTGACCTTTTAAGTGGACTCACAGACAGGAAACTAGTAAGATTTACTCACAGAAATCAAACTCATTATTACTGAAATGGACCAAAACATGATAGTATGAATGACTATATCTCTAACATACACACAGGCACACACACACACACACACCCTCACACATACCCATGCATGTCTCTAATGAAATCGAATAATAAAATAACAGCTTTGAAGAAAGTAAAAAATAAAAAAAGAGAGTAAAAATAAATTTTATTACAATTCAAATCAAAATAGCCCTGCTGTTTTTATTATTCTGACACTATTTTCTAAAGTAGTTTATATTGGTTTCCCAGGAAACAAGCTGAGTCATTTCCCATAGAGGACTTACTGAGGAAAACGGGGAAATACATATGCAAGGCACAGAGAAAAAGAACATAAACTGCAGTAAGACTGCAACTGAGGTTGTGACTGTCATCCAGAAAGATCTGCACAGGGATTGCCTGGGCCTCAGTATCCCCATATTGGTCAGTTACAACACATGGGCCACCACCTGGTCAGGGCAGGTCCCCACCACTGAGGAGGGGCATCTGCAAGGCATCATGGTAGAGACGGATGCACCATTCCTCCAGAGGCCATCGCGATATGAGATGGGATCAGTTATGCCATCCTCCCAGCATCAGTCACCCCCGGCTCACAAATACTGACGAGCAAATGGGCAAATTTGAAAGTATTTTTACTATTTTACTAGTCTGATTTCACCAAACTTGGATAAGTGGATCACAGTATTTGAAATCCTTAAGGACCCAAGGTACAAATTTATTTATTTATTTATTTTTTTTGGGTTGGAGGATTTTACACAAAATTGTTTGCTATATCTCGATAGTTTTTGTTTTTTTTTGTATCGAGTATCGAACTCACAACTGAGCACTTGCAAGGCAGGCGTTTATGCTGCTGAGCTAAATCCTTGGCCCTGGATTTTTTTTTTTTTATTCTTTGCTTTGGATCATCATTCTTTGAACTTATTGAAGGTCACAAAAGGAAATCCAGCAATTTGTGGCAGCAGAGAATGGAAAATGAGACTTTCTAATGGAAGACTTCCTGGGTGTCAGACTTAATTTCACTTAGAGTTGAGAAATTGTACTTATAGATCTGTTTTCATTGCTCTCGACCTGTTCTGGGCATAAAGTAGGGATATACCAGCTTATAGTCCAGTTGAGCTGACATGATTTGCATGCCCAGAGTAAACTGGCAGAACAAACATACAAGGTTTCATGGAGGACATGTGAAGAGAAAAAGCAATATGGGAAACAGTAAGAAACTTCAGGCTGAAAGTACAAAGCTTGGCTCTTGCCATCAACCACTTCTTATTGTCACTCTCACCCAACATGCTTCTTTGTCTTCACTGCAGACTGGGGCTAAATGCAGCCTTGCTTATCTCACAAGGCTACCGTAAGGATTTGATCACAGTAGGTTTTCTATAGCAAGGCTCTGAAACAGAATGACTGGGAAGTGGATCCAACAAGGGTCAGTGTTGGGGGGGCTCTACTTTTGGGACAGGAAAACTGAAAGTTCTAAATGCATATGTCAGGCTGCAAGAGCCACCTTAAATGAAATCATGTATGCTTTCTTAATTTTAAATAACTGAAGTGATAATCTTTGAAAGCACACTGCCCTCACCTAGGAAGCAGTTATGAATGTTAGCATTCTCTACTGTGTGGTCATTGATGTGGCCCTAAGAGCCCTGAAAAGTGTAAGATATGCATTCATGAACTAGATGCCTATTAAGTAAGTACATATTGCCCTTGTTATTATTATATTACTATTTTGTCCATTTTACTAGTAAGACTGCTAAGACTGATAAATCCTTCAGGGTCCATTAAAAGGTATCTTTTTCAAGATTTGATATGATTCTTTCTCTTTAATTGACAAAAATTATCTCAAATAAAACAAAAATGCTTCTTGAAATATTGCACCCTTGACACCCAGGAATTCAGAGGTTCTTGTGTTCATCTGCAGCAACTTGCCATTAAAGCAACTTTAAACAGTGTTATTTCTGTGCAGTTTGAATGCGGCATAATTCTCATGCACTGGACACAGGCATGTGGCCTTGTAAAACAGCAGGATCAGACAGAATGTAATACATGATCCAGTTCGGATTAGGGCAGAGCTCTTTTCTTAATAACTTCAAGATGTTACAAGTAGATCATGCCCTTTTTTCAAAGTGGATAAAAGGAAACCCTGACAATTGTAGAGCTTCTGTTGACAGTAACAGAATGCCTACTGGGTCATCAAGATTTCTCTTTAACTATTAATAAAAGTGACCTCAGTCCACTTAAAGTAAATTTGTCCTGCACAAGCTTCTAGCTTGCTTTCATGTTCTGAATGGAAACGGCTTGGCATAAGCACAGCGGCCTAATGGGGAGTGACAGACAGCACACTTGATGGACAAGTGCCGAGGGAGGACATCAAACTTGAATTCTACAAAGCAGCGTTAGCACACAGGACACATAATAAACAAATGCAGATGGAAAGGAGGTCATAAATAATAGATGAGGGATACGGAGGATGGTATTAAAATATGCAGACTCTGGATGGCTGATGGATTCCAGATGGAACAGGTCCGAAGAACAGGTGAATGAAACATGAGGCCCAATGGGAGGCTGATTCGTCTGGGGAGAAGGTCTGCGGGTGGGGGGGTTCTGGGAGCGGATTTCAACTGTGCACAGCTAGCTTAGCTTTCCATGGAAAGAATATCAAACATGGGTAGTGCACTAATAAGAAAACGCATAGATGGAAGTAAGAGAGAAGAGGAAGTAGAAAATAAAAGAAGAGGGTAGGAAATAAAAAGCTAAAGAGGCAGACATTGCCAGTGTAACCCATGAGCATTTCAGAGAAGTGGAAGCAGTGTATTCTCCTTTAACAGGGAAAACGGGCAGTAGGGAGCTGGCCAAGATCTTGTCCTTAGGGGTTTTACTTAGCCTCATTAATTTGCAGACTCTAAAGAACCAAAATACGAGTTGGTGAACATGTGGCCAAAATTTCTTATTCAGAAAGAACAAAGCAGAGATCTTTGTGGGTCCTATAAGAGAGATGCTTGTCAAAAGCCATTTTTGTTTTATCATTTTAAGAAAACCATTCAATATAATAACAGTCCTAAAAAACCCAGGTCTTTATTTTGCCTTATGGAGTGATAGAATATCTTTCTTGTATTTTCCGTATCATGGCAATTTTCCTTTCAAATACCTCTTAAAAAATCACAATTTTTGATTGGCAAACTGAAAATATATTTACACATATCTCGTGCTTCTGCACCTGTGGAAAGCAGTGTCAGCAGTTATTTTTTCCACAACTTGCCTTCATTATTACAATAGGTCAAGTGCAGTGTGCAGTATTAAGTGATGGTGGTCCATGTTAGTTTAGCTGTTGTCATGGTCCGTTCAAGTGCGTGCTGTTGATATGGCCGACTGCCGGGTCTGGCTGTGGACTAACTGATGAAGTTACAGGCTTGGCCCATAGGGCACTACTGCTGTGTGTGATGACATCTTTAGGAGGAACAGCCTCACGTATGGTCCTTAGGTCACTGAGATGGGGAGAGTGTGGCTCCTCTGCTTCCTCTTCACTTCCTTGTCACGAGGTGAGCCAGCTTCCTCTTCAATTCCTTGCCACGAGGTGAGCAGCTTGCTGGACGTTTCACTCCCCAGCATTACCATCAAGTGTGCTCACCAGGAACCTAAAATGAATGGGTCTGCTCTGTCACGGACAGGAACTTCTAAAGCCATGACCCAAAACACACTTTTACTCTTTGCAAATTACTGATGGTGGGTACTTTGTTAGTGACAGAAAGCTAGGTAAATAAAAATTGGTACCAGGAATGGAGGTCTCTGATTATAGCTGTACCTTGGTTCTTGAAATATTTTGCTTGTGAACAATTTGATTTGCAAGCAGAAGTGTTTGGCAAAATTTTGTTTTTGTTTGCATCCAGGGTTGAGTATGACCACGAACATCTTTCCCACACAAACAGGAACGTGGGCCATCATTTTTGGAACTGCAGAATGAATTAAGTTTGTGAACTGAGGTACCATTATCTAACTGAAGCTGTGTGGAGTAGATTTTATAATTAGAGAAGTTTTAAGGTTCAGGCTAGAGAAGTGAAGTGCTGAAAGCAGTTCTTAAAGTATGGTTCTGTTGGGGGCTCAGAAGTTTTTAAAGCCCAGGGATACATGAAAAGTGGAAGGGAGCATGGTGAGGTTTCAGATGGAGATCTGTGCCTTGTGCTAAGCACTTTGAAGATAACATTACATTATAATAACTATTCTTATTCTCTCATTTGGTTGTGAAAATTTGTTGTATTTTTCGTAAAATAAAAAGAAAAAAAGATCAAAAGGGTTTAACACGTGTTAATAATTGAATTATGTTTAAAGTGAAAAATGCTGTTGAGGTGATGTTTAGTTCCATGGTAGCAAATTATGTGGATGGATTTTGTTCCTGCTGGTACTTTGTGGGAGGGCAGCCTTCAAGGTAATGGATTGGTTCCCACAGTGAAGAAATTTGGAGGCAGCACAGTATTCAGGTTGCAGCATCACCTGGGTGTCAGCGAATCACTAACTGTGTTTCTCCACATTGACAGTGAGACAGGGTAAAGGGAGGCAGAGTGAAAAGATTTGAAGAATTTATAGCTGGGGCAAACAGGCAGTTTGAGTAAGTGTAGTCAGGGAGGCGCTGTGCAGGTGAGATTAAAAGACCTTTCAGCCTACTGTGAGGGATGTTAGAAGTCCTCACTTTGAGGGCCACCTTTCCAAAAGCAAGTTGACTTTTAGAAGTGTAAAATTGTTTCAGTGCCTTTCTGGGGCAGAATCTGTTCATAAAAAGCCCAGGAACACACACTGCCTGGATACACAGCTATGAGGTACACACAGTACAACCCTGGGAATCTATTCATGTTCAGCTGGAAGGGCATTCAGAGGCCACAGCAGCTGTGGTTCAAATGGGTCCAGGAACAGTTCACACTGAGAGGAGAACTTGGTGATATCTACTTAGTGCTGGATTTGGAGGATGCAGAATATGAGTCATTTGTTCACAGAGGCTTCTGCTGAGATTTCAAAGAAAATCCTAGTAAGTCAGGCAGCATTTTCCAGGATAAAAATTCTGCATGTAGTTGTTGAGTCAATCTGGAGCTGCAGAAAAGTTGCCTATAAAGCAGGGGTGCCTGCCATGAGACGCTGTAGGCAGCAGGCCAAGGCAGCAGGCCTGGAGGCCGGTCCTGGGAGGCTCTGGGATAGGAAGGCCCCGTCCCTCGAAAGCCCACATTCTACCCACGTGTGCCCCATGCTAGAAACACAGGCTTAGGATTTAGTGCTTGCCCTGCTGCTTCAACCTCGTTTGAGTCTAATCCCTCTTGACTGCTTTTCCATTTCTTCTTCTTGAAATATTTACCTTGCCTATTCTCAACACTGTATTTTAGAAGTTTGTAATTTCTTTTCTTTTTTTCTTTCTTTCCTTTTTTCTTTTTTTATGTTTGCAGGGGTTCACAGCTCAGTTTGCCCAGAGTCTCAGAGGAGACTTTGTATTTAGACTTCTAAGCAATGCTGGAGCAATGAAGAATTTGAGGGCTCTCAGGGGTGGGCTGGGGAATTTAACAGTGAAAGATGTACAATAAACTTTGAGGCCCAGTGATGGAATTCTACGGTTTCAGTGTCAAAACATCAACCAAAAGGATATGTGTGAAGGGCTTAATGTTCATGATGGCTTTCCTGGGAAGGGGTAGAGCCTTTAGGAGTTTGGGTCTGGTGCTAGGCATTTAGATCTTTTGGGATTAGGGTTCCTGGCTCTCTCTTCTTCCTCTTCTTCCTCGTTATCAGGTAAGCTGTGTGCTTCACTACGTACTTTTTGCCATTGTCATCCAACACACACCTTCACTGGTGATCTAAATGCAATAGGTCTGCCTGACCTGGGCCAGAATCTCAAAAACCACAAATCAAAAGAAACTTTCTCTGTGTAAGTGAATTACCACAGGTATGTTGTTATGAGGATGAAAAGCTAACTGGTCATCCCGTTTTTTATCATTCACCATGCTAGTGTTTTGGAATCAGTACATACAGAAGTATATTTCAATTCAGTTTTCTTAAATCAATATATCAGTATGTTTACATTTATATAGCATGTTTACTTAGTACATTAGCATATACTGTCTTTCTTTAATCTTGTGCCCAGAGTTACATAAATGATTAGGGTTAGATTACAAGGAAAACAATCATTTATATAAAACAGAGAGCATAGAGGTAGGAAGGGTTTAGGTTGGGATGAGAGCTTGGTAGGATATCACTTAAAATATTCTATGACATTTTCCTATCAAGAGAGAAAAACATTATCGGCATGAATGCTAAGAGCAACTAGACATCCTGAGTATTTTCCATTTGTCAGGAATGTTGATAAATATTAATTAGCATTATTCCATTTAATCTGCCAAATATCTCATTTAGTCAGCCACAATAATTAGCCCTCATTTTACATAAGACAGAAAATAAACAACAGATGGTACACATTCTGTGTAGATCACAGAGCTGGCCTCGGGTAGAACTGGACATTGTTTCTGAACAGACCTAGATCAAAATTACCTTCTTGACTACTGCGTGCCCTGCCTTTCTGGAGCAAAGCTGTAGTTTTAACTGCTGAAAAGATGGTACAGGAGCAAAACAGAGGAGACCGTTAAGGCCACAAACCTGAGTAAGAAAATACTCAAACATGGACATTTGATCTGCACAGACTTCACAGGAAGTTGGATATGACTCCATTTGGGCATGCCTGCTTGCTCTTTCATAAATGAAAAACAGAAACAAAAGTGGGGAAAAAAACAAATTATAGAATTATGCTCAAATTTCTTTCAGTTTTTTAAGATTCGCTATGAGGAACCTTAAAAATTTCTGGATTTCTTTTGATTATACTGGCCTTGTTTACTCTCATATCAATTCTTAGCCTGTCCTTCCTTTCTCTCTCCCTCTCTCTTTCTACATACAGAGCCCACCAAAAAATGTAGGCACACTTCAGCAGTTTGCCATACTAATAAGTTACTGATGGGTTTGGCCTCCATCTATCCCTGCATTCCTGAGCTCTGTGAACAATCTCAGTTCATTCCTAGATCCTACAGCGTGTGTCTGAGCCCAGGAACAATGCCAAGTCTCCTAGAGCATAACAGAGTCACCCCACCTATGAAGTCACAGCACCCACGGCGACAGCTGCCTTCCCAGCGGTCTTACTACTCAGTCTCATTGCCCGCTGTGCACCACTCCGTCTATGCCGTCCCACAAATGCGCCCTACTTTCCATGAAAGGCCCAACTCACTAAACCGGACTCGGACTCTTCTTTGGAGGTACACCAGGAGGTCCCACCCGGAATCTCCAAATTCAGGCTGGCTGTGCTCCGTACTGTCTTTTCTCTACTTACCTAACATCTGGTGCCAAAGCCAGGAGAGGCCATGGTCTTGAGTGCCCCACTGCTGCATGTGGCTCCCTCATGTCACCTACTTCTGAGCAATGAACAGTGACTTCATTGCCTCCAGCAACCCAGAGACTTCTCCCCAGTGTCTCCTCTGCCTAAAGCCTATTGCTCAGGAGCATTGGGTGAGTCTCCCCAGAGAGCGGTTGTGGGTGTTTGTCTTTCTGGTCAGTCATACAAGTTCTAATTAGGCCTGACCTCCAGCATCAGCATGAACACAGTAGACCTTCCTGGACACGGGTCGCTTGGTTTCTCCTTCACTCTGGCTTTTGGTACTCGCCTGTGAATGCTCCTTTGGACCCCTATTGCCCTTTGTCTGACTGGACACTCCTGACCCTCATCTGTCATGGGAAGAAATGCCTCTGCCCCTCCTAAAGATCACTTCTCACCTTGACTGCTTTATCAGAGGTTAGACAGATGGGAAAAGGTCCCTGTGATGTGACTATTTCACCCTCTGCCTTTCTATTCATTCTGCTCCACCTCACACCAGATGATGCTCAAGCCAGCCTTCATCCCAGACTCTTCCTCACACAAGAAAACTTCCAGCCCCTCCCTCACCACCTGTGACCCAGTCTTCCTCCCAACACACCACCCTTGCTGGGTCCTCCAACTCCCCTGACCCCAAAACCCTCCAACCTTTACATCAAGTTCCTCCCATTCTTTTTCTTTCCATCATCCCTGTGAGGGGCAACACATCTGGATAATGTCTGCCCTTACTGCTAGCTGATATGGTCACCACCTTCAATAATCACAAACACCCTGGAACAGTTACTGTTCCTAGACAGGACCCTAGATGGAGCCACAAGCCAGATCACAGAGCCAGGGAGAAGTTCCAAGACTTTATCCAGTGTGGTCTCACTGGTGTAAAGAGGGCTTCCATTAAGTTCATTAACTCTGACAAGCTCCAAAACAGTCTATTGAGCCACCCAAGAAAGCCTGGCCCAGTTTATGGCCCCGGTCACAAAAGCTCTAAAGCCCACACCTGCTTAAATTCCTCCTCAGGTGAAGCACAAGTTTACCTCAGGATATTTCATCTCCTCAGCATCCCCTCACATCTGGACAAAGCTCAAAATACTAAAAGATGGCCCTCAAAACCCTATGGTTGGTCTCATGACTACTGCCTTTTAGGTCTACCAAAACCAAGAACTTCACAAAATTGTCTACGAAAAGCCTCCAATAAATCTTCCCTTCAGTTCCTCCCAATATTCCAGCTGGGCTAAATCCCCAGGCCTTGCTTTCAATGCATCAATACAGTGCTTGACAAGCAGTGCCCAAATCTGGGTCCCTCCTAAAACCCTGTCCCCTGTGTGGCTTAAAGGGCCACTGGAAAGTGGACTATCCCTGAGTCAGCACCAGGGCGGAGCATTGTCTCCTACAGCCTGCCCCACTGACTTAAGGGTACCTGTTCTTCTAGCCAAAGGTTACAGGGCCTATAGCTCTTGTGACCCTAGCCTAGCACATACAACGGCCCAGGGGAAACCCTTCTGGTCCAGGTGAGTCTGTCTCATTTCTCCTCATCCAGGGGCCACTTATTCCTCTTTGTCAACATTCTCAGGACCTACAAGTTAAATCTCCAGTGTCAGCAGTGGGAGATGTTGGCAGCTTTTTCATCTCTACACGACAGCACCCTGAATTTGCTCCTGACTCACTCCCCATGACTCCCCGGTGCCCGTTCCCTCCCGGGATGAGACCTTCTCTCATGCTCTGGACAGTGCTCTTCCAAAATCCTCCTTCCCTCTCCACACGCTGGACCATTCTCCCTTCCTCCTTCCTCTGTTCCCTCCCCTCCACCCCGATCTCCAAGACCTTTCTGTCTTCACTTATATGGACACAGACTCAGGCTGTGCCTCTTGACTTTTCTAGATAGTCCTCTTTCAAGACTTTAGGGACAGTCTCTCAGCCATGATCTCTACCAGACTCTCGCTCTCAGCAACACAACTTAATCAGTAGCCCCTCTCCCCAGGACTGTCACTCAGACACCTCTCATTCCCCAACCTAGTTGACTTTCTGTGCCTCTGGGTTCCCACCTTCAGCCTCTCAGCCAGACTCCTTCACAGTGCCTCCTAGAATACCCGGCCCTCCCGCCCTCGCCAGCTCAGGATTCTAGTCACTTCCTCTCCAACCGCAGCTCATGGCCCTAACCCGAGCATCCTCCCTGGCTTCTTCTGGCTTTTTCACTCTTGCCAAACTCCAAAAGACCTCAATTATCTCACTCTACTTTTTCCCTTATTCCCAGATCTCAGCCCTAGCCAGATTTATTACACCTGTGCCCTCTCATTTATAAACTAATGCATAGTTACCTCTTTCTTCTGAGCCCCTTTTCCCCAACTCATTCTGTAGGAGATTATGCTCAGGTGCTTCAGGCTGTTCCTGCGAGCACAGACAGCTCTCTTCCTCCCCAGCCCTCACCCCCAGCCTTCTCCCCTCTCCCTGCCCATCCTCAACGATAAGTCCTGCTCCACACCTTTGAAAAGGCCACTCAACCAGCATGGAGACAACCCACATGCTCATCCTCCCCGTCCCCAGTCTGGCTTCCTTCCTCCCCTGCCCTTACTCTTAAACCCCCGAATGTCGGCCTGTTTTTCACCTCCTTCCTACAGGTTTCTCCCAAAAAGCTGCCTACCATTCTCATGACTCTTGCTCACCAAACTCACCCCCTTTACCCTTTCCCTTAGACAAGTTTTTCTTCCAACCTCAACTTCAAAATAATCACCGACTGCTGGCTGCAGGACACTTTCATTGACCTCAGTCCAACCCAGATGGCTCCTTCACCTTCTGCCCCCACTTTCTACTAGTCTACCCAATGCAACAAACGATGATTTTCTTGGCAAGTTCAGTTAATTCCCCTCCTTACAGGAAGCAGAATAGCCCCCGCTTTTTGCACCAGGCCAGTCTAACTAAGATTTCAATCCCTGTTTCTCCCCCTCAAATATCCATCAAACTCCCCCACATTCGAGACCAAATGAACCCTAGCAGCATTACCTCCTAAACCAAAGGGCCTTGCCACATGCAGCCCTGGCCCACAATTTCCCATAGAGAACAAATAAAATTCACTGCTCTGCTGTGAATATATCTCCTGCTGCCCAGAACTAGGCAGACCCTTGACCACTCTGCCATCTGTCTTACCAGAGTCCTCTCCGCCATTTCTCTGCCTTCTCTAAACAGCAACTCACCAAACTCACTAACCTGCAAGATCAGATCTATTCATTGGCCGCTCTTATGTTCCCAAACCACAGTGGCCTACTCCTGCTCCCACAAAAGGGTGGGTGCTGTGCCTCACTCTGGTGGCAAGGAGACCTGGTGTTTGTCTAGCAAGTCTGGGCTCCTATGAGGTGGCATCAGAAGGCCATGTAATCAGGTCTCCTCCTGGAGCTTCCTGGTTGGCTAACTCCTACCCAGTTCTCCTGGCTCTTGTTCCTTTTGGGGCCCATTGTTTCAATACTTCTTCTAATCACATTTGCTCCTTCTCTCTTGCTGACCCTGTCTGGCTATGTCCAAACACAGAGACTTTGGTTTGCTTCTCAAGTGCTCAAATGCCATTTTTAAACATGTGGTTCAGTAATGGCAGTAGATTCATATTGTTGTCAAACACCTCCAGAATTTTTTACCCTGCAAAACTGAGAATCTATGTTTTCGAAAACCACCTCCCCCTTGCTCATTACCTTTTCCCTTTGGGAACCATCATTCTAGTCTCAGTTTCTATGAGGTGGCCTTGGTTAGATAACTTCTGTTCAAGGGGTGATCAAAATATGTCATGTGTGTTTTAATAAAATTTTATTTCCCTAAATCACACATTGCTGTTCATCCCCTTCAAATACTGCCCTTCGCAGACTCAGCCTATCCTTGTCGCTGCTTTCTAAAGCATTTGTGAAAGTCCTGTTTTGTGAGCATCTGCATGACATGTGACCAGTAATAGGATCAATGCTGCTGCTGAGTGCTAGCTAGCAGAAAGGCAGCTCGTGAAAACAGTACGGCCTGTCCTCATCTACCTCACTCACCAGAGCCAGCACTGAGAAGCTTCTGTTCCTCCCAACATCAAAATGACAATAAAAGGGAAATGTTTTGTATTGAGCAGGGCACCGAGGAAGCCATGACAGTACAACCTAAGACATTCACAAAAGAGGACTTACAAAACTGCTTCGGAAAATGTCAGGAATGCTTTAATCAAGAGGGTAACTGATAAGGGGTCTTTTGACTGCCATAGATTTTTAAAAATTTGCTGTATTTTTCCATCATATCTTTTACATGAATTATGATGTGTTTTTGTGACTTTTGCTCAGAGTAAAGGCCTCAGATTTCCTCCATGTCATAGCATGTGTTCCAAGCTTTCGTTTCAGCTGGCTTCTGTCTGGGACATGCCAACTTAGGGCCTGGGGGAGACAGAGTGGGAAGAAGAGAGGTGAGAGAGCAGCTGAGATATTTCTTTCACTTCTCTTTGCCTATTAGGTGTCTGGCAAGTGATGTCTCTCTTCTTGCCTCCAGTATCAGTCTAAGCTGTTCCCAGCTTCTGCCTAGGAATCATCTCCCTGCAGACCAGAGCGACAAGGGGCTTTAGGATAGTGCTTATGGGGGGGGGGTTCTCAGCATTTATATCACTTAGATAACCAAATCCTTGCACTAGTACCCTTTGTTTGGTGCTTATGTGTGATTTCTTTTTTCCTGTGTTTATACACACATATAATTTTACAGTAACATTTCCTCAGTCTTTATGTGGACCTTGAATAGTTTAGAATTGAGACAAAATTTACATATGGAGAAATGTAAAATATCTTAAATTTTTTTTTGATTCAGTAAATATAAACAACTTTATATTTCTTATACTAACAAAGTTATGTTAAAATTTTTTTACCTTAGAAGATTCGTGTTAAAATGACTGCATGAGAATCTTTGTACACACAGTTTAAAGTGCCAAAATCACTATATAAACACCAACCACTGACGGTCTTTTGAAATTGTTTTCAAGGCATACTGACAATGATGAGCTATTAAAATCTGTGAAACTCAGTGAATTATCAAAAAGTTATGCATTCAAGCTGGGACTGCACTCTCTGTCTTCTCTGCTTTATGTGCACAAAACTTACTCTGCCTGTAGCTCGCACACAGGAGCTGTATTAGTCATTTTTCCTTTGCTGGGAGAAAATATCCAACAGCACAGATTTAAATGAGGAGAGATTTATTTTAGCTCAATTTTGAAGTTTCAGTCAGAGGTAGGACAGAAGAAATAAAAGACAGATAGAAAGAAGACAAGGAAATCCTAAGTATAGATTGTATTTTGTTAGAAGACCTCAACTTCTAGGACTTAGCAGAACTTAGCAGGAACTTAGCAGAAATCACCACCTCATGCCAAATTTCCTTGGCTAACTTTACACCTTTCCCCACCAGACCCATTACTGAAAAGCCCACAAATTGGTGCAATTAAGAAAGTAAGAAATAGGAGCCAGGCCCTGAGATAGACACTGTCCCCTATCAGCAGCCCTTGGCCAGGTTTCCCCTGCTTCCTTGCAGGCCCATAACTAGAAGGCCATAAATCGGCCCAATTAAGCAAGTAAACAGCATGTGGAGCCAACCTAGAGAACATTTAAATCACCTATTAAAAATTCCCTGTAAATAGGCTGGTAAACTTCTGAGAGGGGGCAAAATGAGTGTGTACTTATTCCCTGGCTTTTACACCTTCAAGAAAAGGATGAAGGTACTAAGTTCCAAAGCGTAGTATATCTAATTTCGTTGAGAGCCTGCACTCCCCTCTTGAATGCATCCTGTAGTCTGTCTTTGCCTAACGAACCCTGCTCATACTTCTTTCTGACAGTTGTTTGTGAGGACAGTCAGGGTCAGTGGGCCTACTGCAGGGGGTAGGTTAGGTTGTGAGACACTCAGACCCACCCTGGTGCCAACTCCATGGCCTTCTTGACATAGGAAAACTGTAGCCCCCAACTTGCTAGATGCCAGATGGGCTGAGTGTCTATCCTCTGAATATTGAAGAATGAATTCCAAGAAATGAGAGAGGTTAAACATGGGAAAGTTTTATTAAGAGAGAGCTCCTGAGAGACAAGAGGGGTCAAGGAAGTGGGTTGCCACTGAGACCCTTTGTCAGGGGTGATTTATATAGCAAAATCACAATGTGGATAAAATGTGGGTCAAACTACAATCAATCTATAGGATTCCAAGTACAACTGCTTAGCTAATATTGACCCAGTAGGGAAGCAGGTCACATTGCAAGGCTACATAGAAAGAATCAAGGTATTTTTGGAATGGGGTGGGTCCTTTGGTCACACACCCTCCTGGGTGACTGAGGTCTATCTGGATTTAATGGTCTAGATTTGCAATGGTGAATCTTTTAAAGACTAAATGATATAAACAGTTTGACTGTCACAGGTTCACCACTGCTGGTCTAGGACTAATGACAACATTATTGTTCGTCCCTTAGGGAAGCATATAGGCCTGGTCATTGCATCTTTAACTTGGGGCTGGCTTTCTTTAGATGAGCCTTCAGCCACAGTTCTGATGTCTTTGTTCCTCTCTCCTGACTTCCCTGAGAACCCAGTCCTTCTCTGACTATATTAAGTTCTGTCTAACTTAGTTGCCTATCATATGCCAGCTCCAACGCAGAAATAGCTCAGTGGGTGAGTATGGTGGAGGACAACTGTCCATCCAGGAAATGGTGGGTGAGGGAGAGACAGGAAGTGTGGTAAGCAGCAGAGAAAGAGCCTCTCTGAGAGTCACCCTCCAGACCCTGGAATATAGATAGACACATGAAGAAGACAAGAAGGAGAGAAGTGGGACCCCTGGACCCAGGAAGGATATGAAGTGAGAATTGAAGCTCTCAGAGAGAAGAGAGAAACAATGACGAAGAAGGAACAGCTGGTGGTGCCTTTTTCCTGAGACAAGACTCACTGTACAAGAGGAGCAGTTCACACCTGCAGCTGCATGGCCACAGTGACAGTGATGGTTGGTGACCATGGAGGCCTATGCAGAGAGACATGGCAGTGGAGAGGAACAGCAGATGTCAAGGACAGCACTGTACATTCACTGGTGGTGGACGCTAAGGGCTCAGTCCTACTGCAGAAGAGCATAATTGGCCAGGAGGCTTGTTGGAGACAGGCCAGCTGAGTCAGAACTCAGAGCAGCTGCCAGCTCCTTCTAGCAGCTCCCGTTGAGCTCAGACGTTGAGCTCAGTAGGTGCGTGGATGGTGGCAGAGCAAATGAGCCTACTCTTGGCCAGTAAGTACAGGTTCGCTGAGATTATCCAGTACCCAGGCAAAAAACTACTACTGGCTTGTTGGGATAGATCGACTTGGATCAGGACTCTGTCTCCACACATTGTCCACCAGTGACTACAGAAACATACCTGGAAATGGGATTTTTTTCTCTCTTTCTCTCTCTTGTTTTTTTTTATTGCTGTCATTTTGTTTTTGTTTGTTTTTTGTTTCTGTTTCTTTTTTCTCCTTGTTTGATCTTGTTTTTGTATGAGTGTGTATGTGGTTTCTAGCCTCTCTCTGGCTGTGGTCCTGTTCTGTTTTTCTGTCTCTTCCTTCTCTCTTTCCTGCCAGTCTTCTGCACAAGTTTCCACAGTTAGCATGATCCCCCTCTGTCCTCCAGCCTTATTTCTAGCCTCTTCCTCTTCTATTTTTTCCCTAACCCCTTTTAAATTTTAGACCTCGATGGCAAAATTAACATATTAAAGACTTTTATACTGCATACAATTTTCTGATCATATTTAGATTTTGTTTAATAACCACAAATCTGGTTCATACAGTTAAAAGTGGCAAATTAATGGTTACCTCAGTTTGTCATTTTCTAGGCTGTGGCTGATGTTACTGTTATTGCTGATAGAACCACTTCAGCCAAAAATGACATAACTGTTCTAAACAGCTGTTCTTCCTGCTATTCTAAGACTGAGATTGACTAAGGGTCACAAAAAATACTGTGGCACAATGCCAAAGAACCAGGAGCTGAGCCAGACAACTTTTAATTCACAACAAGTTGAAGAGATAGGATCATACAACAGACTTGAAACCCAAAAATCATACCTGGAAGACACCTCAGAGAAGTTATTTCCTATGGTTCTACATACTAGTAATAAAGTAACCCACCACCGGCAATTTATAAGTATGACTCCAGAAATTAAACTAAGAAGAGAAAAGGGAGGAACTGGGGACAAGAAGGTACACTCTCAGGTCATCAGTGACCCACCTTCTCCAGCAAATCACCATCTCCTAACAGCACATTTAGCTATGACATCTTCGCAGATCTGCGATCTGATCTTCCAAACGCCCACCTCTGAACACAGAAAACCATGTGAGGGAATTTTTGCATCTAAATCATCATACAGACTAAAGCGTTTTCCTTGGAGAGGGAGGCTCCCCAAATTCCTCTGTCTTCACCTCTGAGTTCCAGAAGGGTACTTACCAGGCTAGTGTAAAGAGAGAGTTTAGGGGCTCCCTTCTTCCTTGCAGCTCCTACTCAGGGCAGAAGAACCATCCCAGGGACGGGGAGATAAGATTAATGGTGCTTTAGTCACTTTCATCTTAGTGCACAAGTGAGATGAACTTCCATGCAGGAAGAGGCAAGCCAAGAATATCAGCGCTTACTGCCGCACTTAAAGCAGTGGTATAAGTCAGAAACAAGTGTGCTGCTGTCACCACTTTAAACTCCAGAGCAGTGGAAAAGATATTTTGTCCAAGGGGAGAGCAAGGCATACAACAGAGAACTATGGAATTTTTACCTTGTGATGATTGATTGTGTTAGCTTGAGTAAGAAGCATCCAACTAAACTGGCTCAGCACAGCTCTGGGTGTAGAAGACCCACCCTGTGGAGGATTGTCTCCAGACTGCTGTGAAAGGGAAACAAAAATGTAAGATTTGGTTTTGTTTGATCAGAGGAGCTCTAGTCTTCTACCTTTACCTAGGATGTCATCTGCTGGCTTCCAGCACAAATTCCTCAACCTTCCAGTGCAGACCCTTTAGCCTGCTGAGATGGACTCACACTGGATACTAAACTGAACTCTGTACTTTTGACTGGATCCTTAAGATTTCCAGTGCAGACTGAACTTTTGCATTCTTCCACACCTGACTCTGTGGGAAGCTGTTGTAAGCCAGCCAATCTTGTAAATGCTTATATATTTGAGTATCTTGCATTAAATCTGTTCCTTTAATAAACACGGACTGATACATACTTGGAGAGTGAAATTGCAAACAGAATGAAAAGAAGTTTAAGACCAAAGGACTATTGGTAACAGTGGAGATTTTTGATAGTGAGTTAAACCTCAAGCCAACTGTATACCCAACAGAACCAGGGATTTCTAAGAAAAGTTCTCCTGGGGTCAGAAAAAGCATAAAAATCGATCTCAGAAAGTGCCACTGCAAAACATACCAAATAGACGGTGGAGCATGTTATCCCATAGGTATTGCTGAAAATAATAGAGCAATCAGCTGGCAATTAGTGCAACTCCACAGCCGGGTGTGGGTAGAAAAAAGAGAGGGAGGAAGAGCTCTATCGAAACCACTGTCATCCCACAGCCTTGCACACAGTCCAGGCTGCACTCCAAGGAGCGGGCATCAGCATCACAGGGCAGAGTGGACCTCACTGAAATGGCTTCGCTCAGTGCCCAACCAGTAAACAGGCCAACAGCAAGGACAAGCCAGAAGAGGGAGACACACCACCAGGGTTGCTACAGTTTGTTATCTATAGTCTCCAGGTTTCAATAAAAAAATAACTGCAAAGAAACAGGAAACTGACTTAGACACGGCAGAGACGGCAGACAGCAGAAGCTGCCTGTGACAGCACCCAGACATCAAAGGTGACGGGTGCTTCCTGGTGGTCATATTAACAGTATTCAAGTAAGTATGGAGAGAATAGTACATACGTTTCAACAATTACAGAGCAGTAACAAAGAGACAGAAATTAAAAAGCAGCAAATTCTGATGTTGAAAAGCACAATAGCTAAAATGAAAAATAAGTCTAGAGAAGCTCAAGAGGGGTGTAAACTGGCAAAAGAAATTAGCAACCTTAAAGACAGTTTGATATCTATCCTATAATTAAAAGAGAAAAAAGAAAAAATGAGCAAATTCAAAGAGAAGGATAGACCTAAGTCTAGAGGCATGTGAGTAATAAGAGTAACTAAAGAAAAAGGAAAGGTAAGTTTCATTGCCTCCTGCCTTTTTAGAAATGTGTCTGATATAATCGGCACATAATTATTTACACTGTTCCTGAAATCTTTTTTATCTATATGTGTGGGAGTAATTTCCCTATTCACTCATGATTTGTAGTTTTAATTGTTTCTCTATTCTCTTAAATTTAATCAAAAGTTAAATTAACTTTGCTGATCTTTCAAAATAACCAACTTCTGCTATGATTGCTTTTCATTTTCCTCCATTCTTCATTCCAGTAATTTCTATCTTAATTTTTATTTTTGTTCTTCTTTTTCATTCTTTAGGTATGTGAAAGTAAAGGTTATTTGATTTATATATGATATATATAATTCATATATTCCATTTATATATTCCATTGTATAAATCAAAATTGTCTATGAAATATATGGATGTATATTTGAAGTTATATAATTTTCTCTGGCTTCAGCTTTTTTTGCATAACATAATATTTATTATATTTGGTTACACACATTTCAAAACATCTTCTATTTTCCTGTTATATTTCTTTTATGTCTTGGAATGCTTAGTTTTTTCATGCATATTAGTTTAATGAAAATCTTTCTGTTATTGATTTTTCAGTTTATTGATATTAGAAATATATATTATTTCAATGTTTTAACTATATTTAGCTTTATTTTATACTGTAACATAGTTTGTCCTTGAAAATATTCCACATATACTTGAAATTAATTGTATCCTGTTGTTGAATGACACATTCCACAATCACCTCTCAGGAGTGACTTCATAAAACTGCTAATGGTCTTCTACCTTCTGGTTCATCGACAGACAGTTGAATCATTTTTGAAAGTGAGATAATGATGTCTCCGGATGTTATTTTTAAGTAGCCTATTTCCTTTTTTCCATCTGACAGTCTTTGCCTCTGTGTGCGGGGCCCTCTTTTAAGTTCATGAACACCGAGAGTTGTTACACCTTCTTGAATGATTCGTGGTTGGACTGCAGTTCCCTCTTTATCATTATACCATTTTCTGTTTGTTTGAAATCCTACTGCATCTGATATCACTGCAGCTGCTCCACCTTTCTTATGTTTGCTCTTTGTGAGCTGTAAGTTTTTCCATCTTCTCACTTTCAGTCTATTATATATTTAAAAGCTATTGTTCTGTGACCTTGTATAGTCAAGTCATATTCATTTTCCATTCAGTTTGACAACCTCAGCTTTTTCATTGGATTGCTACTACCATTCACATTACTATTAATACACCTGAATTTGCATGTCATTTTTGTCACTGGGGTAAAATGCCTGATACCTGCAACCTAAGGGAGGAGTGGTTTATTTTGGCTCAGAGGTTCTAAATTTTTCAGGTTAAGGTCTGCAGGATTCAGCCTGGAAGTGGTATGGCAGAAGGACAATGGAAACCCACTCAGCTCCTAGTGGCTAGAAACAGAGAAAGTGGAGGGTGAGGCTGGAAATTAACCTTCTGAAGACACAGCCCAGGGGATGCCCTCCTTGATGAGGCCCCACCTCTGGTCAGCACGTTGGGCCATCAGCTGCCTGGTCCTGGACTTGGCCACTGTGATTTTTATTGCCTCTGTGATTCAGTAGCTTTCTCAAAGCCCAGCTGCTGCATGTGTGAGACTCGTGGGGATATTTCAGACCTAAATCATAACATCTGTCATTTTATTTTTATCTGTTTTCTATGTGTTTTTGTTCTCTATTCTTTCTTTTACCTCGACTAAACATGTTACATTTTAATTCTTTTGTAAGATTTTTCTCCTTCCTGAGTTATTTCTTAGAGGCTATTCTTGGATTAGCACATAAATCTTCTCACAATCACTTCACTTTTATAATAAATTAATTCAAATGATGTGTAGAAAAATATCATATAATTTTATACCCCCATTCCATTTATTTTCTGCTATAATTGGTATGCCTACCCCAACTATTTATTTTATAAACTCAACAATATAATCCTTAAATCATTAATATATTTTTACATATTTTAAAAAACAAAAGAGCATACATACATACATACATACATACATACTTATAGATACATACACACACTTGTGTGTGTGTGTGTGTGTGTGTGTGTGCACTTATATAGTCTGCCCAAAAATGTACATACCCTTCAGGAAAAGAAAAACTTGTATAAATATTTTCATACTAAATATATTGAGACATTATGTGAGTAACAAAAGTAATCTTTGGACTCTACAATTAGAAAAGGTGCTGAAAGGGGTATCTGTTAGCTTCCAGACATCCACTGGTATGGTAACTGCGGCAGGTAACTTGAGCACTGAGATTGGGGGACATGCACTTTCAGTTGACATCCTCTAAGGCTTTACATACAAAAGTAACATCATTTGTTGAAAAAGCATCCTAGTATTTTTCTTTTCCTGAAGTGTGCATGCAATTTTTGATGGACTTCATGTATTAACCTTCTTTGTCCTTTGCAAATCTGTTCCATTTGTTTGATAAATGTGAGCTTTCATCTAATGTCACTTTTTCTGTCTTTGTTTCACTGCTGCTGGGGACTGAACCCAAGCTTCAGAATGCTGGGCTCGCATTCCACCACGAGCTACAGTGCCCAGCTCCTGATGTTAATTTTTTACTTGACTATAATTTATTTTTTGTACTAGGAATTGAACTCATGACCTTGTGCTTTCCAGGCAGGTGCTTGTGCCATTGAGCTAAATCCCCAGCCCTTTATTATAACTTTGTAACTTCTTATAATGAAATTCAAAAAGTATTCTATTTCCCTTTTTATAAGCTATTGACTCCATAATTTGTGTGTATGATTACTTTTTAATGTAGTTAAGAGATGAAAGGAGAAAAACTGTGTCCTCCTACTGCTTTTTAAAGACCACATAACTTCCTTTGCTAGTGAGCCTTGTTTTGCTGTGTGTGCATTCAGCATACCATTGCAGCGGTGGCGAAACCGCTAGAGTGAGTGCCAATCTGCAACCCGAAACTAACTTACGTATTGCAAAGTGCCAGCACTGCAGTTAAACCTGTGTAGTGAGGTTTCACTTTAGAAAGTCAACAGCTCATATGTTAACAGCTTTTGTCTTCAAAGAAAAACACAGGGACACATGTGCCATAGGTTTGTCACCACTGATCTAGAGTTACTTATATATAATATGAAAAAATTTTTATTACTTGTCCTAAGATAGATCAAGATGCAATTAATTATCTTTTTAATATCTTAGAATGTGTCTGCTTAAATTTCAGTTGTCAGGAACATCTGGCTAGGATGTAGTGTTCTTAATCGGCAGACTTTAATTGTTCAGCATTTTATTTTCATATATCATTCCAATGCTTTCTGCCCTCTTATTTTTGTTAAGTTAATTGCTAATACATTTAGTTTTTCTTGTATGTGTTGAATTGTTTTACTCTTACTACTCTTAAAATTTTCTTTTTGTTAAGCATTTTACTGTGATATGCGAGTAGTGATCTCTCTGGATTTGTCTATTCTATCTGGTGGGTGGATATTTTTACTTGAAGTTTAATTTTTTTTTTTGGTACCAGGGATCAAATTCATGACTTCATACCTGCTTAAGCAACTGAGCTAAATCCCAGGCTTGAAGTTTAATTTTTACTTGAAATTTATTGAGTCCATAAATTGATGGATTAATGTTTTTTTTATCACATTTCAAAATGGTTTTAGTATTGTATGTTTGAATATTTTCTTTGCTCCAGAAGAAATAGAAAATATGAATAAATATTTAACAAGTTGAAAAAACAAAGGAAATAATTGATAGACTGTCTACAAAGAAATGCCCAAACCCAATGACTTTTCCAGTGAGCTGTAACAGATATTTAAAGAACACTAATTTTTAATAAGTTAATCCAAAAATATATATAATATAATATATAATATAAATATATAATATATATAATATAAATATATATAATATATAATATTTATAAATATATAATATATATAATTGTATATATTATATTATATATTATATATATAGGAGGTGATATTCCCAAACTCATTTTATTTGTGGCTCATCAATTGCACAGAATCCAGTCTGAAAACCAAGAGTTCTGCTGGCCGAGGTGGAACATTTGGTTTTGTAAGGTACCTTTAGTGGAGGCAAGGAAGTAGGAAAGTGTAGGGAACATCACTGTCAATGTAAGATTCCTTCATTTTAGTTCCCGTGTAAGAGTTAAAGTTGGGGAGATTTGTAACCTTGCCTGTTTGGGTTGAATGCATATTTTTAAATTGGTTGCTAGGTACCTCCTGTTTTTAGGAAACAGTAGTCTGTTTAAGGATTTTTCTGTTTCTTTGACATTTCAGTTTGATTATGTGACGCTTAGCACAAAGGACTTCACCTTGCTTTCATTTGCCTAGAGGAGAAACTCACTGTAGAACAGTGGTCTCCTTGTGTATGTTATTTAATATAACTGACACAAATTTCATTCTTCAATTTCTCTATGTAGCATTGTATTTGCACACCTATTGACTGTCTTTTATTAAACATTTCTGTTGTTTTGTTGTCCACATAAACTATTTTATGCTTAATTTCTAAAATTCTGTCTCTAGTAAAAAGAAATGGTTTTATTATGTGTGTATTGATTTTAACTTTTACTTTGCTAAAAAAGATGGTTGTTTTGTAGAATTGTCAAGACTGTCTTTGAAAACAACAATTTAATCTTGAGATACAGGCAGATTTAGTTTTAATTTCAAAAGTATGTGGATTTGTGTTTTTTTTGGCTTTCTTTCACTGAGGGTTTGCTCCAGCACAATGTCCAATACAAGCGTTGAGGAAAGATGTCATTCCATATTTCACCAGTAAGACTGGTTCTACACGGGCTTTTCTGAGCATCCTTTCTTAGACTGTGGGTATTTCTCTTTGTTCCTAAATGCTGACAAATTTATTCAAAAAGAAGTGTTAGAATTTTTCAAATATTTATTTTTCTATTTGATATATAATTTTCAAATAGTGAACTGTTTGTATTATTTGTAAATTTCAGCTGGCTATACTATATTTGCCTTTTTGTATACTGCTGAATTCTATTTCACAATGATTTGTTAAGGATAATTTTGTCTGTGTTCATGAATAACATGAGATATAATTGTTTTTCTTAAATTACTTTTTTATATCGAATTATGCTGATCTGACAGAATGAAGTAGATAGTGCTTGCTATCTTCCCTGAAAGATTCATATCCTATTTATACTTTCTTAAGTATTTTGTACACTTCACTAGTGAAACTTCTGTAAACTAGCTTTCTTTAGCTAGCCACAGTTAGAAACAAAAATCATCTTTTGGGCTTAAGAGTTCATTTAGTATCACCTTTATTAAGCATTCGTTTTTGCAGAATGTGGTCACTGTATAGAAAATTCTTTTTATTTTTCCTCAGCACTTTAAAATGATCTTCCTTTGTGTTCTGGCCTCCATTTTTTTACGGCAAGAAATAAACTATAATTTTAATGATTGCTGCCTTTTATGCAGTGTGTACATCTGTTTATTTCTGTCACCGGCATCTAAAATGCAGTTTATTACAGAGTACAGTAGTCTTCTTTTGGTTTCCCCTGGTCAGAAATCACTAGAACTTTTGGATGTATTTATTATTTATCTCATGAAATTTGACAAATTTTGGCCATTTTTATAGTAGATTTTCTGCCTCTTCTACTTTTCTCCTTTCATTTTGGAGCTTTGTTTACATATACCTTATCAATGCCATATTATTCTACAACTAACTAACTATATATATATCTGTTAATTTATTTTTTGTTTTATTTTTCTATGTAATACAGATTGCATAATGTTTATTGTTTCATCAAATTTCTTGATTCTTTTTTTCTCCTGACTTCCATGTGCTATTATGCCAATGCATTGAATTTTTATTTCAGATATTTCACTTTTTAATTTTAGAATTCAAAATTGGGTGATTTTCCATCACTTGGACTACTAGACTGCTATTTACCATCTGTTCATTCATTATGCCATGTTTTTATGCTCTTCAGCATATTTATAATAGGTTCTTCAAAGTGAGTGCCTGATAATTCTAGCATCTGTGTGAACTGTGAATTCATTTCTAATGAGTGACTTTTTCCCTTTAAACATAGTTTATATTTTTGTGCTTCTTTTCATGTATATTAATATTCTATTGCATTCTGAATAATTATAGAGTCTGCCTGCTCTTGTCCTTGGAATAATATTGATTTTCACTTAAGAAGGCAGTTGCTAACAAACCTGAACTACTGAAAGCTTAGTTTTACATGTTGTTGGCAAAGATCTACTTTACTTTTGCTCTTCATTTTGGTAGAAATCTTTAAGCATAACAAATATTTTGTTTTGTACTTAAAATAATTTATTAGTGTGTGTTTTCAGTACATGGCAATTACATTGAGCAGGGTGTTACGATTCTTACACAAATCACATCCTGATCACTTTTATTCCCCAGGCACACCCTCCCTTCACCCCCGTTCTCCAGATCCATTATTTCTCATCGCTACAACTGTATCTCCCTGTTTCTTAACATTGCTATTTTATTTTGCTCTTTAAATTATTTATATTTTACTTCTCTCACATTAGAGAAACACAAACTTAACTTTTTGTGACTAATTTATTTCACCAAAGATTATGGTCTCAGCTTCCATCTATTTTCCTACAAATGATTCAAATTTATCTTGATGGTAATGCAGAACTTAACTGTGTATGCATGCATACACACTTAGCATTTTTTTATTTATTCATCTGCTAATGGGCATATAGGCCACTCCTTGATTTACCTCATTCTTTACTTATTAAGCATGAAATTTCTTGAGACTCAAAGGAATACTTTAAGCATTTCTCCTCTAATTAGATGAGATTAAAACCAAACTCTATCTTCTTTTGGTGTTAAAGTCTCTGTATATTCTTATATACACAGTTCACATGTGGATGCAGCAGCACTTTATATAGGCATTTCAGGTTATTTTGCCTTGTGCCTTTTTTCTTTTTTGGACTTTCACTCAGTAATTTATAGCTTCTATAACCAGCACAGAGGGCTCAGAGTTGCATATTCAAGGACACGCTTTCAAAGAAAAAGCTTTATGGACATAAATGTCACCACCTCTTACAGATTTTTAAAGATTAAAAAACAGATTTAAGGATTGTATAATTTTGCTGCTACAAAAATACAATATATCATTATTTTTGTATACTAACTATGAAGGGTCTGAAAGCAATGATTTGTGGTTTTGCTTTAGACTTGGCTTCATTGTGAATTAATATTTCTCTATAATTTATTCATTTGATTTTTTCCATATTTCAGTGGGGAAACTACTTCTTCTAATCATATATTGAGTTCTGCTTGCTTATTTTATCATTCTTTGAATATTTAGGTTGGGTCCTTTGCATTAGTTATCAAAGATAATAATAATTATTGTTATCTTAGTCATTTTAAATATCATAATATAGAATGTTTGACTCGTTTGTTAAAACTACATTTAAAAGTAGAATTAGATAGAGATAGTGTATCTCACAACTTTATTGATGTATAAAATCTAATAGATTATTGGTAGAGGGTTTTGGATATTTATTGCTAAGATAATATCATTGAATGGAGAAAATTTTTGACTGCGAGTTAGATAACTTTTGCTTCTTTATCTTGCTAGTTGCTCTGCTCAGAACTTTCAATAGCATGTGCTCATCCTTGCCTTCTCCCCAGATTTGAAGCCCTCATCTTGCTCTAATCTGAGAGGCACAGGTTTGGACTTTTCACTATTCAGTATGACTAGTTGTATGTTTGCCATATGTGTTATTTTTTATGTTGAGTCACATTTCTTCCCTAGCTAATTTGTTAGGAGTTTTAATTACAAAATGGTGCTGTCAAAAGTTCCTCATGCATCTATGGAGATAATCATGTGATTTTTATTCTTCACTCTATTAACGTTGTATATAACATTTTTTTTATTTGTGCATATAACCTTATAACCCAGACATATTGTGTAACCCATACATGGTGTATAATGCATTTAACATGCTGATTAATTCAATTTGCTAGTACCTTAATGAGTACTTTTACACTTATTTGTGTCATTTGGTAATATTGTTCTATAACTCTTTTTTCAAGTTGTCCTTCCTGACTTTGATATTCATAGTAATGATGCCCTGTGAAATGACTTTGGAAGTGTTTGCTCCTCTTTCAATTTTTTTTAACAGTTTGAAATTAATTCACAAATATTCTTATTTAAAAGCTTGGTGGAATTCGCAAGTGAAGATACCTGGCCACGAGTTTTTCTTTTATGGGAGTTTTTGACCACTGATGCACATCCAAGCACATTTTTGTTCTGTCATATTTTTATTCCTTCATTATTCCATCATAGTTTCTTGTATATTTGTAAGAACTTATATATTCCTGCTTGGGTATTTTATTTGTTGCTGTATAATTGTTCATAGCAGTCTCACCATCCTTTGCGCTTTTGTGATGTCAAATAAAATAAATTTGCTTTTATTTAAATTTTTATTTGGTGGCAGTATAAGTAATGGTGCATCAATTTGCTTTACTTATTCAAGAAAAGTTTTTTCTTATTTAGATCATCTTTTCTACACAAAAGTCAGTTGACTTTTTTATAAACTAGTAGTGGTGTTTTTGAAAAATATGAAAAATATCACTTTTACAAAAGGATTGCAAGTAATAAAATATGAGAACTCTAAGGAACAGAAAAACTTTTCAGTACATTAGTAACTCTAAAAAATCAGTGAAAAATGAAAATGAGAAAGACATAAACAGATTAGAAGATATTTTGTGTTCATGAATCAGAAGAATTGATTTGTTACACTGTTCATACTACTCAAGTTAGTCTACCTATTTAATGCAACATAAACAAAGCACCAATGGCATTTTTAACAGAAAAAGAAAAGAAATTCTAAAGTATATACACAGCCACAGAATATAATAAAATTGTCAAAAATTCTTAGCCAAAAAGAATGAAGCAGGAGGCTAGGTAATACTTGATTTCAAAATATACTACTAAGTTATAGCAATCAAAACAATATGATAATGGCATAAAAGCCAGTAAGTTAACCAGTGAAACAGATTGTAGACTCCGAAAATAAATCAGTCAGCTAATATTTGATAAAACTTCAGGGATATCCATTGAAGATATAGTTTTTAAATGAATGGTATCAGTTAAAACCATATCTTATACAGAAGAATGAAATAGGACCCTTACCTCATCCTAGATATAAAAATCAACTCACAATAGATTAATGACTTAAATCTAAGACCTTACACTTTGAAATTACTAGAAGTCAACATAAAAAGAGCTTCTTAATATAGTTTTAAACAATGAATTCTCTTCATATGATCAGAAAATAATAGAAAACAAATGGACAAGTGATACATGGTAAATCAAGAGCTTCTACCTAGCAATGAAAACAGTTAATTGGAAGAAATGAAAGTCTACAGACTGGAAGAAAACATTTGCAAATAATATATCCCATCAGGGTTGAATATGCAGAATATATACAGATTATATATACAAGATAGCAATACAACAAATCACCTGTTTTTAAAAGAGCTACATAGCTTGTTTTGGTTGTTTAGGCTGATGTAACTAAATATCATGAACCTGGTAGCTTCATTCCAGCAGATTTTTATATTTTCATGAAAGCTGAGAAATCCAAAGATAAATGCTCCAATGTATTTCATGTGTAATGTGGGCTAATTTCCCACAGGTAGATGGACCAAGACAGTTATCTGGGGCTTTGCCATAAAGGCACTAATATTCGCAAGAGCTGTGCCCTCTTGGTTTAATCATATCCCAAAAGTTCTTCTTACTGCCAGTATATTTGAA
Source organism: Hydrochoerus hydrochaeris (assembly GCA_004027455.1). Taxonomy (NCBI): domain Eukaryota; kingdom Metazoa; phylum Chordata; class Mammalia; order Rodentia; family Hydrochaeridae; genus Hydrochoerus; species Hydrochoerus hydrochaeris. Next base: position 218,018 of record PVLA01001088.1, read on the forward strand.
GATAGGATTTCAATATATGAATTAGATGAGAAAGTTCATTTCTTAGCTGAACAGACATTTTTCAAAAGAATAAATACAAATGATCAGTAGGTATATGAAAGTGTTCAAACCACTAATGAAAGAGATCTTAATTCAAACTACAGTAAGAAATCAACTCATACCTATTAATATGGCTGTGATCAAAAGAAGAAAAGATAAGTACTGACAAGGAGGTGGAGGAAAGGAAACAGCTGACACTGTCAGAAGAAATTTAAACTGGTGCAACCATGATGCAATAGTGTGGGTTTCCTCAACCAAGTAAATAGAGGACTATATATGCTCCAACAATCCCATGTCTTTGGATATATCAAAAGAAAATCTAATCAAGATTGCTAAAAGACATCTGTGTGACATATTCATTACCATGTTATTCACACTTAGATTTAGGGACAGATCTAAATGCCAGTTGCTGGGTTATTGGATAAAGAAAATGTGGTACAAAATACCCAGCACCCCAAAAGAAGAAAGAAAAGGTTTATTTAGCTCACACTTTGTGGAGGTTTCAGTCCATAATCAGCTGGCTCCAAAGCAGAGTACCATGGCTCTGGGGCAACAGTTCAAGGCAGCAGCCAGAGCAAAAGGGGGGAAAACAAGCCTCTTCTTTATTCTGTAAGCAAGGTACCCCTCCCCCAGGATGGGTGTAGCACTCACACCATCTGCCTGCACTCCTCTTGCATAGGCTGAGAATGTTACAAACTAAGGACCCTGGGCCCCTGCTGAATCACTTAATCAAACTTCTGACCTTCTCAAATTGACACAATGAACAATATCCTAGAAAGGTGAGGGTCTGGTCCTCTACACCCCAGGATGTAGAGCTGCTGAATCCCTTAGTTAAGCTTCTAGACTTCTCAAACTGACACAGTGTATAAATCATAACAGTCTCCCAGTACAGAATGCAGGAATGAAAACAAAATTTTGTCAAATACTTTTGTTTGTGAACTGAATTGTTCATGAACATGGCATTAATGTAAAAGTTAACTGTTTAGTATTTGAGAGTTCCCAAGCATAGAGAAGAAAATTCTTTTCACACTTTATATAAGCTTGTAAAATTTGACTTTATATAGCATTATATATAATGTAAATAAAAAGAAATAGATGTTACATTACTTCATTACTTAATAGAAATTCAATAATTCTAAATAAAATACTAAAAAATTAAATCCATTAAGTTATTAAAGTGCTACTACACTTTGACCAAGAAATATTCATTCTGCTATGTCATACCAAAAAATACCAGTATATAATTTTCATGAGACATTGAATGGAAGTCCCTGTTATTTTCTTTTTGAGAAGATTTTGTCCCAGCCATGAGACAAAAGTAACTAAGGTGGAGACAAGCCCAACCCTGGCCATCTTCCCTACATAAACACAAACACAGTCTTCTTTCCCAGACCTGTGGAACAAATTAAGTTTATGAGCTGAGGTACCACAGTGTAACCCACATATACACAATTATCAAGACTTTTTGGGAATTAATTCCTTGATGTAATTTTTCCTATTTACTTATGGCTATACATTTTTAGAATGTCCACCTATTCTAGATTTTATATAAGAAGTTTATTTTTCATGTAGCAGTTTGTTCATGCAAATCCTAAAGTAAATTAACATTTTGTAATATTTTTATTTGTTTATATTTATTACTTCATTGTTTATTAGCTTTTTAGTTTTTTATAAATGCTTAGCTTTTATTTTAATTATTCTGGCTTCCATTTGTCTATTTTCTGAACTATTTTTCAAATTTAATTGCTTGGATTTATTTATGAGTTTTAATGTTACTTTTCAATTTATGTTTGAATTCTGTTTATTTTCTTTTACAAACATGCTACCTACTCCTTTTGTCTCTAATAATTCTCTTTCAACATCATTATGTTGATGTCATTCATGAAAAATGGCTATTCATTTATTTTTAACAATTGTATTTTACTTAGTATTAAAAAAGGTATAGAATATAGATGATACTAGAGTCTAATTTACCACACATAATAAAAATATGAATATATGCTGTTTCAATGATAGTTTTTATCTAACAATTCCATAATTGCAAGTTTGTTTTCTTATATAATGCTAGAAGTATTTAAAACCATCTTAATTTCCAAATGGCTTGACTCTTTTAAAAATATTTTATCATGATTATATATTTATTTTACCACATGACAAAAATGTAATAAACTTCATGTTTTGTATATGTTTATTGTATATAGTTAATTCATCAAATTTCAAATAATTTTGTCCAGCAGTTTGTGTTTTTTCACATATGAAGCTGCTTTTAAAATTATTTATCTAATGGAGCTTTTAAATTCCTGGTAATCTCTTTGAATCTGTTTCATGTATTCTAGATTTTTTTTATACTCTTCATCAAAGATTTCCCTCCTTTCTCTATGCCCCACCATTCTTTCATCTGTCTTCTTGAGAGGCGCTCAGCATTTCTTTTATTATTTTTCTTATAGCTTCCTTTACTTGTATTAGTATTTATGTTTTGAGTTCTTTTGCAATGTCATGAAGATATATCTTTATGTCAGATGCTATTTCTTCAGAAACTGCAGGTGTGCAACCCCTATCTGTTCTGTGTTTACTTTTCCTGGGCCAGTACTGTTTGAGCTGGAGGTTGGAGACTTCCTTTTATTTCTTCCTCTTGTCATGTTTGTGGTTTCTTCCAGAGAAGTGGATAGTGGGGGACTGCAAAAGTGCTTGAAATAAACTAAAAACAGACTATTAAACCTTGAAGACAGGTTTGCAATGTGTGACTGCAAAAGGAAAGATCTTTTAAAAATAACAAGGAACCAGCAAGTAACAATACAAAGGCTAGAAGATGACAATAGGATCTATAATTTAAGAGTAAAAAAATGTGTGTGAAGAAGCAGGGGTAAACACAAATGAAATACAAAGGCTATTTACAGAAATAATTAAAGAAAACTTCCCTAGCATAAAAAAAGGAAATGATATGCAGATATATGAGGGGTACAGAACTCCAGCCAGCTATAACCAAAATAGATCTACATCCAGACATATAATAATCAAGACCCCAGAAATTCAATATAAGAACAGAATACTAAAAGCTGTCAGAGAAAAGAAACAGATCACCTATAAAGGAAAACCCATCAGAATCATGACAGACTTCTAGACACAAACCATCAAATCAAGAAGAGCTTGGAGCTAAGTATTTCAAGCCCTGAAAGAAAATGACCTCCAACTTAGATTGATGCACCCTGCAAAACTATCTCTCAAAATTAATGGAGAAACAAGATGCTTCCATGACAAAGAGGAACTGGGGCAGTTCGTGACCACCAATCCAACCCTACAAAACATACTGAAGGACATTCTAGAGAAAGAAAAAAAGACCATGGTTTCAGGAACAGCAGCAGAGGGGGCTCACTGAATGGGGCAGACAGTGGAATGAAGGGGAAAAGTAAACAACCGACTTCATAAAAATAGCATGGCAGAGATGAAGCAGAGAAGGATGGCCATAATCACTAACATAAGTGACCTCGATACAATAATAAAAAAGAAACACAGGCCGAGTGGATCCGGAGATAGGTCTATCAAGATGCTCTATATAAGAAATATAATTAACCTGAAAGAAGGTTTATGGACTGAAAGTCAAAGATGAGAAAATAATGCTCTATGTGACAGGGAGCCAGAAAAAAGTGGGGGTAGCTGTCCCATCAGCTGCAGATTGGAGAACTACTTTTATATAACGGAGAACTACTCAGCTCTAAGGAAGGAAAACCTTGAGGGTATTGTAGGTAAATGGATACAACTTGAAACCAAGCTCAGGGGTAAAAAGTTCAGAACCACTTAGGTAAATAGCGGGTTGCTTCCCTAATCTAAAAACTAAAGGAGTTAGTGGGATCCAAAATGTACAATGTACCCTGAGAAAGTGAAGGGGAGGAATTGTCTAAAAAGGGAAGGCAGAGGACATTAGTAATCTTGTATCATGATTTGAAATCTGTATTGTTTTCATAGCTCTTTTAGTTTGGTTATATTCTGTTCCAGTTTGTCTACTTGTACTAGATTTGAAGGCATAGACAGCTATTCCAAAGATAGCAGGGTATACTACAGTAATTGTTTTTAAATTTTCTATTAACTTAATCTGAAGCCCCATATTTTTTCACTGTCTTATTTTGACTGATTTTATTTGAATCTGTTATGTTTGATGCTATCAAGTCGGAGAGTATAGGCAACTACTCTGAAGACAGTAAGATTCACTATGATACTTATTCTGGTTTAACTCTTACCCTTTTTTGAAGTCCTATAATGTCTCCACTGTTTTTTTTTATTGACTTTGTTCTGTACTGCTATATTAAATTTTATTATACCTCATGATATTGACAATTTTATTGAAGATAACAAGAGACATCATGGTAACCACTGTAGATCACCTTGTATTGTGGTTTTAAATCATGTACTATGTCCATCCTTTTGTTTTGAATGACCCCATTTTTTTTCTTATTTGGTTTTATTTTTTCAAAATAAAAACAAAAAAATAAAATAAAAGATATTTATCTAAATAGAAAATAAGATAGTTGGAAAAATTTATTTTGCAAACAATAAACATTTCTTTTTGTAGTTAAAATTATAACAGTTGAAATGAAAATGTATAATTAAACTAGGAACATTTTCCCTGTAACTTGTTTCACACTTGATCTATTGAAGACATCTATTTTAGCTACTTTGAATATATCTGTCAGATGAAACTTTCTGGCATTTTGTATTTATGAGTTTGTTGTTGCTGTTACTATTGTTTCTGTTTGTTCTTCTTGATAATTTTAAGAGTGGAAATTGATTGCTGCCTGACTATTACCCTGAAGCACATGCGTGCTTCATGTTTCAAGCCACAGAACCTGCTCTGTCCTTACACCCTGAAACAGTGTTGGGAACCAGATATGGACTCAAGTGTGCTGAACCCAGAGGAGACTACGCAGAGTACTATCTTCTATATGAACAGTATTTTATTTTATTTTGTTTTATTTTTTTTTGGTACTGAACTCACTACCTTGCCCTTTGCCAGTCAGGTGCTTGTACTGCTGACTTATATCCATGGCCCTTTGTGAATAGTTTTTAGATGAACTTTATTAATGCCTGAGATGATCTCTATATTTGGTGGCCTAAAGCTCATCAATTTGGCCAGGATCCAATATCAAACCACAAAATACAAGCAAAAACTTAGTATTCAAGTGAAAAGGATTATCTCTGCCCAGTTTCTAGTTGGTGAACTAAAATAAAAAACTAAAAATTGACCAATTTCTGTGCAATTAAAAAGAGTTTTAATGGAGTTGTGATTCCAAAAGCATGATTCAAATGATGTTAACAGAAAATGGGAAGAAAGAATAGAACACAAAAATAAATAATAAAATGAAAATAAAATAAAATTTGATGGCATAGGTCACATTAAGCCAGGAAACTGGTAAGAGTTTTCCCAGTGGATAAGTCTACTCATATAACTCTCTGCTCCTGTGAAAAGTACAAAAAAAGAAATTGAGTTTGAAAATTAGCAGTCATCATACAACTGGTTCATATTCAGATTTCGTTGTACTTGGATATGGTAATTTAACAATTTTTTGAATGAAATAATTGAAACAATACTTCTGTCTTGGACAGTTTTAGCTATGGTATAATACACATATATACACAGACTCTATTGATGTATCATGCGATTTTTGAACTTGCTTCTATTTATATAATATATTATATTTATTGTTTTGCAGTTTTCAACTACCTGTGCATCAGTAGGATGATGCCTTCTTGGCCATGATGTATGATCTTTTTAGTGTTACATTTGGTGAGGATCTTCACATCTATGTTCATTAAAGAGATTAGCCATAGCTTTTTGGGTTTTTGTTTGTTTTGTTTTGTTTTTGTCTTTTAGTTGACTTCTTGTCTAGTTTTGTAATCAAAGCAATGCTAGTTTCCAGGAATGAATATGTACCACTCATTCCTTTCAATTTCTTTAAAGAGTTTGGTGAGTGTTGGTGTTAGGTCTTCCCTGAGTATCTTGTAGTATTCTTGTTGATAACATCGGGTCCTGGGCTTTTCTTGTCTGGCACTTTTTTTTGGGGGGGGGGAGGTACCAGGAATTAAACATAGGGCCTCACACTTGCCAGAAAGGCTCTGTGGCCCTGAGCTGTATCCCCAGCCTGTTATATAGATTTTTTATTACTTTCTAAATTTCATTGACTATTATTTTGTTGTTCACTATTTTTATATTCTTTTGGTTTAGTTTTGTGATTCAAATGAATCTAGAAGTCTATCCTTTTCTTCTAGATTCTCCAATTTGTTGATTGTATAGGTTTTTGAAGTAGTTATTAGTGATGATTTTAGTGGTATCCACTGTGATATCACATTTTTTTCTAATTGCTTTTATTTAGGTTTATTTATTTTTCTTACTTTTTTTTCTTTTTCTTTTTTTCTGTCTTTTGTGGTAAGGTCTTACTATGTAGTTCAGTCTGGCCTTGAACTCACTATTTAGTCTAGGCTGGCCTTTAACTTGGGACAATTCTCCTCCCTCAGCCTCCCAAGTGCTGGGATTACAGGTGTGTACCACCATGCCTGCTTTTATTTATTTATTTTTATTTAGATAAAATTGCTAAGAATTTTTTAATTTTGTTTATTCTTTTGAAGAGTCACTTCTTTGGTTTATTGGTTATTTTTGTAATTATTTTAGGCTCAATTTTATTACTCTCTGCTCTAACTACATTTTCCTTTTATACTAGCTTTGGCTTTGAATTGTTCTTGTTTTGGTGGGAATTTGGGGTGCATTGTTGTGTTTATTTGTGACATCTCTGTTTCTCCATTGTGAGTATACATGCATAACTATTAACTTTCCTCTTGGACTACTTTCTTTTAGGACTGCTGTCAGGGTGTCCTGTAAATTCTACCATGTTGTACAGCCAGTATCATTTGGTTCTAGGGACTCATTTCTTTCCTGATATCGTCTGTGACCCATCACCCATTCAAAAATATGATGTTTAATTTCTATATGTTTGCGTACTTTCTCTGAGGTTTTTTGCCATTGATTTCTAGTTTAATTGCACTTTGATATGATAATATGATTGGAATAATTTTCGTTTTTTGCATTTTCATAAGCTTGCTTGATAGAATAGTATATTGTCTATTTTGGAGAAAGTCCCATGTGTTCTGAAAAGAATGTGTATTTTATTGGGTGGAACACTTTTTAGATATTTATCAAGTCCAGTTGTTTGAAGGTTTGATTGAACTTCATTGATTTTTTGTTTTGTCTAGTCAATCCATTTGAGATAGTGATATATTGAGTTTTCGCACTAAACTGTGTTGATGTTTGTCTGATATTTTATTTTCAGGACTGTTTATTTTATGAAGCTGGGCATGCCCGTGTTTTGTGCATATATGTTTACATTTGTCTCTTTCTGTTGAATTTTCCCTTAATACATGGTGGCTTTTGGTTCTTCTGGTCAGTTTTAATTTAAAGTCCAGTTTGTCTGAAATTAGGATATCAACTCCTACTTGTTTTGAAGGTCCTGGTACATAGAATACCATTTTCTATCCTTTCTTTTTACTCTATGAATTTCTCTTTGGATTAAACGTATTTCTTTTATACAGCATATCATTTAGATTGCCTTTGTTTTTATACAAATGTGACCCCTTCAATGTTTTTATACCAAGGCGATCTCTTCGATGGGTTCCAGTATCCTCCCTGGGTTAAGGTACACAGCAGGAAACGAAAGAAAGCACAAGAGACAAAAACCGAGCGTTGTGCAGGGATCTGGGATGACCAGCTGTTCGTGGGGAGCAAAGGTCTTTAGCTCCCTGAACGTTGGTGTTTATTCCTCACATCTGAGTCAAGGATGATGCGTGGAGGACAGTGGGAGCTTCTGGGAATAGTACTGGTAACTACTCTGGGCTGGGAGGATCAAAGTATGCTCGCAAGGACAAGGACAAGGAAAAGGCAGAGTGGCAATAAAGACACTGTAGTTTCCCCAGGTGTCTTCAGCAGGTCTTGCCTTCCCCTCTTGATTGCCACAGCAGCTATGAGCCCTAGGGCTTTCAGCTGTGAGCAGGAAGGAGCGGACTTTCTACATTCCAGTCTGGCTCAGGGGCATGACGATAGCCTTGGACAGCCACTAGAATCAATTATAATTTATAGTCTTCAACAAATCTGTGTATTTTGATTTGGGAGCTGAGATCATTCATTTTGAGAGTTATTACTGAAGAGCATTGACTTATTTCTGAAATTTTATTACTTTGCTGGTGTTGAATCATTTTCCTCCCTTCTACTTAATGCCTCACATTAGCTAGTGTATTCTTCACACTAGATTTTTTGACATTGTTGGTTTCATTGTCACATGTTATGGTATTCTTCAGAAATATTTGGAGTGCCGGTTTGGAGGTCATGAATTTCTTAAAGGGCTCATTAAAATAGAAATACCTCATTTCTCTATCAATTTTGAAAAATACTTTTGCAGGATATATCAGCCTGAGTTAGAAGTTGTTTACTTTTAGGACTTTACACACTCATACCAAGTTCTCCTGGTCTTTAAGATTTTGTGTTGAGGTTTCTGCTGTAATACTTATTTTCTTTAAATAATTGATTTGTTGATTTTTTCTAACTACTTTTAAAATGTCATTCTTATGTTAGACTTATGGACTATTGACTATGATGATTCCTGGAGAAGTTCTTTCTGGATTATGGCCATTTGGGCTTCCATATACATCATTTTGCTGTATGTCAGATTCTACAGTTATTTCTGGAAACTCTTTTCTTTAACCCATTTTTACTATTTTTTCATTAATTCAAAATAATCTTAGATTAGTCTTCTTTTCATCTAGCAGTTTTTAGATTTATTTTCCATGTGTACTTGTTTTTAAGTTATCTCTGAGTGTACGGTCACTGGTGTCAGCTTTATCTTCCCTTTCTGACATTCTGTCATCACATTGGTCACTTATGCTGCCCATGCTTTCATTAAAAACTTTGGTCTGGATTTCTGCTTGGTATCTTTATGCCAAACTGATCATTATTGAGTTCAGCTAGCTTTTTTAATCAGTGTCTTCTGTCGGGTTACTAATAGTTTTATATATTAAGTTCATTATCTGCTTAGTTATATCATCTTTAAACTAGTCAAACATTTACTGATTTTGTTTCTTTTTTTTTTGTCCCTGTTTTATCATGTTGTATAAATCAGCAGTTTGGTTTGATTTCCTCCCCATTAATGCCCCATGAATCAGTCTTGGAATAGTTGAAAGTTTGAAGAACATATATTAGTCTTTTTTTCTTAAATCTCTCTCTCTCTCTTGGGTTGAGTTGTGGTCAACCCAAAGATTTTGTTTGCAGTGTGGAGATCTGTTTAGCTGTGCCTGGTTCTCAGTAGATGTGCTCTGAGGACAAGTAACTATGGGCCTGTGTCTTTGTCTCATGATATGACAACTCCTGTTAATTTACAGAGGGAATGGTGCAGTATAATTGGCCCAGCTCCCAGTTCTCTGCAAATGAGTCCCAGTATTATTGATGACCAAAGAAGAAATCAGGTATTGGCATGCAGTAAAAACCAATTGATACAAGTATGCATCCCTGGCAATAGCAACAATAACAGAGTCAGTGACAAAATGGATATTGATATACCATCAGAACCATCAAAAATAATACCTTTGTACGACCCTCCACAATAGAAGAGATATCCACAATTGTAATATAGACAAAAAAACAAACCAAACATTGTCATACAGTATACACATACTTACACAAGTATGCCATCATGGTCAATAGAACAGAATTCATCAATAATAAAATCAGGTCAACTAAATATGTCAAATATCTAAAGATTAAATGTTAACAGTAGTACTAGCAATTATAAAGTGGGTAGGGAAGAGAAAAATGAAATAAAATTTAAAAACTAAAGAAAAGGAAAATGAGAGAAAACTGAGATTACATAGCTTATTAAAGAGTAAAAATTTGATAAAACAAAAAAGAACAAGAAAAAATAGAAAACAAATAAAAAACCTCCAGTGAAACAAAGAGTGGAAAGGTAAAAGAAAACAGAAAAAAACAACCCACACTTTCCCTGCTAATAATAATGAGAGAAAGAAGTGAGCCCAAATACTCCTCAGTGTGTTTACATGAGCACTTTCTCCCCAGTCTGCAGTGCTGGAATCCACCCGCTGTAGGTGACGGCCCGGGAGCTGCTCTGAAGCCTCGCTTTCTTTCCACCCTTCTGTCTCTGTGTGTAAATGCGGAGTCCCATCTCACCGGTCCTGCTCTGTGTGCTTGGTCAGTGGTGTCCATCCTAGGTCTACAGTCACTTCAGTCATTCCTAGTTTCCATGTCTCTCCATGCACCAAATCACAGCTTTCTCTATCTGTGTTTACAGCCTGTGGGTTTGGGAGGTGCCCTTCTCCCCACTCCAGAGGCCCCTCTGTTTTATAAACCCCAGGCTGAAGCAATTGTCCAATCCAAGACACATCTCTGATCCTGTCTGCAGATGGGAAAAGCAAACGGACCCCTAAGCTCTGTGTTGGAGGGAGCAGTGGCTTTGGGGTGTGGGGCTAAGTCGCCCACTGAGGCCACTTAATTAAGACCTGAGCTTAAAATTTTCAAGGTTCTGTGCCTACCCTGCATCCTCTCTGGGACTGTCTTGCCGACATCTCCCACATAGTCACTGTGGTGGAGCGACCCCAGAAATTTTGAAGCACAGTTGTTCTACAGTTCAGTCGTAAGCAGTTAAACTTTCCCCACAATGGCTCCTGGTTAAACATTCTCTAATACAGCAGGAACCACACTGGATTTCTTCTCCAGGAGAAAGGACTCATGTTCACAGTAAAACCTTACGCTAGTTCAGCCATTTGCAATACCTGTGGGCTTTTGTGGCCAGCGCTGCCAACCCAGCCTATTGGAACTGCTGACTCTTTCCTGGCTTTTACCTTGTGTAAGCAGAATCCAATCTCCCTGCCTGGAAGCCAGGGTGAGCTTTCCAGAACTCTGCTGTCTTTCCTCTGTGCTGTGCTCCACTTTTCCAGGTTCTCTATACTTTCTAGTTTTCCTCTCATATCCCTTCTGCTTCTCAGAGATCTACTTTTATTTCTGTACAGTATGTGGTTGTTTTCCAGATGTCTCCAGTTTCTTTGAAATTCCTTAAGACTTTGTTCTTTAGAATACAGTCTTTTCTTTTTGTGTACCCTAATGTGTGCTCAAGGAGAATCTAAGTTCTCTCTTCATTGGATATTAATTTCTACAACATTTTATTAGCTCTTGCTAAACTTGATATTTATACTTTCTATTCTATTACCTGCATAATTTGTTTCTTCTCATTTGAGAGGATTTTCTTGGAAGTTTTCATACTTATCATTTAAAATATTTTCTTTATTATTATTATTATTGCATATTATGTCAATTATCATTTACTGTTATATTTTTAGACATGGGATTTTTGATAATATGCATCACTCCACTTTTCAGTGTTTTCATTGTATTCTGTTGTAAGATAATAAAAGAATTTCATTTTTCCTGAGTTATTTAGTATTTTCAGATCTTCTGCATCACTTTTTAAAAAACATGTTTCTTGTAGGCAGCATTATCAGATTTGGTTTTTCTTAAGCCATATGATAGTAACTGGTTTTTGAGTGGGAAGGTAAAGCCACTTACACTTATTGCAGTCATCTTAGCATCAGAAATCATTTCTTGCCAATTTGCTTTATCCAATGTTGAATTTTCACAATTGTTTTCTTAGTTCCTGTCTTTCACTGGGTAGAGACATTTTATTCCGATTATTTGAAAGTATGTGTTTTCTTGTCTCCTTTAATTGTTAAAAATATTTTTCTTTCTCTCAGTTTGTGAGTTTGTTTCTCTCCTGACCGTGCTAAGCACAGTGGCACAGCTTGCACTTAGCGCCTTCTCCTGTGAAGCCTCTGTCCCATGACACTGCCGTGCGCCAGCATTTTCACTGACTGTCAGAGACACCCGTTCTTCCTGATTTCTACTCTTCGGATCACATCCAACTTTCTCACAACCTCCTTTTCATTTTCTTTCCTTTTAAGTTTCAATGAAATATTTCAAGACAGATTTTATATTATAGACTATTTAAAATGCTAAATGCCAGGAAATATATTTATATCTATTATGTTTCTATGTACATGATTTTCTGTTTATATATTTCCAAGCTCAAAGTTATATCCGCCTTGGAGATGGTATTACATTTCCCCATACATTCAGTGCTGCTGATGAGATGTCTGATTAAATCTGGTTGTGAAAACTTCATAAGCATATTTCTTCCCTTCCCAGCGAACTTTAAAATTTTCTTTGTGCTTAATCTTCTTGCACTACAGTATAATAGGCCAGTATATATACTTGTTCTTATCGTTACATTTAACATCTTAGGATTGATTTCAAACAGATATTTTAAAGATTTTCATTTAAAAATCTACAAACATTAATCAAGATACTTCTTTTTTTCTGTATTAATCATCTTGGCAGGTCATAGCAAAGTACCATAGAATGGGGTTAATAGTAATTTATTTTCTCACAACTCTCAGGCCTAGATAACCCAGATCAAGGTCTGCTAGGTTTGGTGTCTAGTGAAGGAATTTTTCCTGAATGGCATAACATTTAAATTTGTGTCCTCAGATGGCACAGAGGAAGGGAGGAGAAAGAGAGTATTGGAGAAGACTAGTTCTCCGCTGACTCGTAGATTCCTGTCAGGCTCTCATTCTACCACATCGGGGTTTCCTATGACATCCTTTTACCTCAGTCACTTCTTCAGAGAGCCCATCTCTGAATACAGCCATGATGGGATGCTTCAAAATGTGGGGAGACACAGCATCCGTCTGTAGCACCCCCTGTTGTTTAATCTCTACTTGTCTATCTATTCTCACTCCTGATAAATGGAGGTTTACATCTCTCCTTGTATCATTAATGTATCTTAGCTCAAAAAGTCTTTCAATACATATGTCTCTGAAGTTTTCTTAAATAATTTCTGAGGTAGCCTTCATGCTCATTTGTTTTAGATTTCACCATTCTGTTATTTTTTTAAATTTTATTTTAAAGAGAAAAAACAAAAAACAGAAAAATCAAGAAGCAAACAAACATAAACAACAAGAAAAAAAGCAAAATAATAACAGCAATAAACAACAATAGCTATATAGGTTTTTCAAAGCAAGACAATAGGAATTTAACAATGTTATACTGCATATTGCTATCTTCAAAATAGTTGCTCAGGTCACCAATGCAGGAATAAAACAAAACAGTAAAATGGAACAAAACATTGAATTTCAAACACAAGACAGAATTCCTACAAAGGATACCTTTATTATCCTCCTCTCATGCATTTTCTTATATATATATATATAAACATATATGACTCTTCATGATTTCTTTATGACACGTTTATGCCTCATATGATGATATTCATCATACATACTTTAGTATATACCTCATGTTCAATGAAATGTGTTCCTCACATTGATTTTGTAACAATGGCTTCATCTACTTTTTGTGAATGAGTAGATGACTTTCCACATAAGTTCCCTGGACTCCTAACTCTGCTGGTTGACAGTAGGTACCAAGCAAAGTGAGGAAGGGGAATATCATCTTCTAACCCCCCCACTCCAAGACAGACTGAAAAGGTCCATCAAGTTTCCCCTTCCCTCCACCTGACAGCAATTTCCTGTTGCTGCTTCACTAACACAGCCTCCTGTGGGTATCAGTCTTCCAGTCCCGGGAACACAGAGTGAGAGGGAGCAGCTGCTTTGGGACACCTGCTGCAGCAGGAAGGCCACCTGTGTCTGGCTGGGCAGGTGCTATGGTTGCACCTCTGCCGGGGGGGGGGGGTCCTTTGCAGGTGATGTGCTAACTGGTACAAGGAGCAAAGGTCCCCAAATTAAGGCGCCTTCCAGGGTGCTCCTCCCCGTCAGAGTGGCTTCTCTTTGGGCCATTGGCTTCTCCTGCTGGCCTCTGGTATAGATCTTTAACCTCACCCAGCCTGGTGCTGAAGTTTTAGAGGAAGCAGGAGTCACACGTAGGGTGTTTTTCCGCATTTGGCCAGGACTCTGAGGTCTCTATGATTATTTTAGTATCTCTCAAACACATTGTTGATTCTCTCTGCTTGGCTACCTTGTGGTATGCTTTTATCTTCTTATTTATCCCCTAATAATCCTGTTAGAAATTATCTATTAAGTGGTCATTTCAAACAAACAGTTTTTGGTTTCATTATCCTTTGAAGTATTCTTTTTTACAGTTCATTAACTTTGTTTTTGACTTTCTTGACCTCTGTTCACAGTTTCTTTTAACTCTTGGTGCTTTTATGACAATGCATTATTACTTTCTATATTATTAGTAAACACATTGAAAATGGGGAATTGTCCCTGAAAATATTCTTAGAGATTTTTTTTGTAAAGTGTTTTCTTTTGCAACTTTTCAAATAATGTATGGCTTGCAATTATTTTTATTTGGGGTTTTGTTTTATTTTTTAAAAGAAATGTTTGTTAGTTTCCAAACACATACTTGTTTTGCTTCACTTTTTAATTTTGGCTGAGTTGCCAAGTTTTTGCTTGGGTTTACGCAGCCAGTATACAATAAAATAAATATGAGGGCCAGAGATGTAACTCAGTGGCATAAGCACCTGCCTGGCAAGTGTAAGCTCATGAGTTCAACCCCTGGTAGCGAAAAACAAATAAAATAAAACAAAAACAATAAAATAAATATTTATTTGAAAATTGCTTTTGGAGTTTCTCAACTTACCAAAATTTTAAAGATGTATGTTAAAATTAACTAATGGCATATTTACTTTAAGAAAATTAAAAGCTCCTTGCATGTACGTGTTAATTATATTATTTGATCTATTAAAATTTAGGGTTGTTATATCTTTTAGCCTTGTATGCAATTACTTTTTCTAGTTGAAGATTTGGGATTATAATTCTGATATTATTATTTTATGTTAAGTTTCTCTGTTATTGTTCATTACTTTCAATCTAGATTTGGCATTTTTTTCTAAGTAAATGCACTTAAATTATTTTTTTATTTTAAAGAAGGTATAAGTAAGCATAATAAAACAGAATAAAGTAGATCAGAAGAAAACAATGTAAGTGACGCAGATTTCAAAGCAAGATACTAGGATATTTATGATGGCTACTGTAATATCTTTTGTTTTCTTCCAAATAGTTGTCCATATCTTCACACACAATGAATTCACACAAAACAAAATAGTATTAAACTGATCAGAACAGAGTAATGAAGGCATTATAGGCCTTCAAAACCAGACAATAGGAAAATAAACAATGGCTACAATAATGTCTCTTGTTCTCATTCAAACTAGCTGTCCATACCTTCATGTATGTTGAAATTAAACAATACAAAACAGACTAAAACCACTCTGAACAAAGAATAATAACATTCCTGGATTTCACAGTATGGTGATATGGAATCAGCAATGGACACCATAATGTCTCTTTTTCTTCAAAGTAGCTGCTCATTTCATAATGCATAATATAATCGATTCTCATAAACTGTTTAGGGGAAGTTCTACACATGTATAAGTCTCTACATGTACACTTATCTTTTTGGCATTAGAGGGAGAAACAAACCAAAGCAAAACAGATTACTAGAAAAACATGAAACAAAAAAGACAAATAAATAACAATAGCAAAGAACCCAGACAATGACGGTATAGGCCTTCAAAACAAGGTGATAGTAATGTAAACAAGGTTGTTATTTTACACAGTGTTCAAGAGTTCCTCAGATCACCAGACTTTAGCATGCAAAATTGTTCCAGTCCTATGAATGTTAGCTGTTTTATTCCAAGATCATGTCATCTGCAATCATCTTAGCTATCCTAAATGTGATTATACAATTTTAGATTTTTTTTTCTTTTCCCTTCCTTTTTCTTTTTCCTCCTTTCCCCTGAGATATTATTTTTTTCCTTTTGAGCAGATTCTTACCTTTTCACTGTATTTATTGAGGATTTTGTATTTTATGTACGCTTACCATTTCTCACAGTAGGGGACAATATAGTATTTACATGTGAGTTTGATTTATTTCACTTATGAGTATGGTCTTAAGTTGCGTCCATTAATTTATAAATATCTCAGTGTGATCATTCTTTATAGCTGAGTAGTATTCCATTGTATAAAAATATCACATCGTTTTTATCCACTCCTCAGTTGATGGGCATTTAGGTTGTTTCCAAGATATGGCTATTTACAAATTGTGCTGCTATAAACATGGGTGCACATATATCACTGTGATATGATGTTTTTAATTTTTCTGGAAATATGCCTAAAAGTAGAATAGCTGGGTCAAATGGAATTTACTATCCCAGCTTTTTGAGGAACCTCCAGACAGACCTCCACAGTGGTTGTTCCAGTCTGCACTCCCATCAACAGTGCAGAAGAGTTCCTTTTTCCCCTAAGCCTCTCCAGCATTTGTTGTTGGTAGTTTTCTTTATCCTGGCTATTCTTTCTGGAGTGAGATAGAATCTCAATGTAGTTTTAATTTGCATTTCTCTAAAGATGAATGATGCTGAATATTTTTTTCATATATTTATTTGCCATTTGTATCTCTTCATATGAGAAGTATGTATTCATCTCAGATGTCCATTTTTGGATTGGGTCTTTGAATTTCAGGGGCCTGATTTTTAAAGATTCTTTATATGTTCTAAACAGAAGTCCTTTGTCTGAGGGACAGTTAATTAAGATACTTATTCCCAATTGGTAGGTTTTCTTTTCACTATGCTCGAGGTTTCTTTTGACATGCAAAAACTCTTTAATAAGACATGATCCCAGTTATCGATTCTGGGAAGTATTTCCTGTGTGGTTTGATTTTTGTTCATGAATTCTCTACCTACCCCTATGTCTTCAAGATTTCTACCTACTTTGTCTTGCAACAGATTTAGTGTTTCTATTTTAATATTTAGATCTTTGATCCATTTAGATTTTAGTTTAGTACATGGCGATAGGCATGGGTCTAATTTTAGTTTTCAGCATATGGATAGCCAGTTTTTCCAGTACCATTTATTAAAGAGACTGTTGTTCTTCTAGTGAACATGATTGGCCCCTTTATCAAAGATAAGGTGGTTGAGTGTGTTCATAGTTGTATCTTCTAGTCTATTCCATTGATCTTCAGGTCTGTTTTTATTCCAGTACCATGCTGATTTTATTACAGTAGCTTTGTAATATAACTTCAAGTCAGGGATTGTGATGCCACCTGCCTTGACTTTGCTGCTTAGAATTGCCTTTGCTATTCTAGGTCTCTTCTGGTTCCAGATGAATTTTAGGAGTGATTTCTCTAGATCTATGAGGTATGTTGGTGGTATTTTTCATTGGGATTGTATTGAATGTGTATAATAATTTTGGGCGAATGGCCATTTTCACAATATTTATTCTTCCTATCCATGGACAAGGGATGTCTTTCCATTTTCTGAGATCCCCTTCGATTTCTTTTTTCAGGGTATTATAATTTTTTCTGTACAACTCTTTTACATCTTTTGTTAGATTAATTCCTAAGTTTTTCATTTTTTTGGATGCTAGTGTGAAGGGTGTGGCTTCTCTTATTTCTCTCTTGGTGATTTTGTTGTTAGTGTATAAGATTGCTATTGATTTTTGAGTATTGACTTTGTATCCAGCTACATTGCTGAATTTATTTATTATATCTAGGAGACTTTCAATGGAGGTTTGGGGGTCTTCTATGTAGAGTATCATGTCATCTGCAAATAATGATAATTTAACTTCTTCTTTTCCTATCTTTACTCCTTTTATTTCTCTCTCTTGTCTAATTGCTCTGGCTAGTATTTCCAGTACTATATTGAACAGGAGTGGCGATAAGGGACATCCTTGTCTTGTGCCTGATTTCAAAGTAAAGGCTTTCAGTTTTTGGCCATTTGATATGACATTGGCTGTTGGTTTGTCATAGATGTCTTTTATCATATTGAGGTACAGACCATCTATTCCAATTCTCTGTAAGGTTCTTATCATGAATGCATGTTGGATCTTATCAAAAGCTTTTTCTGCATCTATAGAAATGATCATGTGATTCTTGCTTTTGGCTCTATTGATATGGTGGATTACATTTATTGATTTATGTATGTTGAACCATCCCTGCATGCCTGGGATGAATCCCACTTGGTCATGGTGTATAATCTTCTTGATAATTTGCTGCATTCTGATTGCCAATATTTTATTGAGAATTTTTTGCATCTATGTTCATTAGGGAGATTGGCCCATAGTTCTTTTTTTTGTTGTTGGGTCTTTCTCAGGTTTTGGTATTAGAGTAATACTTGCTTTGAGGTATGAGTTAGAGAGAATTGCTTCCCTCTAAATTACACTGAAGTGTTTGAGGAGTGTTGGCATTAAGTCTTCTTTGAATTCCTTGTAGAATTCTGCAATGAATCCCTCTGGATCTGGGCTTTTCTTTGTTGGTAAGGATTTAATTATATTTTGAATTTCATTAATTGAAATTGGGTTATTCAACAGTTTTACATCCTCATGATACAGCTTTGGTAATTCATATATTTCTAGGAATCTGTCCATTTCTGCTGTGTTATCAAGCCTATGAGAACAAAGGTTTTTGATATAGGTAGTGATGATCTTCTGTATTTCCACAGGGTCTGTAGTGATTTCACCCTTTTCATTCCTTATTGCATGAATTTGAGTTTTTTTCTGTCCTTTTTAAAATAAGGTTGGCTAGGGGATTATCAATTTTATTTATTCTTTTAAAGAACCAACTTTTTGATCCATTGATTCTTTGTATTGTTTTCTTGGTCTCTATTGCATTGATTTCTGCTCTGATCTTTATAATTTCTTCCTTTCTTTTGGCTCTGGGCTTGACTTGCTATTCTTTTTTTTAGATGTTTGAGGTATACATCAAATTTTTTGTTTGTATTCATTCTGTTTTCCTAATGTGGGAATTCACCACAATAAATTTTCCTCTGAGGATGGCTTTCATTGCATCCCACAGGTTCTGGTAAGTTGCATTTGTATTTTCTTTTGCTTATAGGTATTGTTTAATTTCTTCTTTAATTTCCTCCATGACCCATTGATTGCTTGGGAGTGTATTATTCAATCTCTATGTTTGTAAGGTTTTTGCAGTTTCTTTTATCATTAATTTCTTGTTTCATGGTGCTATGATATGATAACATGCAGGAGATAATTTCAGTTCTTTTGAATTTACTTAAACATTTCTGTGAGCTAGAATATGGTCTATTTTAGAGAATATCCTATGAGCTGCTGACAAGAATGTATATTTTGATGTTGTTGGATGGAACACTCTGTATATATCTACTAAGTCCACTTGTTCACATGTGTGAATCAGTTCTGTTATTTCTTTGCTGATTTTCTGTCTAGCTGATCTGTCCCTTTGTGTCAATGGTGTGTTAAGGTCTCCTGTTGTAATTGTGCTATTGCTTATTTGATTTTTCATTTATGTTAATATTTGTTTTGTATAGCTGTGTGATCCCAAATTTGGTTCATAGATTTTTAAGCCTTGTTATTTCTTCCTCTTTGAGTTTTCCCTTAACTAGTATGTAGTGTCCTTCTTTATCTCTTTTGATCATTCTTCATTTGAAGTCCATATTGTCTGCAAACAGAATAGCTATCCCTGCTTTTTTTTTGTGTTCCTGTTGCAAGAAGTATTGTTTTCCACACTTCGACTTTTAGTCTATGAGTTTCCTTTTGGATTAGATGGGTTTCTTGTATACAGCATATGGTTGGATGTTGTTTCTTGATCCATTCTGCCAGTCTGTTTCTTTTAAGTGGTGAATTCAAGCCATTTACATTAATGATATATATTAATTTATTTTTTACATGTTATTTTTTTGCTGTCGATTCTTTACCTTTCCTGTCTGTTTGCCTTGCTTAGTGGTTTCTTGCTATGTCTCTCTAGAATGTCTTTCAGTATTCTTTGCAGGGTTGGTTGTCATGCAGTTCTTCAGCTGTTTTTTGTTGTGGAAGTATCTTATTTCTCCATCCATTTTGAAGGATAGTTTTGTAGGGTTCATCAATCTGGGTTGGAAGTCATTTTCCTTTAGGATCTGAAGTACTTCACTCCATGCTCTTCTTGACTTCATTGTTTGTGTTGAGAAGTCTGCTGTGACTCTGATAGGCTTTCCTTTATAGGTGATCTATGCCTTCTCTCTAACACCTTTTAATAGTCTCTTTTTATGTTGGATCTCTGGGATATTGATTATTATATGTCTGGGTGTAGTTTTATTTTGGTTATGGCTATTTGGAGTTCTATTTCCTGGTTCCTTGTTATTTTTAAAAGATCTTTTCTTTCTTGTTCACTAGCTGCAATCTTGTCTTTGAGGTCTGAAATTCTATCTTCAAATTCATTGAGGCAGTTTTGCCAACTTTTTTTTTTTAATCCGTACCGGGGATTGAACTCACAACCATGCACTTGCAAGGCAGTTGCTTATGCCACTGAGCTAAATCCCCAGCCAGTTTTGCCAACTTTTGATGGAATTTTTTATTTCCTGTATATCTCTTTGAATCTGTTTCATACATTCTGTTTGTTTCTTATATTGATAGTTCAAGGTTTCCATCTTTTTGCATTGTTCCTCTAATTTTTAAACTATGTCTTCTTTACATGTATTCAGCATTTCTTTCATTGAATTTACCATTTCTTCTTTTTCCTGGGATATTATTTCTGATCTGAGTATTGTATAGCTTCCTGGAGTTGTTTCTTTATTTCAGTTACTATCATTTCAAGTATTTCAGGTGTGTGGCTTACATTTTCTTCCATGTCTATGTCTCCTAGACTTGCTTGGGATGGGCTGGTTGTTTGAGATTGCATTTTGCTCTTTTGGTTTGTCATTTTCCTATACTACTGGGCTTTGAACAATATGCCAAGGCTTCCTCATGCACTGGAAATCATCTTGTGCACTTTCAGCTCATGGGTGGGATCCAGGCAGCTGTTCACAGTCCCAGGGTCACTGGGCATGACCCAGTTAGGCACAGGGACCTCTGTTGTGGCCTCCCAAGATTTGGGTGGCTGGGTGGGGTCTTACTGACTCAGAGCAATGTCCCAAAACTTCCCTGTGTGCTGGAAATCACCTCATGCAGGAGACTTGTACTTAAATTATTTTTAACCCACAATTGAAATACTTTTGCCATGTCTCATATTCTATAAGATTTATTACACCTATATTTTTTCTCTTTGTTTGACTTTGTGGGTTTTTGCCTATTTCATTGATTTCTCTTCTTCACCTGATATGTTTTTCTTATTTATTATCCTGTTTGCTCCTCCATGCACTCAATTTCTGTCCCTTATTTTCAAACCCCAAAATGCTTGTAAAATTGGCTAATGATTAATTTTTTATTCAATAGATCGTGATAATTATAGGTCTAATTGAACATCAGATAATTGTCAATTCTGTCAGTAATACTTTATTTACTAAACTCTCACCTGTTAAAATTATCAATGAAACATTTAACTCTCTGTTAACTCCATCATCTTCTGATATTTGTATTTTGCTTATCAATATTTAATTATTTGGTAATTTAAAAATATCACCATCAGTTTTTATTAATATTTCTTATATCATCTTCAGTTTTTAATATTTCTATTACCATGTGTTTTTTATAATGTTTAATTTATTCATTCCTGAAAAATATTTATTGTCTTGCTAGTATTAGTATAATTCATTTCCCGTTATTACCTTCTATCTTATTCTTCTTCTTCTATCTTAAGATTTCCCTTTGGAATATGTTGGAGAAGAAAGTCAAGTACAAATGATAGACTTTTATCCCATAATAGTAAGAGGTTTGTGCTTTGGAAATACTGCATGTCTAAATGTTGGCTTGGTTTTTCATGGACTGTTTATCTATTCATTGAAATAAACTTTACTGAACACCGCTATATGCATAAGAGAGAAGTGTGTGGGATGATGATACATAAGCACTGGAACCCAGCCTGGTCATTCAGAATTGTGTAGTCATTTTAAATTTCTTGGCTTCTGCTTTCAAGGAGATGAGAACCAACTAGTAGCTCTAAGTAGATGAAAAAGATGAAAAGATTGGCATATATATATATATATATATATATATATATATAAAATATATATTTCACTATCAAATAGCTAAGAAAGAGAAACAAAGTAATAAGCAAGATACTTGGTTAGAATTCATTGCAGTCATCTGTCAGTCATCTGGAAAAGAAACTGGTAGCTTGCCTGTGGTGATAGCTGTGGAGGTGAGGAAGGGTCAGGGCCCTGCACCCATTGTGCAGGCAGGGAAGACACAAGGTGATGGTTCACAGGGTAAAATGTGGGAGAGGAAGGGAGAAGTCAGGAATGACTCCAAGCATTGGATTTCTACAGCCTGAGGAATAGAGTTGTTGTATAACATGGAGAGCAAGTTTTGAGAAAAATTTGGTGCTGCACTGACATGTTTGTTGTACAATGGCTATTAGTTATCCAAATAAAAGACAAAAATCAAATGTACAATTAGACACACAAGTCCAGAATGCCAAAGTTGGTATTTAGATTGACTGAAACTAATTGGTAGGTTTTTTTTTTTGCTTCTGTATTCTTTATTTTTAATTTTACTTTTAAAATGAAAAAAGAACAAAAATGATGGTACAGAATTTCAAACCAACACAGTAGGATATTAACAATGGTTACTACATTGCATATTGTTATCTTCAAAGTAGTCACTCACATTGCAAGATATAGGCATGAAAAAATGATCAAACAGTTAAAGCACAAACTGTTCTTTTTGATGAACTAACAGATTAGTAGTATAATTGTCTCTCATATATATATAAAATCTTCTAGGAGTCATAGTTTATAGTTTTTTGTCTAAAGAATCTGTAGAGATTGGCATTCTTTTCTCCCCTCAAGTGTTATACTTATGCCCCATGAGGTTAATAGTAAATATTTAGAAATATGAGACACTAACAAAATCTGCTACAATCAGTATTTTGGGGGGAAAAGGTACAAATTTATCTTTACTAATATTTATTTTATAATTATATATCCCCCTTATATTTTTTCACTTATAAACTAATTTGTGATGTTATTAGCTGAATTTCTAAAACTTTTCAGATGCAAGACAGATTCATAGTATTCCTAAACCTTCAGCTTTCTTGTGTTCTGGATTATTGTTGGCTATTGGAAGTTGCAGGGCAAGGGGAATGCATTGTTAAATATAGACAAATAAACTTGATCAATTTTAATACAGTTAGCAAAGTTAAGCTTATATTGAGGCAATATTGTAGAATCATTTTAAATTTCTTATTTAATTAAATTAATTTGTTTGTTCTCTTCTTAGTTCAGTCACCCTATCTCATGATGTTAGCTTATCTTCAGTGTCACCTGGAAAGCATATGACACTTATTTTGCTTAGGGTTATAGGGGTTTTTTTTAGTATAGCAGTTAAGGTTTGAGTCTGGTTGTCCCCCCAAAGCCTCATGCAGTCAGCAAGGTGGGCTTCCAGAATCTATGAATGACTCATGGTCCAATGCTGGAATTATGGGTGTGAGTGCTACACCAGCCCAGAGTGTGGCCTATATACAATATAAGGGACAGAAAGAGTCTTCTCTCCATGCTCCTCCCCTTTTGCTCTTGTTACTTGTGTGATATTCCACCACCATGAACTGTTGCCCTCTGCCATGTGCCACTCTGCCTTGAAGCCAGCTGATTATGGCCGGAAACCTCCACAAACAATGAGATGAATAAATCTTTTTTCCCCCTAATTTTAGCTGTTGGGTTTTTCACCTCAGCAATGAGAAAAAAGTAACCAAGATAGGCAGTCAGGTATCACAACTAGCCATTGACACTCCAAGTCTAGAGCTCTAGAAGTTTGACCAAATTGCATGTGCTGGGGCAAAGAATTCTTCACATACCTTATCCATATACTCTATTCATTCTGACATGGGCTTTGCAATCTGTTTTCTCTCAAGCCATTCCTTTTCCATGTCTCTGACTCCATTTTCCACTACGCCAGCTCTGCAGAAAATTATTTTTCAGATAGTTGTCTATTCTTCATCAGCTTTTTTTAAAGATTCAGCTTCAAATTCATCTCAGTTTACTACACTTCCTCATTAATCATCAAGATTATGTCTTTTTTGTGTACATACAAAGCAATTTCTGTGTAAACTATTATTCTGATTTATTGAGTTAATCATTTAACTCCTTTTCTTCTGTCTCTCACATGCTATCTTTATTTTTCATCTTTTATGCTACAAAATGTCTTTGTAAGATTTATGCTTTTGTTTTGTTGACTTAAACTTTCATAGCTAGACAACAAAACCTGTTATTTGTCTCAAAACATTGTGTTCATTCTTGCATCCTGTTTGTATTTTCCTGATCACTGGGAAACTTCCTTCCTTCTGAATTCAATAGGAAGGCCTAGATGATTTAGATTTGAATGACTAATTTAAAAGGTGGATGGAGAATCACATGGGCTTGTGAGATGTTTTAAAACAGACTTTGTTTCTAAAACAAAAACCAAACCAAACAAAACAAAACAGGCTTTGTTTCTACACTATTCTTTGGTTTTCTGAAAATCTCATGAATCAGTTTCCTCTTGTGTGGAGAGGGGCCAAGTTCCCCCTCTGTCATTAGTTGACAGCCATGTCCCTGTCTCTAAGCACAGAGGGTTTCTCTTCTCTCCACATTCTGCTTCATCTCCTCAATCTATGCAGCTCCCCAGCATCAATAAGTTTCCCCTTGCATGGAAAAGGAGTGCATTTTGGGCATATACCTAGTTCTATGTTCCAGGTAAAGTGTTATCAAGTTTGGTTCCCATTTGTTGCTGTTCTGTATGTGTCTTTCCCAATCATAGATCATACACTTTTAGCTTTCTACATTTTGAATTTTCCATAATAGTTGTATTGCCTTTTCAGGAATAGTAGTCTTTTTTTTTTTCTTTAGGATTTTAGTATCTTCCTTCAAATGAAATGACTTGGTTACTCTTCCCTCTTTGCTGAGACAAAATACCTGATGCCCAAAATTAGGGAAGGAAAGGTTTATTTAGCTTGTATTTTTTTGGAGGTTTCATTCCATACTCAGTTGATTCCAAGACAGCATGGCTAAGGGGCATCCATTCATGGTGACCACAAGTGACATGACCAAAAAGGGAACAAAAGGGAAAAGCATGCCTTCTTCTCTCCCATATATTGTATGCTGGCTACTCACTCCTGAGTGGGTGCAGCACTCATACCACCAATCCCAGCACTAGATGGGATACCAATAACATATGCTAGATCCAGCTGCCTCCATGACTACATGAGGCTTGGGAGGCATCCAAACACAAACCATAACATCACATAATTCCAGTTAAGAGAATCCTAAGATTTTCTTTCCATATTGATCCATTTCCATCACACAAAGCATGGATGTGCATAACCCTTTGACACAAGGACCACTGACATGTTTAGAAAAATAAAATCTTTAAATTTGAAGCGCATGTATGTGTGTTAGAATAGCCATTTGATATAGTCCCTGGAGTATATTTATATTAGTATTTCAGGCCTAAACTTGTTGAATAATTCTATCTTCTGATTAAAAAATCTCATCTGCTTTGGCCAATGAAATGGAAATAAAAGTAATGTTGTTTTAGTAACTTTCTCAGTTCTATTTGTTAGCAAATGTTTATGAATTTTGAAAGGATTTTTTTTTCTCTCTCTCTGTTTCTTCTGGAAGCCCTAATATGCATCTGGATCTGTGAATAAAGCTGACCTGAAAATGACTTACATTAGACTAATTTATTTGAATGAGAATTATTTGAAGTAACCAATTATGACAGGGAATTATTGTTACTTAAACCTTATCTGACTGATACAACACTTGTCCTGAAGGGAAATTTCACATTTGTTTATTTTGGTTTCTCAGATGAATTTAGAGTAAAATTTAAGAGAACTATTTTCCAGGTACTACTTTTCCCTTGAATATAATAAATCAATTTAATTCAATAATTGAATTTAATTGAATTAAAATACATATTAAGTTTACCATTTACCTGAGAATTCATATACTCAGAGAGCCATAAGAAAAATGGATTAGATTAATTCTGATTTTAAATTTTGCTTTTGTTTATTGTATTTCTGGGCCCCTTGAGGGATCAAAAATTTGAATCTGCTATAAGATTTGACTAAAACTTACCAGTCACTGTGACATGATTACCGAACTCATTCAGTAACACAATGAAGTCTTGTTCTGCTGTGTCAAGAAGACACATGCTTATATAGGCCATCAAGTGGGTTATAAACTTGTGTGTGTTTAAATTGTCAGTAATCAAGACAGTAATGTTTCTAGCTTGGTGTTCAACTCACTCCACATCAAATACTTTTCCTTCAACAATGAGTTTCTTCTTTTTGTTTCACATGTAAGGCTTACAAGCATATTAAAGTATAATATATTCATAATTTGCTCATTACATTCAATTATCTATTACAAATCATTTTAAAGACTTAAATTTTGTATACCATATAGAAATAGAGAATCAGCAATGACTAGAATTGTCACTCCCACCAGGAATGAGTCTAACAAGTCAGAGGGAATTAGGGGATGATGACCGGTGGATGGGAACAGAAAACATATTCATCCGTCTTTGGTAATTAAACTTTGCTCTTACTATTGATAAAGTTTATGAGATGTCAAATTGTGAAAAGGAAAGAGAAACTGAATAAAGCCAGTTTCTTTCAGTTAATGACTGCTATCGAGAAAAGTAGTACTCCACTAAAGGAGAAAGTATTGCAATGAAAAAGGTATGCGTGTGTGAGAAGGACATTCCACAAGGATTATTTCCATTCTTTGAGAGTGGCCAATTGCTCCTGACCCACACTTCAGATAAAGAGAATATTCGCCAGTTAGCCAAATCTGTACTACTCAAGTTGGACTTAAATTGTGTGTATCTTAAAAAAGACTAATACAATTGGGCTCCTCCATGTTACCCCCTCTGACTGGAATGCTGTTATTTTCCTACATCTTTCTCATATTTTAAGAGTTAGTTTATCATAAGTGAGAAAAACCACTTTTGTGAAACTACTGTATTCTTATAAAGCCCTTGACCCTTTCAAGGAGTTGGCACATTCTGTTATTGTTAGAACATGATATGCTTAAGGACTCTTATCAAGTGCCAAGTAAATATTTACTGAATGCTTGGGATTTAGGTGAGTAGGAAGGAAAAAGAATATTTTAGTTGCTTTGACTTAAACAATAATTAAATTTGTAGAGCCAAAAATCTTCTAAGGTTCAATAAGATTCCACTACAAACCAATAACATTCAATAAAATTTAAATCTGTGTGTGTGTGTAAGTGTGCACACTGGTGAATAAAAGAACAACTGAAACTCTCACACACTGCTAGTATGAATGCCACATGTAACAGCCACTTTAGTAAGCAATTTAACAGTGAAGTTAAGTATAAAATTATCATAACACTGACTAGCCCCATCCCTAGGAATTTACTAACTGGAAGCAAAAACATATGTTCTTGTGAAGACTTTTTCATTTAAATACCCAAGAAGAAACCCAAACAATAACTAGCATGCAACCAACCTACATGTCCATCAAGTGAGTAATAGAACTGAGATCAATTCTATGTATTATTCTCAGGCATAAAAAGAAAATTAGGTATTGATGCGTCTAACAGGAATGCATTTCAAAAGCATATAGAAGATAAAAGAAACAACAAAAAATATTGCATTTAATGTGATTTCATTTAGGTGATATTTTTTAAAAGATAAAATATAGGTTGCCAGGATCTACCCTCTGAAAGAGGAAATCAGAGTAAAAATGGAAATGAAGGAATAGTTTTGGTGTGATGGAAATGTTTTATATTTCTATTGCCGTAGTGGCTAAGTGACTATATACATTTGCCTAAACTTAACTATTATCTTAAACAGTGTGAATATTACTGTAAATTATATCTCAACGAACCTGAAAAATGGGATCAAAATGTGACATTTTGTCCTCCTCCCTTGATGATATCAAATGCAGTATATTCCTTCTCTGTGTGCCCCTTAGAAAGCTAGAGTTATATAAATTATTAAACTTTGAGCAAATTGAAGAAAACCCCCTTATAGAAGTCTTTGTGGCAATATACATACTATGCTTTGCACAGTGCTTTCAATCATTCAAGCAACACCAACAGTTAGCACCATTGCTATGCTACAGATAACACAGCCAAAGACTGAGTCATCAGAATGCATCATGAGGGGCAGATATAACATTGCTGTACACTTGTGCTAAACACATGTGGCAAAGTCTGTTTGGCAGCAGTGCTGTCATTCCAAGTATTCCTTGTCACATAGAAATTTGGGATCATGTTACTTTTTCATATAAATCTTTCCGTTTACCCTCCATTTCACACTGAATAGTCCCCACACTCCTCACCACAGCCCCTGCTGGTCCGTATGCCAAGGCTCCCCACTCTGCTTTTCCTTCTCTCTATGGTGCCCCAAACAGCACACAGGCAGAGCTCTTCTCAGACAGAGGAAGTTTTAGATGTTGCTCCCACCTTCTGAAAACACTGATTCTTATTTTTCTATGAGGAATTGTCTTCTTCCTTCTGACTTCAGCCTGCATCTTGTCTCATTTGACATGTATTTATACAATACTCCATACAAAGAGAGATCCTTTCCTTTGCTATTTTTACATATTATCATTTCCCCTCACCAATGCAAAACTGTACATTGCTTGGGACACTGTAAGTATGATACATACTTTTAATAAATGAATGGACAAATTAATGAAGCAGATAAGGCAGCCAGCAGCTGGCACACAGAAAAAATTGTTAAGATTTGGTACAAAGGGAAAGATCACCTAAGGGAAATTCATGGCTGGCAAAACTGAAATCTGAGGTCTGCATATATTAATGAAAATCAATAAATAGCAACAGGGCTCGCTAGAAAGACAGAAGCTGGGATTAAATCAATTAACAGTGTTGTCTCTATGTAAATTAGAAACATCAACTAAATTAAACTTTTGAAAATGGAAGATTAAAGGAATATTAACGAGCTGATGGAAACTTGATAAGATTTCCAAAATGTTTTTTATGGTTTGTTTGTTTTACTTTAATTAGAATCAAATGTGAAGAAAAGGTACTTTGAGGATGTCTCAAGCCTTCTTAATGGCTCAGAAATAGTGCTTGCTGAAGGGCACTGCCAGAGAATCTTCGTCATCCGAGCTGAAATGGACAAGCTGAGCCTTTCTTTTAGTTTTCCACCCACATCAGGATGTAAATAGCATTCTTTCAAAGATTAGTGTATACCCCATGCAAGTTTTTCATGTTGATTTCATTTTTGAAGTAATTATTTTACTATGATAAACACTTTATTATATGATGCTCCTGAACTACCACTAGCAGCACCGAAGTGGTTCCCAGAGTTCTCCATGCCTCAGTGGGGTGTCATCTTCTCCTTTCCCAGCACCAGAAACAGCCCCTAGCATGAGGCTGAACTGAGCTGAAAACCTTGTCTCATTTTTGGCTACTGTGGATGGTCCTCCTGCCCAACCAGGCATACCAGTGTGCTCATACCCACCTGCACGTGGTTAGGACTAATCCTCTCTTGTTCCCATTATCACAGTTAACACAACAAACCCATGCTGCTTCTTCCTGTGCACAAGGTATGTCCTGGCCTGCAACCCTGACTTTCTCCTTCCACTCACTGCACTTGGAGACACTGATCTCTCCTAATGGCCATCTGATATCAAAGTGACAGACCCTCTAGAAGAGTCCATGAGGTCTCTTGCCCAGTTCCCCTCAAGTTTGTCTTCGGGAGCTTAAGGGTCTATCATGAGCAATATTTCCTGTTTCCCAACCCTTCACTTCCTTGCTCTGATTTAAGTCTAGCTGACTGTGAGGATATCACTGCCATCTAAAGAGGAAGCTATCCATTTTTTTCCTGCAACATACCCTTTACTACAGAAAAAGAACACTCCTTGCTAGTATGTTCAAATAAATCTGCATCTCTATGCCCTAAAAAGCTTTCCTATTTTTGTATTTTCCTGAGAAACATCTTTGGTTAAAGCCATTTTTGGCTAGTATATGTCTTCATGGGGCCAGCTGATCAAATGTAACAAAAATAAAACAAAACCAAAAAAATACTGACTGCTCACCTGTAGAATATTGATTGTTAAATAGACTCTTTGTTGTTCTACAAGTCTGACAGATACTCTTCTTAAAACACTGTCAAGTTTATGAAAGACAATTATATACATGTACATATATATATATGTATACATGTATATACATACATCTAGGAAATAAGAGCATATATATGTATATGTATATAATTGTCTTTCATAAACTTGACAGTGTTTTAAGAAGAGTATCTGTATATACATATATTGCATATATACATATAAGCATGTATATATGTATATATATGCATACATATATGTGTATATGTATATATTTCTTCAGACTTCCAGGACCCATGATACTTTCCCTTTTTCAGCTACTGATCCTGCTCTTACTTCTGTGAGAGCACTGTTATCACAAAATAACATCTTCATATCCTTTAGTTAAGTCTTTGCCTCCTCTGACTCACGTGGTGCTCTTTGACATTTCCCATTAAAATAAGTTAACTGTCCTTATTATTAGCTCCAACTTCTCTGATCATATCCATATGGCAATAATATCTTTAAAAGTCAGTTAATATCGACTGCCTCCTTTCATTCACTTCTGGTTCCCTATGAGACTCTGGTTTCCACCACTGCCCTGTGTGAATTATGATCCAGATCACTAGTACACCAAAGATGTAACCCTAATGATGACTTCTCAGGGCTTACCCCAGCTCACCTCAGGGCCCGCCTTTCCCCTTCTTGATCACACTGTCTTCAAACAGCTCCTTCACTTGGCTTGCACATTCTGCATTCCTCTTTTTCTCTCTCTCCTCACTGGTTTGACTGTTGGTGTCCTTTCCTCTCAATCTGCTCTTATTTTCTAGATAAAACAGCTAATTCCATGAAGTAGAAGGCCAGCAGATGGCCTCCAAATGCGGATGTTTATCCAAAACAACTTCCATGAATTTCTGATTCTTACAAAAGATTCTACCTGACACTTCCTTCTGGGAGTTTAATTATATCTCAAAGATTATCATGGTCACTAACAAGTATTGACTTCTACGTCATACCTGATTGCTTTTAGTGAGTCATTAAATGACAGGAATCTTTGCCCAAATGCTCAGATACCACAACTTCATCTCCAGTAAACATTACTTATATATTGTTTCATTATGGACTACTCCATTCTTAATGGCTTAAAATAAGGCACGTGTATATACGGTGTCAAATCCTGTGTGTTAAACACTAAGGCACAAATTGGCTGTGAGTTTCTGGCTCAAGATCCCTCCTGAGGTTGCATCCAACCTCTCCTCCTGGCAGGACTGCGCCCACAGTGGCCAAGACAGAGGAAATGGCTCAGGTGCACACCTGCAGTTTTGCACAGGATTGAGTTCCTTACAGATTGCTGGGCTGAAGATCTCAGAACTGTGCCTTTTCCACTTGGGTGTCTATACAGACCTTCTTTTCTCCAGGATGACTGTTGTGAAAGATGGAGAGGGACAACAAGGATACATCACAAGAGCCTGAGTCTCACTTTTTTGGCCCTCTAATCTCAAAGTGATATTCCATCCATTTTGTCACATTTTTTAAAAGCCAAGGGGAGGAGTTCTTACCAGCTGGACAGCAGGAGGGAACAGTCTTTGGGGAACACCTTTAAGGCCACCTACTGCAAGCAGTGTGCTAACCTGACTGGCTCCTGGTAGCATACTGTGAACCTGTCTCTCTGACTCTGCCTTCACCATCAGCTTGGCATCAGCCATGTTGGTAGTATGCACACCAGTGAGACTGAAAGTGCTATTATTCGGGACTTATAAATGTTCAGAGTTGGCTGTTTAGAATTTGCAAGCATGTTTTTGCTTACAAATCCCGTCTAGTACATTGTCGTATCTTATTAGTACAAACTTCAAAGGCACTTTGAGCTGTCCAATTCACATTTATGCATGACATTATCATCTCTCACCTGACCTAAGTGAGATTGCTTCTTAACTGATCTTGCTTCACTTTGCTTCCTATCTGCAGAGATTTCACCTTTGCAACAACCAGAAAAAGCTGTGATCAGATGACGTCACTATGAAGTTCAACACACACTTCCCGGTTCTGCTCAGACTTAGGACAGGGTACAGGGTACTGTGGGGCTACAGGTGAGGCCTCTGTTTTTCTCTTTCTGTTCACTATTTTCAGCAAGAATGGTCTCACTACTGTTCTTTTAACAGATTAAACAGATCAATACTCCAGGACTCTGGAACTTGTCTGAAATGAGTTAATCCTAATATCTCTGCTCTGCAGGGGTCACTCATGTCTCTGATCATAGCGTACATTATTGCTTACTTTTTCCTGATTACTATATCTAAAATTTCCTTCTTTGCATGTTTTATTCATCAATATTTTTGTAACACTCTCAGTTGCTTGATATATTATTATATACCAATGGCTTATTTGTATTACCTTTCTTTTTATATTTCCTTTCTTTTCTATTAGAGTTAATTACAGGAATATTGTTTATCACAGTGCCAGATATATTTAGCAGTTCCAGCAAGATTTGTTGAGTGAGTGAATTGATTGTAAGCATCTCAATTCATCTTCAAAATGTCATCTTAAATTGTTGACATTAAGAGACACAGATGAGGAAGCTCACAGAGTTTTAAAATTAGATTTTTGGTTAAGCCTCTATTCACACTTAGGGGTATGTGCCTCCAATGTCCAAAGCTATCAAGTTAATTTGAAGTTTCTTTAAATCATCCTTGCTGTTTTCATAGTGGGGAAGTACTTTCCAAGGGGCCTTGTGTAAGAAACGGGAAAAGACATGGACAAATTTGGTTACTTGTTGACTTCTTTGTCACCACCAGTCCAAAGATCTTAAGGACAAGCATGGCAGGACAGTTATTATCTTTTTCCTAAGGCATTAGGATAATTTTGGTATACAATAGAAGTTTAACATCTGACTGTTCAATTATTTCATGTATTCATCCATGTCAAATGCATGAACAAATGAATAGATAAATCCAATGCAGCCTCCCTACTGGGAAATATAATAGATTAATATAAAACACATGGGAGATTATTATTCAATTGGCATAAACATATAGCTAAATGTTTTACTATAACACAATGTACACAGATAATAATATATAACATGAAGTTTTGAAGATGTGATATATTTCCTTAGTTTTCCAAGAGGCAAAACTGTCCTGATTGTGAAGTTTTACTTCTAAACATAATTATATTAAGACTCTCCATTTTAATCTTCCTATTTTTGAACATTGGGCTGAGTCTAATCAAAATAAATAGATGGCTAACTATTGGATGGATGGATAGATATTTTGAATATGTAATAAAAAGTCCATTTATAGGTAATTCTAGCTTAAAACTAGGATTTTTTTATTTAAAGAGTGGGAGGAAAAAAGCTAAACAGAAAAAAGGGTAGAAAGAATACAGAATTTCCAAAAAAAATAAACAGTAAGAAATCACTTGTTGATACATTACATATTATCTTCTTGGATATAGTTGTTTAAGTTGCAAAGTTAAAACATGCAAAGTGGACATTCAAACAGTGAGGCTGCAAACAGTTCTGTTCACCGATCCAACAAAAACTTAGCAACATGGTGATCAATCCTACACATATACATGCAGTTATATCCCTTAGGGCACTTTCTTTCCCTCCTTTTGCTTTTAGGTCCATTATCTGTTTAGTTATATCATGTTTCAGGTTGCTCAGTACCTTACTGATCTGTCTTGTTGTTGTTATTTACTTTAAAAAATTTTTTTCTTATTAATTAATTGATTATTTTGAAGGTAGTAAAATACAGCAGAACAAGACAGGACAAAGCCAACTGAGGCAGTGCAGTGAAATTGGTACAGAACCTCACAGCAGGTTATGGGGATAACAGCAGTAGGTACAATAATATATCCAGTTTTCTTCACAATAGTTCTTCCTTCAATCAGGTAGAGCAATATCAAAGGAAATACTGAAATTATAAAAACAGAATATTGAATAGAGTAATACCATTGATCAGGACAGAGCAAAACAGAGATAAAAATATTTGCCTTCAAAGAGTTGGCAGAAGAAAATCCCCCTTATTTGCTGTATTGCATATAGTCAGACTCACAAGAGATGCTCAGATCTCTGGCTCTCACCTGCTAGTGGTGGTGGCGGAATGGGATGGATGTTTGATTCTTAGCCTGCGTGCCGGTAGGCTCATAGCTGTCCACTAGAGCGGTGAGCTGGCTGCCTGTTTTCCCAGTGCCCCAAGTTCCAACATGGCGCAATCTAAGGAAACGCTGAGATGGTTCTTGCCCTGGGGCAGTCCCAGCTTGGGAGGCCACAGTCACTTATCTAGCATTGTATTTGAAACTCTATTTCCACTTAATTCTGTTTTAGAGCTTGGATTGAGGGAAAGATCACAAAAGAAGTGGGCAGTAGGATTTTCAGAGGACTCTGACAGTAATTTATTTCATATTCCATATTTCTTATGAAATAATTCATGGAAAGAGAAAAATTATAGCATATTTCATGTTCAGTGCTCATGAAGAACTTCATTTCAGTTGTTACACTAATTAAAAAGTGATTTATTTTCAAAGATTTGAAATATATAATCATCATAGTTTATGACATAATACTGATCTAGAGTAAAATTCAAAAAATTGGATAACGAGAGTTTGGAAGAAAGAATAGCGACAACGAACAATGTCTCATATGTTAAGATCAAAGGAGATACAAATTCACTAAAATTACTCCTAACTATGATTGTTTGGAAGAACAATCATATTTTATAGAAATCAATGGCTGTAAAATTCATGCATACAGAGAAAAAGAACTTACTGGTAAGTCTTCTGACACAGAACATAATGCTATGACAGAATTCAGTGTTGATGGCAGTTGGTGGCAGGTCAAGGATACTGGAGCAAAAGTATGTTAGGGGCCATGTGGGAAAGCCTCACATATGACCGACAAGCACAGGCTTACCTACTGTGTTTCTGTTTTATTGTTTATCCAGCAATTGTTTTGTGTGACAAAGAATAGCAAACTGATAGTTGGTTTCATATATACTTTTCAAGATAGTTCATATACATATCTTGAGTAACCTTATGTTACATACAAAGTATTTGTTCTTATGTCCAAATGTAGTAAGATGGACTCTGGATTCTGTCACTTAACTCTTTGGGTCCCAACTTTCTTCATTTGTAAAAGTAAGGACAGTAGTAGGTGGTAGGTAGATGAAACACTGAAACACTGGAACACTGATACCTGGAACACTGAAAACATCAACAGCAGAGACACAGAAACATTAGAATATTATTCGTAAAGTCAAAGGCTAAAGACAAATATCTACTTTTTGTGACAGCTGCTTAAAGTTTTCTTTTTTTATTTTAAAGAGAATAAAACAAAAGAGGACAGATCTAAGCAGATCTGAACAGAATAATGTAAGCAGCACAGCACTTCACAACAAGACGATTGGATATTAACAGTAGCTATCATAATGTCTCTTTCTTTGAAATAGTTGAGCTTAGCTTCATACACAATAATGTCAAACATAACAAAATGGAATAAAACCACTCAAGACAAAGAAAGTATTGCAAGGCAGTCTGAACCAAAAAAAACAAAGATGAACAATGGCTGCTATATTATCTCATTTTCCATAAAAATTTTGTTTATACTATCATACATATTAAAATCCACTAAGACACAATGTGATAGAACAAATGGTAATAGAAAAACAAAAGCATGGTAGGACTTCAGGGAAAGATGATATTAAATCAACAATGGCTGCCATATTGTCTTGCCTTCAAAGTAATTATTCATATAATCACATATATTAAGATCAAACAAAACAGAGTAAAACCATTCCAACCAATGAATGAAAATATAAGACTTCAAAGCAATATAATGGTGAGCCATGATTATCATAAAATCTTCTCTATTCTTACCATTTCTTACACTAGGGAGACTATATGGTATTTATACATGTGAATTTGATTTATTTCACTTATGAATATGGATTCAAGTTGCATCCATTTATTTATAAATATCTCAATGTGAGCATTCTTTATAAATGAGTAGTACATCATTGTATAAAAGTACCACAATTTTTATTCATTCCTTGGTTGATGGGCACTTAGAATGTTGCCAAGATCTGGCTATTACAAATTGTGCTACTATAAACATGGGTGCGCATACATCACTGTGGTAAGATGTTTTCAGTTCTTCTGGAAATATGCCTAAGAGTGGAATAGCTGGGTCAAATGGGACCTCCAACCCCAGCTTTTTGAAGAATCTCCAGACTGACCTCCACAGTGGTTACATCAGTCTACGCTCCCACCAACAGTGCAGAAGAGTTCCTTTTTCCTCACAGCCTCTCCAGCATTTGTTGTTGGTAGTTTTGTTGATCCTGGCCATTCTTTCTGGAGTGAGAGGGTATCTCAGTGTGCTTTTAATTTGCATTTCTCTAATGACCAATGATGATGAACATTTTTTCATGTATTTATTTGCCATTCATATTTCTTCATGTGAGAACTGTGTGTTCATCTTGGATGCCCATTTTTGGATTGGGTCTTTGAATTTTGGGGGTCTGATTTTTTAAAATTCTTTATAAGTTCTAGACAGAAGTCTGTTGTCTGAGGGACAGTTCACTAAGATTTTTTTTTCCCAGTGTGTAGGTTTTCTTTTCACTCTGCTGGAGATTTCTTTGGACATGCAGAAACTTTAATAAAATGTGATCCCAGTTATTGATTCTGGGAACTAATTCCTGTGTAGTTTGGTTCCTGTTCATGAATTCTCTACCTACCCCTATGTCTTCAAGATTTTTGCCTACTTTGTCTTGCAACAGATTTAGTGTTTCTGTTTTAATATTTAGGTCTTTGATGCATTTGGATTTTACTTTAGTATATGGTGATAGGCATGGGTCTAATTTTAGTTTTCAGCATAGGGATAGCCAGTTTTTCCAGTACCATGTGTTAAAGAGATTGTCGTTCTTCCAGTGAACATGCTTGGCCCCTTTATCAAAGATAAGGTGGTTGAGTGTGTTCATAGTTGTATCTTCTAGTCTATTCCATTGATCTTCAGGTCTGTTTTTATTCCAATACCATGTTGATTTTATTACAGTAGCTTTGTATTGTAACTTCAAGTCAGGGATTGTGATGCCACCTGCCTTGACTTTGCTGCTTAGAATTGCCTTTGCTATTCTAGGTCTCTTCTGGTTCCAGATCAATTTTAGGAGTGATTTCTCTAGATCTATGAGGCATGTTAGTGGTACTTTCACTGGGATTGCATTGAATGTGTATAACAGTTTTGGGAGAATGGCCATTTTCACAATATTTATTCTTCCTATCCATGAACAAGGGATGCCTTTCCATTTCTGAGGTCCCCTTCGATTTCTTTTTTCTGGGTATTATAATTTTTTCCATACAACTCTTTTACATCTTTCGTTAGATTAATTCCTAAGTACTTCATTTTTTTGGATGCTAGTGTGAAGGGTGTGGCTTCTCTTATTTCTCTCTTGGTGATTTTGTTGTTAGTGTATAAGAATGCTATTGATTTTTGAGTATTGACTTTGTATCCAGCTACATTGCTGAATTCATTTATTATATCTAGGAGAATTTCAATGGAGGTTTGGGGGTCTTCTATGTAGAGTATCATGTCATCTGCAAATAATGATAATTTAACTTCTTCTTTTCCTATCTTTACTCCTTTTATTTCTCTCTCTTGTCTAATTGCTCTGGCTAGTATTTCCAGTACTATATTGAATAGAAGCGGTGATAAGGGACATCCTTGTCTTGTGCCTGATTTCAAAGTAAAGGCTTTCAGTTTTTGGCCATTTAATATGACATTGGCTGTTGGTTTGTCATAGATGTCTTTTATCATATTGAGGTAAAGACCATCTATTCCAATTCTCTGTAAGGTTCTTATCATGAATGGGTGTTGGATCTTATCAAAAGCTTTTTCTGCATCTATAGAAATGACCATGTGATTCTTACTTTTGGCTCTATTGATATGGTGCATTACATTTATTGATTTACGTATGTTGAACCATCCCTGCATGCCTAGGATGAATCCCACTCGGTCATCATGTATAATCTTCTTGATGACTTGCTGCATCCTGTTTGGCAATATTTTATTGAGAATTTTTGCATCTGTGTTCATTAGGGAGATTGGCCTGTAGTCCTCTTTTTTAGTTGGGTCTTTCTCAGGTTTTGGTACTAGAGTGATATTTGCTTCCAGGAATGACTTAGGAAGAACTGCTTCTCTTTCAAGTTCATTGAAGGGTTTGAGGAGTGTTGGCATTAAGTCTTCTTTGTATTTCTTGTAGAATTCTGTAGTGAATCTGTCTGGGCCTGTCCTCTTCTTTGTTAGTAGGGATTTGATTACATTTTCAATTTCATTAATAGAAATTGGGTTATTCATGAGTTTTACATCTTCTTGATCCAGCTTTGGTGGTTTATATGTTTCTAGGAATCTCTCCATTTCTTCTGCGTTATCAAACCTATGAGAGTAGAGGTTTTTGTAATAGTTGTTGATGATCTTCTGTATTTCCACAGGGTCAGTAGTGATTTCACCCTTTTCATTCCTTATTGAATGAATTTGAGTTTTTTTTCTGTCTTTTTAAAATTAAGGTTGGCTACAGGATTATCAATTTTATTTTTTCTTTCAAAGCACCAACTTTTTGATTCATTGATTCTTTGTATTGTTTTCTTACTCTCTATTGCATTAATTTCTGCTTTGATCTTTATAATTTCCTCCTTTCTTTTGGCTTTGGGCTTGCTTTGCTTTTCTTGTTCTAGATGTGTGAGGTGTAATATCAGGTTACTTATTTGTGTTCACTCTGTTTTCCTAATGTGGGAACTCAGTGCAATAAATTTTCCTCTGAGGATCACTTTCATTGCATCCTACAGGTTCCATAAATTGTATTTGTATTTTTGTTTGCTTGTAGATATTGTTTAATTTCTTCTTTAATTACCTCTGTGACCCACTGACTGCTCAAGAGTATATTATTTAATTTCCATGTGTTTGTGCTGTTTTTGAAGTTACGTTTATCATTAATTTCTAGTTTCATGGCATTATCATCTGATAACTTGCATGGGATAATTTCAATTGTTTTGCATTTACTTAACTATGTTCTGTGGGTTAGTATATGGTCTATTTTAGAGAATGTCCCATGTACTGCTAAGAAGAATGTATATTCTGATGT
The DNA here is from genome assembly GCA_004027455.1 of Hydrochoerus hydrochaeris. NCBI lineage: Eukaryota > Metazoa > Chordata > Mammalia > Rodentia > Hydrochaeridae > Hydrochoerus > Hydrochoerus hydrochaeris. The sequence goes on from PVLA01001088.1 coordinate 257,198, forward strand.
TGTTGAATGGAACACTCTGTATACATCTATCAAATCCATTTTTTCACAGGTGTGATTCAGTTCTGTTATTTCTTTGCTGATTTTCTGTCTATTTTATCTATCCCTTTGTGTCAATGGTGTGTAAGGTCTCCTGTTATAATTGCATTATTGCCTATTTGATTTTTCATTTCTATTAATACTTGCTTTGTGTAGTTGGGTGGTCTGGAATTTGGTGCATATATATTTAAGATTGTCATTTCTTTGTCTTGCAGTTTTCCCCTAAGTAGTATGTAGTGATCTTCTTTATCTTTTCAGACCATTCTTGGTTTGAAGTTCACATGGTCTGCAAACAGAATAGCTACCCCTGCTTTTTTTTTTTTTTTTAGTTCCTGTTGCATGGAGTATTGTTTTCCATCCTTTGACTTCAGTCTATGAGTTTCCTTTTGGGTTAGATGGGTTTCTTGCAGACAGCATATGGTTGGACATTGTTTCTTGATCCATTCTTCCAGTCTGTTTCTTTTAATTGGTGAATTGAGGCCATTTACATTAATGGTTATAACTGTCATATATTGGTTTATTGTTGACATGTTATCTTTCTGATGTTGTATCTTAACTTTCCATTGTTTTTAATTGTCTGTTTTGCTTAGTGGTTTTTTCATATGTGTATCTAGAATGTCTTTCAGTATTCTTTGTAGAGTTGGTTTGCTGTTCATGAAGTTCTTTAGCTGTTCTTTGTCATGGAAGTATCTTATTTTGCCATCCATTTTGAAGGACAGTTTTGCAGGATACATCAGTCTGGGTTGGAAGTCATTTTCTTTAAGGATCTGAAATAATTCATTCCATGCTCTTCTTGACTTCATTGTTTGTGTTGAGAAGTCTGCTGTGATTTTGATAGGTTTTCCTTTATAGGTGACCTGTCTTTTCTCTCTAACAGCTTTTAATATTCTGTTCTTATGTTAGATTTCTGGGATGGTGATTATTATATGTCTTGGTGTAGTTTTGTTTTGGTTATGCCTATTTGGAGTGCTATATGCCTCACTAATCTGTATGTCAGTTTCCATACTCATGTTTGGGAAATTTTCAGCTATTACTTCTATAAATAGCCTCTTGATATCATTTGTGTTTTCCCCTTCTTTTTCATTTACCCCTATTAATATTATGTTGTTTTTCTTTGCATCATCTTGCAGCTGTTGAATTGTTATTTCCTGATTTCTTGTTATTTTTAGAAAATCTTTCCTTTTCTGTTCACTAGCTGCAATCTTCGAGGTCTGAGATTCTAGTTTCACTTTCGTTGAGGCAGTTTTTGCAACTTTCATTAGAGTTTTTGATTTCCTCTATATCTCTTTGAATCTGCTTAATGTATTCTGTTTGTCTCTTAAACTGTTCATTCAGAGGTTCTATCATTTTGCTTCATTCCTCTAATTTTTTATCTGTTTATTCATTGGATGCATTCAGTATTTCTTTTACTACTTTTATCATTTCTTCTTTTACCTGGGAGAATATTTCTGATTTGAGTTCCCTCATAGCTTCCCATACTTGCTTCTTTATTTCATTTAATATCATTTCATGCATTTCAGGTGTATGTGTAGTATTTTCTTCTATGTACATGGCTCCTAGGTTTTCTTGGGATGGGCTGGAGGTTTGAGATTGCATTTTGGTCTTTTGTTTTGTCATTTTCCTATATTTTTGTGTTTCCAGCGATGTTCCAAAACTTTCCCTGGATGTGTTGGAAATCACCTCCTGAGCCCTCTACTACTGGAACTCACTGGGCTTTGGCTCCCTCTTTGGCAGGCCTGGCTACCCTTGTTGAATGAAGGTTGCTGGGTGCAGTCCACTCAAGCCCATGGAACCTCTGGAGCCTAGTCCAATGGCCTAAAGGGGCTAGGCACGCACCCAGCTGCTGAGTTTGATGGTCCCATACTTTTTCGGGCCTGCTCTGGTGAGCTGCAACTCACCTCACAGCATGGCATCTGCTTGGCTCTCATGTTTGCTTTAAATTATTTGGTTAGTGATTCAGAAGCATACATAGAGAAAAATCCCATAAAAAGTTTTTCTTTTTCATACTAAAAAAATCTACATTTGGAACAAAATATAATTGTGGCATTCTCTTTCTTCCCATCCTCATGTGACAGTTAGTGAAATGAATTTTGTCAGTTGTAAAGTTAAGTAGAAAATTGTTTTCAAAAAATTAATCAACAAACATCATTGTATCATGCAATATCAATTTAATAATCAAACCCATAGGGTGATCAATGACACTTAAGTGGAACAGAGATGCTTAAGACCTCAGTCTAGAAATGTAAAGAGACATATGAATAAATCTGCTACTTGTTTTGTAGTGCAGAAAGTGGTCTGGGATGTAACAGGAGGATGTCTGTCTACTCCTGGTGTGTCAAAGTGAATGATGGTAAACATTCACTAGAGAAACAATTAAAGCATGTGTGCTCTTAGTGCCACAAGCTGATGTAGCTTTTCTCTCTCTAAACTCCCCCTCTCTTCTCCATTGTCATTCTGACAGCTTCCTCCTCACAGAATATCTTAGTCTCAGGACAGCTCACTGAGGGTAAGGAGCTGTTATGTAGCTTAGTGCTGTGACTGACCTCTGTCATTAATTCCAATCAGCAGACATTAATTGAGCAACTCTCTTCTCAGGGATTGACAGTAAAGAATGTCAATGTTTAATAAGATGAAAAAAAAAAAAACCCACAAAGGCTGGAAAATTGTTCCATGCACTGTGGTATTCAAGTCATCTTTTGTATAATGATATGGAGAGATGGCAATATGTTTGAAATTTTTTTTATAAATTGTTAAAATCAAAAGTCCAAAAAGTACCTAGATAGTGGACAAACTTCTGGTTTCAGAGTTAAACCTTGAGTCAAAACCTGAGACTGCATCATTTAAAAACTGAATATTTTTATGTAACAAGCAATTTCCTAGTGGCCTTTATGGCAGTAGAGCACACATGCTTTAATTGTTTCTCTAGTGAATCTTTACCTTCATTCACTTTGATGCACCAGGGGTAGACAGGCATCCTCCTGTTACATCTTTATGAAGAGGCTGTGGAGCATCAGACTTTAGACAAATGCCTGTACTAGCATCCTGGGTCCTTCACAAACAAGCATTGCAACCTCTGGGTAGTTACATTACCTCTCTATGCTTTGTGTAAAGGAAGAGTATTAAAAATATACTGTAATGAAGTCATTGTAATTAATTAACTGATAATACATTGACATTAAGAGAGTTAATGTATGTTTTTAAAACAGTAGTACACAGAGTAATTGCATAAAATGGTCATTGAAAGTGTGTATTATATTTATTCTTATTTGTTTTAAAATAGGAACATTTACTGACACATATGAAATTTTGGAAGTATGGATTTTGTAGCACAATGCATCTGCAATTGATTTCATTTTTCTGTAATTATCTATATTTGCAAAACACAGATTCTTGTCCCTTTGGACCTTGTTTCTTCACATGTACAAAAAAATTCAAAATTATTATGAAAATAAGATCTTTAAACTCTTAGTTTACATGCATATGCATGCATATATATATACATATAAATGTATGTATGTTTTTATACATATGTATATATATGAACTTGCATATAATAATGCAAAGAGGACAGCAGAGGTCTTGTAGCCGCCTTCTGACCTTAGGATCATCTCATCACTAGTTGCAATCATTTAGAAAACTGAGACCTCCATGAATATCACTGAAAAAAAATCACAAGATGGACTTGATGGCTGGAAAGTAAGGCCAACAAATTCAAATGAAGCGTTTGATTATGTCTAAGTTAAAAGATATCAGGAAATCCTACTGTGGGATTCTCTTGCTCCTTTTTATCTTATTTTCTCTAGGGAGCTAATTCAGTTCTGAGAATTTTATCTCTCTATTCTGTCTGCTTCACCTCAAAATCATCAAAAAAGGCCTCACTTGTCATGCAAAATAATCTGGCTGTTGTTTTTTCACTTGGAATGTTCTGATGTCAGATATAAATATAATATTTTTCTCTTACTATCAAACTAAAAGTATGTTTCTCTCTGCCTTATTTAATGCTCCCCAAAATGAGATGGATGCCTAGAATTAAATAAGTTGGTGAGAATATTTAGAATGCTGTGACAAAAGTATAGCACAATTGTCAAACTTCCAATTGACTTTTACAGCTCCTAGGCAACACTTACTTCCTTCACTGATTTTGAATATTATATCTTATAAGAATATTTTGGGAACTGATTTTGATGTTTATATTTTTTTCAAAAAGTACACTAATTAGATGAGTAGCTCATTACTAGCAAGTGATAGTGTTTATTTCCCTCTTGTGAGTATCTGTTACTAATGGCATGATTCCAGACGTGACTGTAAATACATCAGCAATAAGTAAATGCTGGACTGTGAGGAGTGTCTCCAAGTGGTATGAGCTGATAAGTTAGAGGAGAACAAGCCACTTTTTCTCCACTATACAAAAAGAGGGCATAATTGTATCTTTTAAGAAAATACAATCTCTTTCAATATAAAGACTACTTAAGGGTAATGTGGGAAAGTTTTCAACACAAAAGGATGGGCTTTTGTTACAGGCAACCAAACTAGATAAAAATATTATAGGCAGTCAGACAGGGATGGACCCTCTAAGAAGCCAGTGAGGAAGACAGACAACTTCCCACTGTGGGCCAGATCTCAAGACAAAAGATCAAACAAATGCACCCATATCTTAAGAACTGATATTCTCAATAGGTCCCTATCACCCCGAGGAAGCCAGGAGTCACAATCCCAGTGCCTTACAAGAAGAGTCATTGTTCTTTAAAATAAGCATGCCCACTTGCCTCATGACTCATTTGCCCCCAATTTAATCAATTTTACCTGAGCAATTAATCTTACTGGTTGACCATAGTTCTGTCCCACCTTATGCCCACCTTGAGTTCCTGTGTTTTCCTCACCTTGGACCCATCTCACCTTATGTTTTGTTCTGTAAAAATTCCTAAAAAGACAAAATCTTTGGCAACCCACTTGGAACACCTTCTATCTCTCAAACAGAAACTTTCTTTCTCTCAACAAATATATTCTGCTCTTAACCTCCATTGTTCCTGAAATTCATTCTTCTATTTTAAAGAACATAAACTTGTACCAGACATGTAGAAGGTTGGGAGTTTCATTCCCTTATATCACTTTCAGAACTTAATGTCTTCTGAAATCAAAGTACACACACTAGAGTCTCCAGATGGCCATCTGTAGAAGGGAATAATAGCACCAACTTACAGGACAATGATGAGAAGATAAAACTTGCCCCCAAAATAGCTCTGCTTACTATGGTAGCTCAGTTACTCCTTTGAGTTTACCTCCCTCCTCGTGGTTTTCTCTGCATTAGCTTTGGGAGAGAGTGATTTTCAAGCCCATCATATAACTTCTCATGTTAATGTCCTTCTGAAGCTGGCAGCTAAGTTAATTATGCCGATTTTTACCCTGTCATTTTGTTCGCATTTGGAAAGAAGTTATCCAGTGCACCACTTGCCAGTCTTCCCCTTGTGGCCTCAGTATAGCACCGTAATTGTGAACAGTCTGAGGACCATTTGTGACAGGACACCAGAAGGTCTTCCCAGAAGTCTTTGGATAAAAATGACATAATAACTGACATCTTTGGATAAAGGGTATAACTGAACAAATGTCATACCTTAGCACATTTGTCCTTGCATAGGTTAGTAGAGAAATTGTGTTTTGCATAAGAAAAACAACAGGGTTTCAAAACTGTTGTGTTATCATTGTACATTTTTAATAGTCAAATTGGGAATGTTCAGTCTTCTGAGAGATAAACTCTGCCAGCAGGTTTTGAGGGTAAAACTTTTGAGGTGTTCAGCTGTGTGGAACAGAAGACTTCTGTAGTCCTTGGCTCAGTGGACCTGGTAATGTCAGCCCCTTTTCCACCCGTCTGGTCTTGAAAGAAAAGATTGCATTGGCCTTTGGAAATATTTGATGACAAGCTACAGCAAGGGAAGTATCTACTTAAAAAGCTCTTGGGTCTTTACTGGTCCTGAAGGCACCCTTTGTTTATCAAACTCCTTAAGGGACAGCTGGAGCTGCCCTACCCAAGTGCTGTTTGATTTCTCTTTGTTGTAGAGCATCCTCTTATCTTTACTCTGATGCCTGGTGACAGAAAGGATTGATTGTTGCTGCCTTTGATTCACAGATTTGCATTTGTTTGGAGTCTTGGAAGATGGCAAAGTTGATCTGCTGGAGTTTGTTTCTTGTTTACCCTGCTAGAGTTTGCAAATGCTGTAATAATGGGAAAGTGTGCATCTGGGCTGCATGTGGTGACTGCTTTGGTATATGTAGCTTAGTTTGGCTTCTTAGAAACACAAACTAGGAAGCAGTGACTGCTAATTACTACTTCCGCTTCATATTCTGATTGCTTTTAGGTTTTGTATTAATAATGTCATTTATCGAATCATCGCCTTACAATACACATTCCTGAACATGGCAGTTCTAAAGAAGGTCTCCCCACACTTTGCTTCTTTTTAGACACAATTCTAGTTTATATGTTTCCTTCTAGATGGACCAAACATAGTTAAATTCTTTCTCAGAGGAAACAAAGGCAAAGCTAACTTTCTTTCGCTGGTATTATATATCTCCTTTATGTCCCCATAAAATGCAGGTGCTAAGACGCTCTTTCATTTCTGCACCCGCATTTCATGATTCTTATGATATAATATATTTTATTCGTGACTCCTTAAAGTGGATTGAAATGCAAACAAAAAAATGTGATTCATTTAAAATGAAAGGCAGTATTGGCAATATGTTTATCTGCACTAATATTTTTAAATACCTATCAACATAGAAATGATTAATTTAACTCTGAAAGAAAAATCACAGAACATCTTATCTGCCATTTATTTACCACTTGGTTCTTTTATTATTGTTCAGCATTGGAAAGATTTAAAACTTTTACATCTTTTAAGTGGTAGGTGTTATTGTAAAATCCAAATCAGAAAAAAAATGCTTGTTTCAAAAAATACCCTATAGCAGTCCCAAAATTTGTTTAACTCAAGTCCCCTGTAATTAATTACCCAATCAAAATAATAAAAAGAAAATGCCTAGTTGAAGTTGTTTGCAATATCTCTGTTGCAATTTTCACATAATGACAGAATCAAAAGAGAAGCTTCACAATGAGTTTTCTTTTCTCTCATGGAGGATATAATCCGGAATCAAGTTTCACAGAAGGTGCAGTATGTAGTCTAGCCCTAGGGCACAGAGAAATGTCACAGGAAGAATACAAGAAGAGAAGATGTTTTATGACACAATAGAAACTATCCTTCTGACCCAACCAAAAGACTTTGGAGAAAGTCATCCCTTTGACCCACTGTCCCTTCAGAGCGATTGAGAACCAAACATAGGCATGAGAATGGGTGTCAATGGCCAGAGTTCACACTATATGCCTTTGTAACTGTAGACACAAGGGGAGAAGGCTGTGATGGAATTAAAGGCAATCTACCCCTGGCCTTTGCGTGACAGGCAGCCTATCCTTGTGGTTTCAAGGCAGTTTTGCAAGCTCTTTATAAGTAAATGTCTACACACAAAACAACACAACAACAAAAGACACCTTACATTTAAGTGACAGCTTGGGATTTACCTTATGAAGCAGATATCCTTGAAGTCACATCTCTTCACTAAAGCTCATTGCGCCCATCCAGAAGATGGACACAAGAGATAAACCCAACTTATATGGTCATTTTTCCAATAAAAATATCAAAATAATTTACGCATCACTTCAGTCATACTCTAAAACAGCAGCAAAATTATGTTGGCTTATTCCTTTGGTGGAAGAAAAAAGAAGGTACAGTTTTTAGATGCTAACAGGTCCAGGTACTGGTGGAGATTTCTAGAGCTAACAGACAGTGATCTTTGGGGTGGCTGTGGGGACTGCTTTGGTCAGTGTGGAGAACAACAGAGGTTCCTGTCCCTGCACCTTCCTCCTGCCTTCCTTTGCCTTCCCTCTCTATGCATCTGCCATTAGCAGAAATTCATGTGAGAGCTCAAGTGAGGGTGATATAGGACAGAAGAAATTTAAAAAAAAAAAGCTCACAAAGAAGACAAGGACATAATAACTAAAAATTCCCCATTTAAGAAGATCGCAAATTTCAGGACCCAGTCAAAGATATCCAACAAGATTCATGTCAGCATTCATTTTGATGTAGGGGAATGAAACTCCTGACCTACTATACCTGATATGAGTTTGTGTTCTCCAAAACTGAAGAATGAGTTTTAGGAACATCAGAGGTTAAGAGTAGAATTTATCTATTGAGAGACACAGAAGGGGTCCCGAGTGGGTTGCCAAGTACTCTGTCCTTTCCAGGGACTTTTATAGAGTAAAATCATGGGATGAGATGGGTTCAAGGTGGAGAAAACTGGGAACTCACAAGGCAGATGGGCATAAGGTGAGACAGAACTATGGTTAACCAATAAGATTAACAGTTCAGGTAAAATTGATCAAATTGGGGACAAGTGGGGAAGCAAAACACGTAGAAAGTGGGCATTCTTAGAGAGCAGTGACTCTTCCCTAGGGATTGAAATAGTGACACCTGACTTCCTCAGGGTGACAGAGAACTATTTAGAATATCAGTCCTTAAGGGCTAGGGATTTAGTTCCCAGGCAAAAGTGCCTGCTTTGTAAGCCCATGGTCATGAGTTTGATCCCTGGTACAAACAAAACAAAACAAACAAATAAACAAACAAAAAACAATCCTTAGGATGTGCTGCATTTGTTTGATCTTTGGTCTTGAGGCATGGCCCATGGCAGGAGATGTCTGTCTCCCACAGTTGCAAGGAATTTGGGCTTCTGCACAGGCTCCTTCAAGGACCTAGTTCTCTCTCACTGCCTATAGTATTTCTTTTTTTTTATTTTAAAGAGAATAAAACAAAAGAGGACAGATCTAAGCAGATCAGAACAGAGTAATGTAAACAGCACAGCACTTCACGACAAGACAAATGGATGTTAGCAGTAGCTACCATAATGTCCCTTTCTTTGAAATAGTTGAGCTTAGCTTTACACACAATAATGTCAAACATAACAAAGTGGAATAAACAACTCAAGAGAATGAAAGTATTGCAAGGCATTCTGAACCAAATAACCGAAGATGAACAATGGCTGCTATATTATCTCATTTTCCATAAAAAGTTTGTTTATACTATCATACATATTAAAATCCAATAAGACACAATGTGATAGAACCAATGGTAATAGAAAAACAAAAGTATGGTAGGACTTCAGAGCAAGATGATATTAAATCAACAATGGCTGCCATACTGTCTTGCCTTCAAAGTAACTATTCATATGGTCACATATATTAAGATCAAACAAAACAGAATAAAACCATTCCAACCAATGGATGAAAACATAATAGTTGAAAGCAATAATGGTGAACCATGATTACCATAAAATCTTCTGTATTCTTAAGATTTTTTACACTAGAGAGACTATACAGTATTTATATGAGAGTTTGATTTATTTCACTTATGAGTATAAATTCAAGTTGCATCCATTTATTTATAAATATATCAATGTGAGCATTTATACCTGAGTAGTACACCACTGTATAAAAGTACCACAATTTTTTATTCATTCCTCGGTTGATGGGCACTTAGGTTGTTTCCAAGATCTGGCTATTACAAATTGTGCCACTATAAGCATGAATGCACATCTATCACTGTGGCAAGATGTATTCAGTTCTTCTGGGAATATGCCTAAGAGTGGAATAGCTGGGTCAAATGGGACCTCCAGCCTCAGCTTTTTAAGGAATCTCCAGACTGACCTCCACAGTGGTTGCACCAGTCTACGCTCCCACCAACAGTGCAGAAGACTTCCTTTTTCCCCACAGCCTCTCCAGCATTTGTTGTTGGTAGTTTTGTTGATCCTGGCCATTCTTTCTGGAGTGAGAGGGTATCCCAGTGTGCTTTTAATTTGCATTTCTCTAATGACCAATGATGATGAACATTTTTTCATGTATTTATTTGCCATTTGTATTTCTTCATGTGAGAACTGTGTGTTCATCTCGGATGCCCATTTTTGAATTTCGGGGGTCTGATTTTTTTTTAATTCTTTATAAGTTCTAGACAGAAGTCCTTTGTCTGAGGGACAGTTCACTAAGATTTTTTTCCCAGTTTGTAGGTTTTCTTTTCACTCTGCTGCACATATCTTTGGACATGCAGAAACTCTTTAATAAGACGTGATCCCAGTTATTGATTCTGGGAACTAATCCCTGTGCAGTTTGGTTCTTGTTCATGAATTCTCTACCTACCCCTATGTCTTCAAGATTTTTACCTACTTTGTCTTGCAACAGATTTAGTGTTTCTGTTTTAATATTTGTATCTTTGATCCATTTGGATTTTAGTTTAGTACATGGGTTTAATTTTAGTTTTCAGCATATGGAAAGCCAGTTTTCCCAGAACCATTTATTAAAGAGACTGTCATTCTTCCAGTGAATATGCTTGGCCCCTTTATCAAAGATAAGGTGGTTGAGTGTTTTTGTAGTTGTATCTTCTAGTCTATTCCATTGATCTTCAGGTCTGTTTTTATTCCAATACCATGTTGATTTTATTACGGTAGCTTTGTAGTATAACTTCAAGTCAGGGATTGTGATGCCTCCTGCCTTGGCTTTACTGCTTGGAATTGCCTTTGCTATTCTAGTTCTCTTCTGGATCCAGATGAATTTTAGGAGTGATTTCTCTAGATCTATGAGGCATGTTAGTGGTATTTTCATTGGGATTGCATTGAATGTGTATAACAATTTTGGGAGAATGGCCATTTTCACAACATTTATTTTTCCTATCCATGAACAAGGGATTTCTTTCCATTTTCTGAGATCCCCTTCGATTTCTTTTTTCAGGGGATTATAATTTTCTCTGTACAAGTCTTTTACATCTTTCATTAGATTAATTCCTAAGTATTTCATTTTTTTGGATGCTAGTGTGAAGGGTGTGGCTTCTCTTATTTCTCTCTTGGTGATTTTGTTGTTAGTGTACAAGAATGCTATTGATTTTTAAGTATTGAGTTTGTATCCAGCTACATTGCTGAATTTATTTATTATATCTAGGAGACTTTCAATGGAGGCTTGGGCGTCTTCTATGTAGAGTATCATGTCATCTGCAAATAATGATAATCTAGCTTCTTCTTTTCCTATCTTTACTCCTTTTATTTCTCTCTCTTGTCTAATTGCTCTGGCTAGTATTTCCAGAACTATGTGGAATAGGAGTGATGATAAGGGACATCCTTGTGTTTTGCCTGATTTCAAGGTAAAGGCTTTCAGTTTTTGGCCATTTAAGTATTTCTAACTAACTTAGTTGCCTGTCACACTTTGGGTTAAGTTTAAGTTCCTGTCTTAGTTGCTTTTCTCTCATTGCTGAGCTAAAACACCTCCTGCCCAAAGTTAAAGGAGGAAAGGTTTACTTAGCTCACACTTCACAGAAGTTTCATCCTGAAATCTGCTGTCTCTAAGGCAGGATGACCCATGGCAAAGGGGTAACCATTCATGGCAGTGGAAGACAAGAAAAGCAATAAGAAAGATAAGGAGAGAGGGAAACAAGCCTCTTTCTGCCCAGTTTGTCTTATGCAGACTGCTGGGATTAGGGCAGTGCCAATTGGTGGATTTATCCATCAGTCACCCCCTTTTAATTCCAGCACTGAACTATGAATTAATCACACACTCTAGATTCAGCTCTCTCCAAAAGGTCCCATGTAAAAGTGCAGGAGGCTTTAGTGGTGGTGGTGGGGTGCATTTAGGCATAACCATAACAGCACCTTTCCTTCCAGCTTCCTTATATCCCAATTTCTTCAGGAATACTGGAAACCCATTAAATGGCTTAATTAAGTAAAGAGAAAGAACCTGGTCCTAAAACAAAGGAATAGAATGAGAGAATTCAAAGACTATATTATGTATCTAAAAAAAATACATCACACACACACACACACACACACACACACACACACACACACACACCATACTGGGCCTGTACCTGGGAGATGGGCTGGTAACAATATAGATGGTACAGCTAAGGCCATGGGACCACTCCTCTTTCACTCACCTGAATGTTGCAGTGCCCCACAGCCAACTCCCTTCTGTGTTCCAAGGGAAGGAGGAATAAGAATAACAAACATCTCTGGAAATTCCCAAAGTTCCAGGCCAGGGTGCCTCAGTGTCACATCCCTTGCTTGGCATGACCTACAGTGACATTTCCTCACTTGTTAACCATGCATAGCTACTGCTCATCATGCATACAGTTAGTGAATGGCACTAGGAAAGGACCTGTGCAGCAAGTGTGAGAGTGAGATGACTCAGCACCCAGTCATATGCTGAAAGACTGAGTGAGGGGTGCTCTAGAATGGGTGCACAGAACCAGGAGAGCCAAGCCTGCCAAAAGGGGAGCCAGACTCGAGCTGCCACTGTGAGGTGAGTTGCAGCTCACTGGAGCAGGTCTGAGAAAAGTTTGTGACCATCATTCCCAGTGGCTAGGACACTGCACTAGGCTCCCAGTGGCTAGGACACTGGACTAGGCTCCAGAGGTTCCGCAACCTTGAGTAGACCATGTCCAGTGAAGTGACCTTCATTCAACCAGGGGAACCAGGCCCACCATGTGAGGGGAGCCAAAGCCACATGTGTCCCAGTAGCAGAGGGCGCAGGAGGTGATTTCTAACACATCAAGGGAAAGTTTTGGAACATCGCTGGAAACACAAAAATAGAGGAAAATGAGAAAAATGAAAGACCAAAATGCAATCACAAACCTCCATCCCACCCCAAGAAAGCCTAGGAGCCATGTACATAGAAGAAAATACTAGTCATACACCTGAAATGCCTGAAATGATAAAAACAGAAATAAAGAAGCAAGTACGGAAAGCTATGAGGTAACTCAAATCAGAAAAATTCTCTCAGGTAAAAGAAGAAATGATAAAAGTAGTGAAAGAAATACTGAACACACCTAATGAAGACACAGCTAAAAAAATAGAGGAACAAAGGAAAATGATAGAATTCCTGAATGAACAGTTTAAGAAACAAACAGAATACATGAAGCAGATTCAAAGAGATATGCATGAAATCCAAAATTCTATAGAAAGTTGCAAAAACCACATCAACAAAAGTGAAAATAGAATCTCAGACCTCAAAGATAAGATTGCAGCTAGTGAACAGGAAAGGAAAGATCTTCTAAAAATAACAAAAAATCAGGAAATAACAATTCAACAGCTGCAAAATGATGTGAAGAAAAACAATGTAAGATTAATAGGGATAAATGAAAAAGAAAGGGGCAAAACAAATGATATGAAGAAACTGTTTACAGAAGTAATAGCTGAAAACTTCCCAAACATGAGTATGGAAACTGACATATGGATTAGTGAGGCATATAGAACTCCAAATAGTCATAACCAAAACAAAACTGCACCCAGACATATAATAATCACCATCCCAGAAATCCAACATAAGAGCAGAATATTAAAAACTGTTAGAGAGAAAAGAAAGATCACCTATAAATGAAAACCTATCAGAATCACAGAAGACTTCTCAACACAAACAATGAAGTCAAGAGGAGCATGGAGTGGAGTGTTTCAGATCCTTAAAGAAAATGACTTCCAGCCCAGACTGATGTACCCTGCAAAACTGTCCTTCAAAATGGATGGAGAAATAAAATACTTCCATGGCAAAGAACAGCTGAAGAACTTCATGATCACCAAAAAAACCTTATAAAGAATATTGAAAGACATTCTAGATACATATAGGAAAAAAAACTATTAAGCAAGACAGACAATTAAAAAGAATGGAAAGGTAAAATACAACATCAGAAAGATAACATGTTGACAATAAACCAATATATGACAGTTATAATCATTAATGTAAATGGCCTCAATTCACCAATTAAAAGAAAAAGACTGGAAGAATGGAACAAGAAACCACATCCAACCATATGCTGTTTACAAGAAAGCCATCTAACCCAAAAGGAAACTCATAGATTGAAAGTCAAAGGATGGAAAACAATACTCCAGGCAACAGGAACTCAAAAAAAAAAAGTGGGGGTAGCTATTCAGTTTGAAGACCCTGTGAACTTCAAACCAAGACCAAGTATGGTCCAAAAAGATAAAGAAGGTCACTACATACTAGTAAGCAGAAAACTGCAAGAAGAAGAGATAATAATCTTAAATATATATGCACCAAATTCCAGAGCATCCAGCTAGACAATGCAAGTATTAATAGAAATGAAAAATCAAATAGGCAACAACACATTTATAACAGGAGACCTTAACACACCATTGACACAAAGGGATAGATCAACTAGACAGAAAATCAGGAAAGAAACAATAGAACTGAATTATACCTGTGAACAAATGGATTTGGTAGACGTATACAGAATGTTCCATTCAACAACATCAGAATATACATTCTTCTCAGCAGTACAGGGCACATTCTCTAAAATAGACCATATACTGACGCACAGAACATAGTTAAGTAAATGCAAAAGAATTGAAAGTATGCCATACATGTTATTGGATCATAGCACCATGAAACTAGAAATTAATGATAAAAGTAACTGTAAAAACCCCACAAACACATGGAAATTGAATAACACACTCTTGAACAATCAGTGGGTCATAGAGTAAATTAAAGAAGAAATTAAACAATATCTACAAGCAAACAAAAATACAAATACAACTTACCAGAACTTGTGGGATGCAATGAAAGTGGTCCTCAGAGGAAAATTTATAGCACTGAGTTCCCACATTAGGAAAATAGAATGAGCACAAATAAGCAACCTGATAGTACACCTCAAATATCTAGAACAAGAAAAGCAAACCAAGCCCAAAGCCAAAACAAGGCAGGAAATTATAAAGATCAGAGCAGAAATTAATGCAATAGAGACTAAGAAAACAATGCAAAGAATCAATGAATCAAAGAGTTGGTGCTTTGAAAGAATAAATAAAATTGACTCAAATTCAAAAGACTCAAATTCACTCAATACAGAATGAAAAAGGTGAAATCACTACTGACCCTGTGGAAATACAGAGGATCATCAACAACTATTTCAAAAACCTCTACTCTCATAGGTTTTATAACACAAAAGAAATGGATTCCTAGAAATATATGAACCACCAAAGCTGGATCAAGAAGATGTAAAACTCGTGAATAACCCAATATTAATGAAATTGAAAATGTAATCAAGTCCCTAACAACAAAGAAGAGCCCAGGTCCAAACAGATTCATTGCAGAATTCTACAAGAAATACAAAGAAGACTTAATGCTGACACTGCTCAAACTCTTCAATGAAATTGAAAGGGAAGCAATTCTCCATAAGTCATTCCTGGAAGCAAATATCACTCTAGTACCAAAACCTGAGAAAGACCCAACTAAAAAAGAAGACTACAGGCCAATCTCCCTAATGAACATAGGTGAAAAAATTCTCAATAAAATATTGGCAAACAGGATGCAGCA
Source organism: Hydrochoerus hydrochaeris (assembly GCA_004027455.1). Classification (NCBI taxonomy): domain Eukaryota; kingdom Metazoa; phylum Chordata; class Mammalia; order Rodentia; family Hydrochaeridae; genus Hydrochoerus; species Hydrochoerus hydrochaeris. Next base: position 272,634 of record PVLA01001088.1, read on the forward strand.
AATCATCAAGAAGATCATATACCATCACCAAGTGGGATTCATCCCAGGCATGCAGGGATGGTTCAACATACATAAATGAATAAATGTAATCCACCATATCAATAGAGCCAAGAGTAAGAATCACATGGTCATTTCTATAGATGCAGAAAAAGCTTTTACTAAGATCCAAAACCCATTCATGATAAGAATCTTACAGAGAATTAGAATAGATGGTCTTTACCTCAATATGATAAAAGCCAACTATGACAAACCAAGAGCCAGTGTCATATTAAATGGCCAAAACTGAAAGCCTTTAGCTTGAAATCAGGCACAAGACAAGGATGTCCCTTATCACTGCTCCTATTCCACATAGTTCTGGAAATACTAGCCAGAGCAATTAGACAAGAGAGAGAAATAAAAGGAGCAAAGACAGGAAAAGAAGAAGTTAGATTATCATTATTTGCAGATGACATGATACTCTACATAGAAGACCCCCATTGAAAGACTCCTAGATATAATAAATTCAGCAATGTAGCTGGATACAAAGTCAGTACTTAAAAATCAATAGCATTCCTATACACTAACAATAAAATCACTGAGAGAGAAATAAGAGAAGCCACACCCTTCACACTAGCATCCAAAAAAATGAAATACTTAGGAATTAATCTAATGAAAGATGTAAAAGACTTGTACAGAGAAAATTATAATCCCCTGAAAAAAGAAATCGAAGAGGACCTCAGAAAATGGAAAGACATCCCTTGTTCATAGATAGGAAGAATAAATATTGTGAAAATGGCCATTCTCCCAAAATTGTTATAGACATTCAATGCAATCCCAATGAAAATACCACTAACATGCCTCATAGATCTAGAGAAATCACTCCTAAAATTCATCTAGATCCAGAAGAGACCTAGAATAGCAAAGGCAATTCTAAGCAGCAAAGTCAAGGCAGGTGGCATCACAATCCCTGACTTGAAGTTATACTACAAAGCTACCGTAATAAAATCAACATGGTATTGGAATAAAAACAGACCTGAAGATCAATGGAATAGACTAGAAGATACCACTACAAACACACTCAACCACCTTATCTTTGATAAAGGGGCCAAGCATGTTCACTGGAAGAACAACAGTCTCTTTAATAAATGGTGCTGGGAAAACTGGCTTTCCATATGCTGAAAACTAAAATTAGACACATGCATATCACCATGTACTAAACTAAAATCCAAATGGATCAAAGATCTAAATATTAAAATGGAAACACTAAATTTGTTGCAAGACAAAGTAGGTGAAAATCTTGAAGACATAGGGGTAGGTAGAGAATTCATGAACAAGGACCAAACTGCACAGGGATTAGTTCCCAGAATCAATAACTGGGATCACGTCTTATTAAAGAGTTTCTGCATGTCCAAAGATATGTGCAGCAGAGTGAAAAGAAAACCTACAAACTGGGAAAAAAATCTTAGTGAACTGTCCCTCAGACAAAGGACTTCTGTCTAGAACTTATAAAGAATTAAAAAAAATCAGACCCCCAAAATTCAAAGACCCAGTCCAAAAATGGGCATCTGAGATGAACACACAGTTCTCACATGAAGAAATACAAATGGCAAATAAATACATGAAAAAATGTTCATCATCATTGGTCATTAGAGAAATGCAAATTAAAAGCACACTGAGATACCCTCTCACTCCAGAAAGAATGGCCAGGATCAACAAAACTACCAACAACAAATGCTGGAGAGGCTGTGGGGAAAAAGGAACTCTTCTGCACTGTTGTTGGGAGTGTAAACTGGTGCAACCACTGTGGAGGTCAGTCTGGAGATTCCTCAAAAAGCTGGGGTTGGAGGTCCCATTTGACCCAGTTATTCCACTCTTAGGCATATTCCCAGAAGAACTGAATACATCTTGCCACAGTGATAGATGTGCACTCATGTTTATAGCAGCACAATTTGTAATAGCCAGATCTTGGAAACAACCTAAGTGCCCATCAACCGAGGAATGGATAAAAAAAATTGTGGTACTTTTATACAATGGTGTACTACTCAGCTGTAAAGAATGCTCACATTGTTATATTTATAAATAAATGGATGAAACTTGAATCCATACTCATAAGTGAAATAAATCAACTCTCTTGTATAAATACCATATAGTCTGTGTAGTGTAAGAAATGGTAAGAATACAGAAGATTTTATGGTAATCATGGTTCACCATTATACTGCCTTCAACTCTTATGTTTTCATTCATTGGTTGGAATGGTTTTATTCTGTTTTGTTTGATCTTAATATATGTGATGGTATGAATAGTTACTTTGAAGGCAAGACAATATGGCAGCCATTGTTGATTTAATAGCATCTTGCTCTGAAGTCCTACCATACTTTTGTTTTTCTATTACCATTGGTTCTATCATATTGTGTCTTATTGGATTTTAATATGTGTGATAGCATAAACAAATTTTTTATGGAAAATGAGAAAATATAGCAGCCGTTGTTCATCTTCGGTTTTTTTTTTTTTTTGGTTCAGACTGCCTTGCAATACTTTCATTCTCTTGAGTGGTTTTATTCTATTTTGTTATGTTTGACATTAAGGTGTATGAAGCTAAGCTCAACTATTTCAAAGAAAGAGACATTATGGTAGCTACTGTTAATATCCAATTGTTGTGAAGTGCTGTGCTGCTTACATTATTCTGTTCAGATCTGCTTAGATCTGTCCTTTTTTGCTTTATTCTCTTTAAAATAAAAAAAAGAATGGGGGTACATTTTTGAACACTGAAGCCCAATTTATTCCTTGCTCTCTGCCATGTTCTTCTTCTGGCTTTTCCTATTGTTTCTCTTCTACTGGCACAAATCGACTCACACTGGAAATACCTTCCCCCATCAGCTTCATTAAATTTAGCTACCTTTTCCTTATGGTTGTGTGGGTTTATGTCAGTACTTTGGTCCTTGCCCATAAGAACCTACAACGTGTCTCCTGGGGTACCAACACCCTCTGCATCAAAGTTCTGGGGAGGGGCACCTTGTCTTGGGGTTACCACTCCTTCAAGAGCAGTACAAATGTTCCCATAAATAATGCACCTCGCTCTCTCTTGAAGGTCTGCTATTTCTTTAGGTGTTTACTGAAATTTCTCCCTAATTAAAGCATATCCATGTTCCCTACTGACTAGTCCTGAAAACTCATTTGCTGTGAAGAAAGCAAAAGTAAACCTGTGCTGGGCGTAGGGTGAAACTCTCCTTGGCCCCTTCCTGGTGACCACACATTCTCATTATGGGACATGTCACACATGGCAGCCTGTGCATGGCTGGTGATGTGGCTCAGTAAAAGAATTTACCGGTAGATAGTGATGATAAGTAGGAGAAGAGTTTGTTTAGACCAAGATATACCGCCATGTGTGGGACTCAGAGAGAGGCTGTGCAGTCAGGGTGAGAGGTTGGGGTTTTGTGAACATGGGAAAAAAGAATCTGGGCAGCAAATGTGATTATCCAAACCATATCTTGTTCCTAGGTCGGTTAGCCCTTTGGAGGTTTTCCAGGAAGACCAACAGTGAATTGAAACTGTGTGCTGACAGTTGAAAGTTTCAAAAGCTGCTCTGCTCTGGTCTATAGAAGACCTTTAGCTTTACATAAGGAGGTAATAAGGCAATCTGTGTGTCCATTTTAGAGATGATAGGTCTTGCCACTTTGGAGGAATAACTGGGATTGGCATCAAAGGTGTGTTGTGGTGTTGTGACCACCCACTGAGTGAGGGGTGTCTTTAACAGGAGTTCCTGTTTAGAGGTCTTTAACCTGGAGTTCTGTAGTTGAGGGTGTTAATCATTTGTGTTGCCAGTGGGCTTATTAACAGGGTATCTGTTGTATTCAGGACTTGCAAAGGAAACAGTTTACTATAGGCCACATAATTTGTAGGATTATTTTATAGTATTTACCCAGAGAGTTGAATACAAAAGAGTGCATGAAATCTGTCCACACACTAGAAACCCAAGGAATCCAGCTGAGAGACTGGATCCCACAGCAATGTCCTACATGAGTCCAGCTGAAGACCGAGAGTGCACAGCAATGATCCCATGAGTTCAACTGGAGCCCTAGAGCCCATGACAATGTCTCATGCAAGTCTGTATCAATGAACTGCACTGGGAAGGCCCAAAAGTCAGGGGTAGAAGCTGGGAAGTCTGTGCCAGCAGGATGAAGAACCTGTGCCAACAGGCTGAGGGATCTGCACTGGAGCCAGGGAGAGACTCTCAAGGAAAGGACCAGAGCTCCCCTGAAAAGTACCACAGATGTCCTCATTAACAGTAGGTCCCAAGCCCCTCCTATGACAAGAACAGCTGAGTTCATATAAGGAAATTAGTGTGACAGGCTCCTCTAGGGAATCAATAGTGTGTCATCTTCCACTCTATTTCTCCTTTCTGTGTTGGCAGCAGTGCTCAGGAGGGGCCTCCACAAGGAGAACCATGCTGATTCAGTGCAGTTGAGTGTAACAAGTTGACCAGTCATTGTCAATCCACAACACTGCTCATAAATGTGTGCTCTCTGGATCTTGGCGATGTAGATCACCTCCTGTTGTGTGATTGGGTGATGAGGTGGGAGGACAGGTGTTGGATAAAGTGAAGAACCTTCAGTCAGAGATGAAATATGCACAGAAAAAGGAGGGAGATTGTTGCTTTCAGAGCTACAGGGTGTCCCAAGTGTGTGACCTCAGAGCAGTCAGGTCACTCTCAGTGACTACATCTTTATCTATAAAATCAGTCATGAGGGGAATTTTAGGTGTGAGACAGCATCAAGGCTGTTGGAGCATTAAATGACTTACTATTCATCAAGCTCATAGAATAATATCCACAAATGTTATTTAAAAATGTGAGGATAAGTAAAATTGAATTATCTTTATTATGTATGTCCATTGCCCCTATTTAAATTTGTCTTGAACTTATGAATTAGGAAATGTGTCTCCCTAATCAGCCATTTTACAATTGATTTGATTGCTACCAGCTTTATTATACTGAGCACACACATGGCTGATAGGATTTTGTTCCTTTAATCACCTAATTAAAAGGAAAAAAAGGCAACAAGAACAAATTGGCCGGCTTCTCACATTTCAGTCCTTCAGTGGAACCCTGAGGAGCGCCCATGTGAGGTGGGATGGCCCCAGGAGGGTCTTCCACTCGTTTAGAGACAGAAACGCATCCGAGTCTCACCCAGACACGGGGCAATCTCTGAGGCCGGCTGCCCGTGTGGAATGGAGCGCAGCATCAAGGAGAGATCTGCAGTGGTGCAGGAAAAACCAACCATTTTAGAGCAGAAAACCTAGAGAGGATACAAAACCTCCCCTTTGTTTTCCTTCTGAGGCAGAGTCTCCCTGTGTAATGTGGTCTGGGTTCACCTGTTCTTCTTGTTTGCTTGATTTTTTTTCCCAGCAGTGTTTCAGCCCCTATATATTCTAAGAAAAACAAGTCATTATAACAATGTCCTCAGACATAAATTGAACATTCTGTATATTCTTTTTATTCACTTCTACACAAATTTATTTTATACTTAATACATTTCACGTAGAATTGCAGTGGTGAGATCACCATCTAATTTTACAGGGTTTGGGAGAAACAGGAATGTGATCTGCAAGACAGATGAATAAAGGACACGAGGCTTTTAGGACAGGCTCTGACACGGCCTCAGAGTCCAGGCTCAGCTCTGTGTGGCATTTCCCCTCAGTGCCTATAGGCGCCCATGCAATATTATTACTGCTATTATGATCATTACCTGAAGATGAGCTTAAGTGGATCGCACAAACTCTCTGTGATTATACTTGACATTTAGTAGATACTTAAAATACTTATTGCTTTCCCTTTATTGCCAGAAAAGGTAGACAATATATGAAGAAGTACTAGTAGGTACTAAGAAAAGTTTAGTCATTGATGTGAAAGCCAGCTGTCAATGCTTGGAGTGCAGTTAGCAATCACAGATGATGGCAGGTGGACAGCCGGGTTACCTCTCCTACCTAAATCAATACTCGGTAGAAAGTTTTCTTAAAAATATTAGTAGGCTGGCATGGTGGCATGCGCATGTCATCTCCTTGAGAGGCTGAGGCAGGAGAATTGCTGCAAATTTGAGTACTGCCTGGGCTACAAAGTGAGTTCAATGTCAACTTGAACTATACAGTAAAACCCTTTCTCAAAAAGACAAAAAAACTTTTGAGATAGAATTTTGGATGAAATTAACTATCAGACTTCAATTTTCTTTGCTGATGCTCGTTAAGTATGTTAAAATATTTTTACCTCTATACTTCTACTATTTTAAAAGCCAAAAAGAACATTTTAGAACATTATTTAGATGGAATCACACAACCTTTAGAAATATCCAAATTTTATATTTTTAGATTTAGTCAAGTAGAAAATTGTGCTTCAAAGCTTCTGATCTATCAAAATATGGGGAGACTCCCAGGGAGATATTTATATTCTGTTATCTGACTCATGGAAAATCTGCAGGAGTGGGCACTGGTCTATTAAATGGATTACTGTCATCAAAAATCAGGCAGTTATGTGTCATTAAGAAGTATTAAGGCAGCAGTCTCTTCTGGAGGAAAAGTTTGAAGGAGCATAATGTAGTGGGCAAGAGTTTGGTTCACCAAGCTGCCACCAGTCACCTGCAGTGGGAGATCAGAACAACCCCAGACTTTTTAATCAAGTATCTTCCTGGTAGATTGCTTAACAGTCCTTTGGTGGAGGTATGGTCTGATTGATTCCAATTTCTTCATCTTGTCTTCCCCAGTAGAAGATGACAGATGGAGGCTTCTCTCACCTGTCTACCCCAAGGTTTTCCTCCACTTGCTCCTGCGTGGCAGCCAACCGAGGCCTCTCGAGTGACTGCCAGGGCCCTGGTGAAAGCTTTTAGTGGCTGGCTGTTGCCATGACACTGAAGCCTCAGCCCCAAAGGGCACCACCCAGAGGCTCTACGTGGCCCCTTCACGCCAAGCTCCTCTCCTCCTCCCTGCCAACTGTCCCCCATTCTGTGCTCTGTGTTCTAACCACACTCTATGTGTCACCATGCTTCAGGAATACTCAGTTGTTCTTCCACCCATTTTCTTTCTCTTTCTTCTCCATTTTAAGAAGCACCTACACTACTCCCTCCTGCCTCCCACAAGTATTCCCTCCTTTGTGTAAAGACTTTCTGATGGCATTTGATTCTTCCAAACATGCTTCTGTCGTTTACTCACAGTTTCCTCTATAACACATCAAAGCGTAGCACAGTGAGGTCATTACGTGTTTGCTTTCTTCACGAGACAAGAGCCCTGTTGGATGACTTGCCAAGCAGATGAATACAGGGTAGGAGGCTTGGCCCTAGAGAGTGAGCCAATGCAATTTCCTTTGGCATCCTGGCCTTGCCTTTTAAGTCTTTTCGCACTCTCAGGATCCATCACATAAAATGTTATATTTTAAAACAAATGAAACAAAACTATGGTAATATTTTTAATAAACTAATAATTATGTATTTGCTAATTAGCTCACCCAGCATGGCTAACTGGATGAGCTAATTAGTGATTTTTTTTTTTATGTTAGGGCTCTTCAATCATATCAGGCAAGTGCTCTGTCATGGAGCTACCATCCAAGCACCCACTCACCTCCTGTTTGATTTCCATGTCACAGTGGCCCAGACTCTGGCCCTACAAGGATTGCATAATGCTGGGTTTGCGCAGTTATGGGTATGGGGGCTGGTCAAGGTTTACAGGGGGGTAGAGGGAGCTCTTGCATATACTGCACTAGAGTTCTCCCATCTTCAGAAAATGGGGTGTGCTTTTGGCCCCCATTTTCTGGTTGTTTATTGGCTGAGGTCTACTCCACAGGCAAGGAAGGATGTTGTGAAAGGAAAAACTTGGATTATTACCAGACAGAAGTCACAGACACTTGGATGAAGGAGCACCAGCTAGGACAGCTTTGTAATAACATACCATTCTGTGGTCGCTGAATGGGGAACACGGATTCTTTGCAGAGATGGGCATTCCAGGGGTGAAACATCTGGCAAGTCCTTGCCACCATCCCACACCAGTTCTCTAGGACTTGCTTTCAAAATTCTCTTTCCCCTGGGCACACACAGACCCAGGCGCAGACAGCACCAGCCTTGAAGTTTTATTACTCTGCTATAAAGAAGAATAAAGCTGAGGCTTTTATAGGTAAATGAATACAACTTGAGAGCATACTCATAAGTGAAATAAATCAAACATGTTTTTTAGCACAGCAATTGTGAGAAGTGAGTGTAAACAGCACGGGGTTAACGGGCCCTGCCGGAAATCATGTAGAGGCTGCTAAGATGTAAGTTCTACCTCCACTTGGGAATTTGAGAACCTCAGTTCCACTGTCCGCATTAGATGTGAAAGTGTTACGTAATTTTTCATTAGTGATTTTCCATCTGTAGACAAATAATATAAACATTTTAGTGTCTTAATAGCACTTTGTCTCTTTGTTATTGTTAATCCACCTGGGAAAACTGTATTGGAAAATAAATGATTTCGAAAATGTCTCCATTGTCTATTGAACTCCATTTAAATTTGTCCTGAGATATGCTGCTTCCAAAGAGATGGTAATACAAAAGGACTATATTAGCATGGTAAAATTTAATACATGAGCTGAAAGAAATTTTGTGAAAAGCAAATTGGTTGTGTTGACATCAAATTAGGAGGACAAATAAGTAAACATTAATCACTGCCATGTAGTGTGTTTTCATTTACTTTTAATTTCTTTGTGGAAGGAGAGATTTTTCTTGCTTGCTTTAAAACATTTTTTAGTATTTAATTCTTCTTGTTCAGGGATTTTTCCTAGTTTTAAATCCTAATGTGGATGCAAAAATTGACAAGAAAAATATCGATTAAAAATTAGAGATAATATTAAATACACTAGGATGTATCAATTTCCTGAGGCATGGTACATTTTAAAAGTATGCAGTTGTATAAAAAGGTATCAAATTGCACAAAATATTTATATTGCAATAAGGAAAGTTACAATAAAGTATACAAAGGCTGATTTTTGGCAAGCACGTGGGAGCGGTCAAGATTCTGAATACAGACAGGAAAGCATTGTATAAAGTACAGATCACTGAGAGAGTTTACCTTTTTCTTTTATCATTTTACATTTTCCAAAGTGCATATTTCAATTATGTTATTTAATAAAAATGTTAAAAAACAAAATGTTGAAAGTTTAAGACAGGCTATGATCATTAATTTTCAATGCATTTACTAATTTAAACCTTTTTTTAAAGAACAGAGCTTATCTAAATTCTGTGCTAGTGAATTAAATCAAACATGAGAGTATGATGTCTTCCCTTCGTATTTAACTTAACATCTAATGTATTTCTACCCTGTTCTGCGCAGCTTTTCCTCAAATCCTGCCTTGACTTCCCTTCATGTAAAGCTCATCACCTGCACCTGTGTCTGACCTGTCACCCTTTTCCAGCTTTCTATCAAGATGGACATCAGTCCCAATACTCTTACATGACAGCATTTCTGGGGTAAAAGAGATCTCTCTTTATTCTTAATTCCTGAGTGCCAACCACAGAATGAGAGGCATAGTATCAGAGTTGCCACTTAATTATTTTTGATCAATAATTTTTAAACCCCTAAGGCAATTTTCTTACTTCTCAGAATAAATTGTCTAGGCTACTTTTTTCTCATTCTTGGACAAAATACCAGACACCCAAAATTAAATAAGGAAAGGTTTATTGAGCTCACTGAATGGCAGCAACATACAAAATTTGTTCCTCAGAAGTGGATTCAGAGTGCCCAGTGATACAGGCATTTGACCCCTACAGCCAAGAGAGAGGAAAGTCTGGCTACTGTGCCAGCTGGCAGCAGCCCGTGGCATCATCCACATAGTGCTGATTTTAGATGCATACAGAATGCAAGAGTTTGGAGTTAAAAAGGCTTCCACCTCAATTTCAGAAGGCGTGGAGGTCAGGAAGTGCACTCCTGAGAAGGTAAAGTGTGTAGCAGTGAGTGTGAAGCCAAAGGCACAATAGAGACCTCAGAAGTTTGGAAAAGCCAGGAAAAGGGATCATGTAAGGAAAACTGCAAGGAGAATTCAAAGCAGGCCTAAGAGAGGAGCCATGAGCACTGTATTCACCCTAAGTACCATATGGATAAAGTCACATAAGTCTTTTGGAGCTCATGATTTGCCACAGATTGCTTCAGATGCTGGACATGGAACTATAGGACTCAATGTTTGCCCTGCAGGAGTTTGGACTTGGTTTGGTCCCAATCCTTTGTCTTCCTTTGTTTATAACTTTTGGAATGAAAATGTTTATCTTGTGCGATTGAATGTAGAACGTGTTTAACTTTGTTTTCATTTGTACAAGGGTTTGCAGCTAAGAGTTTGTCTTACATATCAGAGGATACTTGAGGTTTGCCATTTTCAGCAATACTGAAACTATTAGGACTTTGGCAACTCTTGCAGATTGACTAAACACTTTTTGTATAAAGGGATATGCATGAGCCTTTAGGGCATCAGGATGAAATGTTATAGTTCTAATGTAATACAATGTTGATAGACAATACTGGTTTTTAGGGATTATTAAACCTATGTTATAATGTTCAAGTTGTGAAGTGTTAAGAAAACCTGTCTTTGTATCTGAAACTGGTTTAAAGAAATGTATCTGGTTGCCAAGCTGAGAAACAGTGGATTGTAATGATTGATATATTGTGTCAACTTGAGAAGTTTGGAAGTTTAACTCAGCAAGGGACCCAGGGTCCTTACATTGTAAACATCCTCATCCTGTGCAAAAGGAGAGCCAAGGAGATGGTGTGAGTGCTACACCTACTCTGGTGGCGGTGTAACCTTGTTAAAATATAAGGGAGGAAAAGAGGCTTGTTTTCCCCTTTTGCTCTTAATGCTTTTGCTGTCTTCTGCCACCTTGAACTGTTGCCCCTGTTCCATGCCATCTTGTCTTGGAACCAGCTGATGGTGGAGTGAGACCTCCACAAACTGGAAGCTCAACAAACCTTTCTTTCCCTAATTTTTGTGTCTGGTATTTTGTCTCAGCAACGAGAGAAAATTAACCAAGACAAAAATGAAGACTGTACTTACTTTTTAGAATTTTGAGAGAATATTTATACATTCACCAAGGCGATTCTTGGAACATAAGAGATAATTACATTTTGGTTTCTTTCTTTCTTCTTTATACCCTGTGTTCATGCTCAGCAGTCATTCCTGCTATCCATTAGCATGTTATCCTTAGTTTTAGTGCAGTATCTTTTCTGTCACTTATTGCTTCTTTCTGAAGGAAAAATTCAGTGGTATTGTATTGGAGAAAGTTCTTATAAAACCATAGTAACTGACATACATCAATAAAAAGAGTACATGGTGAAAGATCAAACCATAGACCCTTCATTCTTTCTCTCCTGAAGCTAATAGTGAAGTAATCCATTTTAACAAGTCTGGGTTTTGCTTCTTCTACATCTTCCCAACTCAAACAAATAAAACTGTGAACACATATGACATTTCTATTTTTTCCAGAACCATGGGGCAAAGCCAAGCTGTTTTTATTACTGTTGCTTTGTAATCTAACTTTAAATTTGGATTATAATGCCTCCTGGTGTACTATTGTTACCCAGAATTGCCTTTGCTATTTTGAGTCTCTTCTGGTTTGTATAAAGTTTTGTATTTCTTATCTAGATCTGTGAGAAATACTCTTGGTATTATGATCAGTGTTGCATTAAATCTCTATATTAGTTTTGGAAGTATGACCATTTGCTAGTTCTGCCTATTCAAGAACATGATATATAATCTCATTTTCTGATGTCCTTTTCAATTTCCTTTTAAAAAATGATGTAGTTTTTATTGTAGAAGTCTTTTAATTCCTTGGTGAGAATAATTCCTAAGTATATAATTTTTTGCTAAGTATTTGATTTTTACTGCTATTGTATATGGTATTGTTTTCTAATTTCTTTCTGAGTTACTTATCAGTGTATTGACTTGTGTGTTTATTTTGTATTCTGTTATATGGATCAATTTGGTTATTAATCCTAGGTGTCTTTAAGTGAGATCTTTTGGATCTTGTAGGTACAGGATCATGTCATCTGCCAGTAAGGAACCTTTGACTTCATTCTTTCCTATCTGTGTGATTTTTATTTCTTTCTCTTGTTTGATTCTTCTGGCTAATGTTTTGGCAGTAGGTTGATCATAAAAGGCTTTTTATCATATTGAGATAAGTTCCTTCTATATCTGCTTTTTCAGTTTTGTTTTAAAATATAAGTGGATGTTAAATTTTCTTTGTGTTGAGGTGATTGTGTGATTCTACCCTTGCCTCTGTCTATGCCATGAATTACATTTTATTGGCTCATGTCTGTCAAACTATTCTTGCATCCCTTGGATGTAGCCTCATTGGTCATGGAATATGATCCATTTGGTGATTTGTTGCATTTTGTTTGCCAGTTTCTTGTTGATGAGTTTTGTATCTATAACTAATACAGACACTGGCCTAAATTTCTCTTTTTACGTTGGAGCCATGTCTGGTTTTGGAATCATGGTAATGCTAGCCTCCAAGAATGATTTTGAAGTACTCCTTTCCTTTCAACTTCATTAAAGAGTTTGAGGTGTATTGGTGCTAGATCTTCACTGAAGTTCATTTAGAATTTTGCTGTGAATATATCAGGTATTGGTCACATTTTAGTTTGTAGATATTTTCCTACTGTTTCAGTTGGATTGACTTTTATTGGGTTCTTCAAAAATCTTGCTTCAGTTTTGTAATTGATGTATATCTAGGAATTTCTCTATTTCCTCTGAGTTCTCCAATTCTTTGACTGCTATATTTGTAAGGTAGGTGTTAATAATTTTCTAAACTTTTAGTGAAAAGAATATGTATTGTGTTGTTATTGGGTAGAACATGTATATACTGATAAGTTTATTTCTTCTAAAGATTTGGTTGAACTCTATTATTTTGTCAATGTTTTATTTAGTTAATCTGTCTATTTAGGGTACTAGAATATTGCATTAATGTTTTCTAGTCTTTTATGTCCATTAGTATTTGCTTTATGAAGTTAGATGCACTGTTGTTTGGTGTATATGTGTTTATAATTGTTATTTCCTCCTATTGAACCATTCCATTAGCCAATATGTAATGTCCTTCTTTGCCTTTTTGATTCACTTTGGCTTAATGTCCACTTTTGGGATATGATTTGCTATCATTTGATTTTTAGCCCAAGAATTTCTTGTTGTGTTAAATATATTTCTTCTGTAGAGTATACCATTGCTATTTTTTATTCATTGTGCTAATCTGTGTTGACTGGCAAACCAAATTCATTCACATTGATAGTTAAAACTGATAGACATTGGCAAATTCTTGAAATTGAATTATTTACTTGTTGCTATTTTACTTTTTTTCCCTTCTACTTAATTGCCACCCCTACCTGATGCATTCATTCTATTGGACTTTTTGGTATTATTAGCTTCTGTCTCTTTCTGGGATATCCTTGAGGATTTTATGGAGCACTGAGGTTTGATGGCCATTAATTTTTTTTCTGCTCTTTACCATGTGTGTATTTTATTTTCTATTTTGAAAGATAATTTTTCAGTATTTATCAGTCTGTGTTGGAAACTGTTTTATTGTAAGGCTTGACACCCTTTATTCTAAGCTTTACTTGAAATGTAACTTTATGTTAGGAATTCTGATGAATTTTTCTTTACAAATGATTCATTGCCCTTCTCTAGAAGCTTTTAAAATTCTGTAGCTATGTCAGATTTCTGGCATTTTATTTAAGATATGATGTTGACTGTTTTTTAAAATGATTTTTACTATTTAGGGTTCTGTATGCCTCTCTTGTCTGTATGGTAATTCTATTTCCACCTTTGGAAGTATTCCTGCTATTATTTCTGTGGACCAGTTTTTTATGCCCTCTGTTCTACCATCTGATTTGCATATGTACTATATATTCTGTTTACATCTGTATATGCTTTCTTTAAGTCATCTAACACTGTTGAGTCCATATTTCATGTCATGTTAAGTTATGTCTTATTAGTTTATCATGAACCACAGTGCTGTCTTACAAATTTACCCTGTCTTCTGGTCCCTTCTGCTGCCCATAATTTCAACAATATTTTTAAACTCTTGGATTTTTGTGTGGAATTTTATTTATGGATTCCCATTCTTCATAATGTTGGGCATTCATGTTTTACATCTCTTTATTTATGGCCATTTTTTTAGTGTTTTCTTTAGATTCACTGATCATTTGTTTCATTTTGATCATTATCTTTTTAGCTATATCTTCTTTGAATTTCCCAAGTTCTTCATTGAACTTCTGGTTATCTCCCTTGATGTGTTTTCAGACATCTCTGCTGTATAGCTTATGTTTGCCACCCCTCGAAGCCACCTGGATTGGCTTTGGGGGAACTGGGAATTTGGGGAGACATTTAGCTGCCTTATTGCTTCACATTTCTATTTATGTTTTCTGTGCTAGACTCTGCAGCTCCTTTGATGTACTGCCTGGCTCTTCAGGAATGTGCCATTGTATTATGTACAAACCCCAGATAATGTAGATAAAATGCATACTGAGAAAATCAATTTACAGCAACAGCCATGTCACCTTGTTAGTAACAGTAGTGACATAAGTGACAAAAGTAGCATCAGATATAAGCTGAATATTGGCAGACCTAAAAAACACTCGTGAACCACCCTTAACTAAGGCAAGGAAGGCTATGATTTTACTATGGACACTTAGACAACCCAGATATTCATGTGTAGTATGGCAGACCATGAGTCCATGCTGAATGTAGATAGCAGTTCAGAGCTCAAGCAGATTTCCCCATGAAGGTTATAGCTACAAACCTGGCTTCCTACTACTGAACAGAGACTCCATGCTATTCCTGGTCTGAGCTTGAGCTTCTCAGGGAATCTCAGGGGATCTCTGCCTACCTCTCACTCTCTCCAAGCCTGTCTCCCAGTGCTGCTTTCACCCTCTCATCCCGGCTCTGTGGAATGTTAAAACTTCAGTGTTGGACTGAGGCCCTCTTTGGTGATGTTGGTTTCATAATCAGTCATGTTGGTCATTTGGTTGCCATCTTGTACTGACAATATCTAAGCTGCAGATCAGGCTAGGATTTGACAGTTAATTCACTCTCATCCTCTGTCACTTGGGTCATGGTGTGAGACACCCAGCCTCTGGGGCACTGCAGTTGGGCTTGTTACTTACTTTTATATGTTCCTTGACTAAAAGTAGTTTTTACTCTTTTAAATATGATGGTTGAAAAAATATCAAAAGAAGAATACTTTTCATGACACAGAAATTATATGATAGTCAAAGTTAGGGTCAGTTTGACTTCATAGACAAACAACTATACTCATTTGTTCATGTGCTATATAGGGCTACTTTTGAACTATTTAGTAGCTGCAGGGAGATGCTAGGACTCGCAGAGTCTAAATACTTACCATCTGGTGCTTTACAGAAAGTGTTTGCTAATTTCTGATAAAGAGTGATTACTCACTAGCTACTTTGGTCTTAAAATGTCAATGATGACTGTGTCCAGATGGTTGGGGGCTGGATACCGCTCCACAGTTCTCCCTGGGTTTCAACTAGTGCCATTGAGTGTCCCATCCCAGTGACAGTTCAAGCTAAGGGTCATCATTGTTGACTCAGTCTCTCATCAAGTAGAAGGCTGTTTTGTCTCTCTGGAGCTGAATTTCATTATTTGAAGGAAATGTAAATCCTGCACCTCTTACAAGCACTTCGTCACGGGGGGTGTGTTAGAATCAGTGCATCACAGATGGAAGTAAGGAAGTCTGCTTTATACCTGCACAACGTATAAGTATATAAGCTGGGTGACAGAGTGACCCAGAGGGAAAGGTGACCAAAGTTTACATTCTTTTCTGCAACTGTGATAAGGTTTAAATTTCATGTTCTATTTCTGAGTTCAGTTTATCAAAGTTTTTTGTGCCTGTGTTTTCCCTTGAGTCAACCCCTTTTTGCAAGTATTCAACTGCCACTGGTGGTCTCTCTCTTAGCCTGTTTTACTCATGTATCAGCGGCTGTCATTATGAGCACAATGTGGAATGTATACTCAGGAGATGTCCAAGCCTCTTGGTCCCTTACCAAATAAACATAGATAGAGGGATTGTGATGTCACCTATCCTTACCCTCAGATAATGTAGATAACTTTCCTTTTCAAAGCTTGAAACTTAAAAGACTTCATTTACTAAATAAATAAAATTACATAATAATCTTAAACATATAAAAAGGAAAAAATGAGTCCATTAAAGTAAACGCTATAGTAATATGTTTCAGGAGTAATTGTTTTCTCCAATAAAGTTTGAGCCAGTCTAATCTGTGGGCAATCTGATCCTTTCTTGCAGACTTTATATGTGAAAAGACATCTGGTAATAACCCTTTTTTCAGACTCAATTGTACTAAGCAAATTTTGTCAAGCGTTGTTTAGATGAATAAAGTTTGACATCAGTAATAAATTGCACAAATTTCTGAACGCTTCATCATTCTTATTTTGTATTAAATGTCATCCTTTTAGATGAGTATGGATGCATGACACAGGTGATGGATGGCGTCGAGGGCTGTCCGCTAGGAGAGTTTGTTAAGTCACACTTCAGCTCCTCAGGTCGGCAAGGAAAGGGCATCTTCCTGTCTATTAAAGCGCATGCAGCAGAGTCAGCTTTGATTTCATCATCCTACTCATCTGTTCTTGTTTGTGCTCTTTATATTCCAGAATGCTCATTTGCTTCCTTCTGGCGTTTCTACTCCCTCTCTTTCTCCTTGCCCATTATTACATCATTTCAAACCCACGTGAAGTTTTTACTATTTGAAACATTGGTCTCCAACAGATTTATCCTGGGAGAGGAAAGGTTCTTGGAACAGTTGGGACTACACTGTATCTCTGCTGCAGTCTCAGACCTGCAGGAAAGGGATGCTAAACATATTTGTCACTTTTAGCTAGGCTAGTAAAGTAAAAGGAGAAAGGGGTTGGATTCCTTGCCTCTCAGTGCCCCTGGTGAAGTATGGGTGTGAAAAGTTTCTGGAGTAATTCTAGGGGGATGAATACAGTTTCATGGAGGTCATCTGCAGGTAGCAATGTGCTAGATATGATTTGGGTTTATGGAAGTTGCATTTTATACATTTAATCTACCTGGTAAGGTAGGTAGTATTAGCTTGCTTGGGGTCACACAGGTGGTAGAAAATCAAGGAAAGAGTTTGAAGCCAAGAGTTTCTCCAGGTCATGCTTGGAATCTTCCCTGCTAGTTGATACACAGGTCTGCAGAACCTTCACTTCAGTCCTGACTGACTTTTGGAATGAAGGTGCCAAAGATCTACAGATATGCCAAAGAGTGAGGTCAGGACGGAGCCCGTCAGGATTGACCCACATGGTGATTTCTATGATGTCCACATTTTGGTGGTGTCTAAGCCTCATTACAACTGACAGCTATGGGTAATTTTCCTACAGGATTGTTTTTTACTTGGCTGATAGAATCAAATCCTAGAAAAGTTTTTTTTTGTTTGTTTGTTTGCCCACGATACAGCCTCTAAAATCCACCTTCCTCATTATTACACCAGACCCCTTACATACTTACAGAAGTTCACTAAATTGTTTAATATTGTATGATGGGAATCCTGAATCAGTCAGGAGATGCTGGGAGGACATGGGTCCTCAGCATCCGTGTCTACTTCTGTTCTACAAGTGTTCCCTCAATGTTTGTTAGGCTTTGCTTGGCAAAGCATTCCCAAGGAAGTTTCAAGACTCAGATCTGATGCTCCTCTGGGATCACAGCAGGAAAAAGTGACCTCAAAGGGTTTTTGTGAAATTTACTTTATGTCATGGCTGCAACTTCCTGGGTTTTCCCAAGTCACGTAGCCAATGTTCTAAGTGGTGCTTAGGCTCCAGTTCTTGTTGGTGGTGCACAGGATGCACTGTCTCCATCTGTGGCCTGAGTTTGCCTTCTTTTGAACTCATGAGCATCGATTTGACCTATTGATCCCTTACTTGTAGCTGCCACTTGCTCCTTGATTGGCAGCCCTGGCAGGAGGGAGCCTTAACCCTGATTCACCGTCTTCTGCTGGCACCTCATTCCCTCATCTCTGTTACACTCCAGCCGGACACAGAGACATCTCCTATTAGGATTACTAAAGATGATCAGCTACAGCAAAGCAGTTTACAGGCACATAAATATAATGTAGGAGGATTACAAAGATACAGAGCAGTAAAGAGCTGGAAACAACAAACTGAACAATTACTGTCACCCAACAGGGTGTTGAACAAACTAGACTTCAACCACAAAAGCTGTGATATTGCTGAACAC
This sequence comes from Hydrochoerus hydrochaeris, assembly GCA_004027455.1. Lineage (NCBI taxonomy): Eukaryota > Metazoa > Chordata > Mammalia > Rodentia > Hydrochaeridae > Hydrochoerus > Hydrochoerus hydrochaeris. The sequence goes on from PVLA01001088.1 coordinate 290,873, forward strand.
TGACATCCCAAATGACTTGGGAGGTGGAAGCCAGAGGAATAAAAATCCCAACTTCAAACTCTTTTCTTATCTCTTTCCAGGGTTCCAGAGGTTGGTTCCTAGGAACACGTTGAAATGTCCTATTCATGTGTGTTCCTGGACAGAGAGGGGTTGGGAGACTGGTGAAGAGTCACAGGGGAAGCTGGGGATGCAGGGGAATGAAACTCCTGACCTACTATGTCTGCGAGTTCGTGTTCTCTAAAATTGAAGAATGAATTTAGGAACATCAGAGGTTAAGAGCAGAGTATATTTATTGAGAGAAAGAAAGCTTCTGTCTGGAGAGACACAGAAAGGGTCCTGAGCGGATTGCCAAGGACTGTTTCTTTGCCAGGGACTTTTATAGAGTAAGACCATGGGTTCAAGGTGGGGGAAGACCGGGAACTCACATGGCAGATGGGCATAAAGTGGGACATAACTATAGTTAGTCAATAAGATCAACAGTTCCAGTAAAATTGATTACATTAGGGACAAATGAGGAAGCGAGTCATGTAGAAAGTGGGCATTCTTTCAGAGCAGTGACTCTTTCCTAGAGGGATGGGAACTATTTAGGGTATTAATCCTCAGGATATGGGTACATTTGTTTGGCCTTTTGTCTTGAGGTCTGGTCCATAGCAGTGCAGTCTCCCCTGCAGTTGCTAGGTGTCTGCACTGGCTCCATTGAGGACCCAGCCCTGTCTCACTGCCTATAATATTTCTGACTGACTCAGCTGCCTGCAGCACTGGGAGACATTTAGCATGTGCTTTCTTACACTGTCCATTTCAGGCCTTCGTCTTGATAGCACATATCCTCATCTTTTCCTATCGGGACTCTGGAGATGGGTTTTGTGCTTAGAGTTCTGTCCTTTAATTCCATTGCTTGGCTACATTCTCCTTTTGTCTTCAAAGGAGCCTGTCTTCAGCTAACCTCGCTCTTCCTAGACCATTCTGGCTCTCTCCCAGGACTGCTGTCCCTCTTCATGGTAACCATGGCAATAATGAGGAGCCTTCTTCCTGTCTGAGAATTTCCATAAATAGCTTGACTGTTATAAAGTCTCCAACCTTAAATAATTTTTATTCAGACAGGTATAATAGTAAAACTATGAGTTCTGTTATTATTAGTAATGAAGTATATGCATGATATTCATCATTCACTTCATGCATATAAGATACGCTAATTCTTAACTCTCAGAAAAATTAATTGTGTGAAAGTACTCTCATTCTCTGTCTTAGGAAACAGAGGCTTGAGGAACGCAAGAAACACATGCAGCAGCTCTGGATGACTAACAGGAGAGTGGAACTTCTGTGCATGGCTCTGACTCTCTCAGGTTCTTTTCCCCCCTCCAAAATCAGCACAGTCTAGTTCAGAGTATCACAGAGAGGCACAGAAAAGCAAATCTGTTCGTGGGGTAAGGAAAGCCTTAAGAAAGAATGAACTCATAATGCAGCATTCAGCCAGCAGGGAGCTGGCCCAGCCTTGCCTCCTTGGAGGACTTCCTGGTGAGACTTGCTGAGGTTACCTGGAGGAGCGTATCCATAGCCGATTCTATGCCAACTCAGTAACCACGAGGGAAATCATCAATTGTGAACATTATACAGAATGAAGAAACAAATGAAAAAATGGCCATTTGTACAATAACTATATATAACACAAGTCTGTTTTATTGTTCTGGAAATGGGTTCTGATTCTTGTCAAATTGTGTATAACTTCAGACATATGTAATTGCACTTTCTAGTACAGACACTTGTTCATCTTCATTACAAATTTATTATACATATATATGTATATATAGCTATGCAGACATATATAGGTAGAGCTTGTAAGCACGATGCTAGTGATGCAGACACAGATATAAACATCCCGAGGGAAGGCTTTCCACTCATCCAGCAGTCACTGAAATCTGTCCTGTACATTTCAGTCTTGCAGTCGTTACCTTAGTCTTCCTTTCCAGACTAATGGCAGGAAGCCTTTTACTCAAAATAAATCTCTGAAAAGAAGACGATCTTAAAAATGACATACTCTCACCTCCTTTTATACTCTTCAACAAAAAGGGAGAAAGGCAACCTCCTGCCTGCCCTCCAGCAAGGCGTCTCATCCCTGATCCCAGCAGCCTTGCCCTGAAAGGGCTGAGGAGACCTCATAGGATGTGGTCTGACCCTCCCTGTCTATTCCCTCCATTATATCACCGTAATTTCTGTCTTTTCAGTTGCTTTGCAATTGCATTTACCCAGAGATATCAGTCATCGGCCACCACTGATTATTTCCCATGAGTGACCTGCCTGTCCCCACAGGATATCTGAGGACTTTAGAGACACATGACAAGTGACTGCACAAGGAACAGGATCAGAGCCTGCTTCTTTTTCCTGAACTTCCAGTGCCCAAAAGATCCTCCACTGGCTTTGTTTAATCTTAACATTAATTATTTTTTCTTTGGATAAAGTATCTCATTGACTTTTCTGTCTCTTTTAATCAGACTCTTACTTTTCCAAATCCAATACTTACAACATAAAATACTCCTGAAAATGTTTACCATTCATTCCTTTTTGTTTATTCAGAGTTTACTGGGGTAGGAGGTTCTGGAATCTCAGTTAGTAGATGGACATGGCTTCAGGCAACTTGAAGACAGTGATTTTATTCATTGATGTATTCAGTTTAGACCTGTGGAGGGTTACTCTGCACCGTTCTTAGGTCTTGCAATGGTAATAAAGACTGAAAAGTTGCACCTATGAGAATTTGCATTATAGACAAGGATGAAAGAAAACAAGTACACAAAGAAAAAAAAACTGGGCAATGCCACTCAGTGAAAATTACCTTGAAGAAGTGAAGTCAACTTGTGTGTAAATAGTAACTTGGGTCCTGCTGGAGTCAGAGGAAATTAGCAGGTGTTGCTTTAGGAAAATCCCTGGAAGGGTGAAGTTTGAGCTGAATCTAAATGGGGAGAAGGTACCAGTGCTGCTGGGCAAGTGCAAGCAAGGCTGGAGAAACAGCCAGGAGGGAGGAATGCTTTTCCACTTCTGAGAAAGCAAGATGTGGCTTTAGTGGGTATGAGTGCTAGGTAATATAAAGTGAAATGAAGCCAGAGGAGGACAAAGGTCAGCCCAGTTATAAATAAGCAATAAAAAAACCCCATAGAACAAAAGGGAAGGACCTTGCTACTATGGCTGAGTACTAAGCAGTGCCTGTCCTGGGCGGTGCTGCTGGAAGGGTTAGATCCTGTCAAGGGAGGCCCTCATTGGAGGCTGCTGGGTTATTGGAGGGAATCTTCAAAGCTCGGTGTGGGAATCTGTCTCTCTTTCTGCTGGCTGGACGATGATGTGAGACACTTATTCTCCATATTCTTGTGGCAATGATCTTCTGAACAAGAGTTCAGCAAAGGGACCACTTGATCACAGGCTGAAACTTCCAACACCTTGAGGGCTGGCTTTTACCAACCTGCTTCGTAATGTGGTTTCTCTGTGCACTTGGATGTTAGTTCCCAGGACGAGTTAATTTTTGTACTACTCCAGAGATGAAATTTTACTCTTTGGTGGAAATATCAGTTCTTTTGTGAAATCTACCCCAACTTCTAACTCCATATTATAGCTCCATGCTTCTTTTGTGAATATCACTGGACTTTTCTCTTTCTTTGTTTCTTTGTTTCTTTGTTTCTTTGTTTCTTTGTTTCTTTCTTTCTTTCTTTCTTTCTTTCTTTCTTTCTTCCTTCAGTTATGGTTAGATACATTCATCTTTCTTCTGTCTTACTTATGAGTTCAGGAGTCCTGAGACTTCATGGCTCTTGAAATATTTTTGTTCGATTCTTCAAAAACCCTCTCTTGAGTTCCCAAAATGTCATGACTCCATAGTTGTCCTGTTTAGTCAATCACAGAACCTAGAAAACTGTGCTGCAAAGCCTGATAATTGCTGTTCTGTTCTAGCCATTGGAGCAAAAGGGACAAAGATCAAGAGTGTCATTCAAATCTCTAGCTTAAGCCTTCTACAAATTCCTCAGAATTTGTAAATGCGCAGTAATGCATAAATGAATGTATGGTGGTTAGGGGTTAATAAACTTTTTAGGACAAATTTAATGTTGAAACAGCTACAGTTAAGAAGCATGTTTAAAAATACAATTTGTACAAAAGAAATTTAGCAGGAACTTAAGACTAGAACTAAATTATTATTATATTCTTACTTTCTGCATTAGGTTATTATGCGAAGTTGTAAAATTTTTTTCTCATGAGTTCTTAAAATTAGGAGTATTATTAAGGTTTTGATACAACCAAAACTGGAATTGAGCTTGAATATAGAAATGTCTTATTCTATCCCAATGTTTATGTCACCATTGCTTCTTTGTAAAAAACAAAATTGATAGTGTTAAAGTCTTACATATGCGTTTACTATATTTCTTGTTTTTAACAGCTACTTATAACTTTATTCATCAATAGTGCTTTCTATGTCAGTAACATTATGATATTTGTAATTTATATTTTGTCCAGTGAAATTATTCTGTAGATAAACCATGCTAAAATAATATTTATGAAATCCAGTTCCTGGTTGATGGAATGCTGTAGAAATATGACTGTGCTGGGTCTATGATGAGAATCTGCTGGTCTTTCATAGTAACCTCCAGGTGGGGATGTGCTGAGCTGGGCGATGGAGTTAACTGTTGAAGACAACTGAAGAATAAAGTGACGTTTCATGTGACAACTGAAATGAATCCAGTCAAGAGTAGCAACATTACGGTTGATGAAAGTGGTTGCTTATGTATCGTTATCGTGAAATATGGGGGGTTTGTATATATGTATTTTAGTTTGCCTCAATATTCTTCTTTATACTCTGCCCTGCTATCCTCCCTCTGCCATTCTGCTTTAAATCACTGGAAATGGTTATTTCAAATGCTTTGCCAAAGAACAGAAAATGTGCGCGCTCACAATCTCATTTGTCTTCAAGACATTTCACATCCATCCATCGTATTAGCCACTTTACACTTTCAAATTTTTTCAGGGAAGAAGGAAGAGTCCAGATTGGAGCTCTGGTAAAGGAGCTGGGAAACAAATGGAGAAGCAGTGCCCACTCGGTGAGTAGAGGGTCCCCCGGAAGTAGGTCCACATCTCTCTTTCCCATTCCTGCACTCACTCTGGAAAGACTGTTGATAGATAGCTATTTGTGAACCTGCTCCTATCATTTCAAATATCAAGCTCATAATATATAACGAAATACGTGTCTGTTTTCACTTCATAAGCTTGAACTGTTTTCTTCACCTTTCTTTACAGAAAACACATTTCAGACTCAATGGAAAATGCTTCTTGGGTAGCTCTAAAAAGCTGCGTGGGAAACGCGGATCCATTTATAATGCAATACAGTTTATATAATATGATATAAATCATGTTTTTGTACCAACTAGAAAAAGATTTGACAGAGATGGATTTCTTAAAGTGGATGCTCATGAAATTTCTGCAAAAAAATATGTTTCCTTAATCACTTCTCTTATAGGACCAGGGACTTGTCTGCACAGTAAAAATGTCACAATCAACAAAACTGAATTGAAATGGGGCGGGGTGCAGGCTTCCCCTTAGCATGGGGCTATTATGGTAATGAGGGACTTTATTGCATTTTTCTACATTGTGAAACCTTGCTCTCTATTTTCACATTAAATTTGCAAATGAAATCCGTCTTCCCTCTTTTGTCAGCCCTGTTCAAGCCTCCATGTTTATAATCACAACCTCCAGAATGTTATCCCTCTGAAGTAACCACAAACCAAATATTCCTAAATAAAAACACACCGTATGTTTCAGGCTAAACCTTTTTTTTTTTTTTTAACAACTGGTCATAATATTGATATCTCAAATTACTAGTCATATTTTCAAAACACAGGATCAGGACCACAGCTTTAGGGGCAAAAGAACACCATGGTATTATGTCTGAAAACAGCAGGGGAGAACACAGAGTTGGATTTTCAGTACCACCTGCCTCCAAGTTCCCAAGTGACCTTGAGTAAGTCATTAGAAATCCCTGTACCAGTTTGTCTACATTGGAAATGAAAGACTTGTGTTAGATACGTAACACTTTCCAGGTAGAGAATGACAGGATCGAAGTGCATGTTGAGGAAGAATTCTGCTCACCTGATGAAGGTATCGCCGTGTAACTAACTCCCTGCTAGCGGACTGCCTGAGTGTTCGTCTGAAGCGCTCTGGCGGGAGGTGAGACCGTTCCTGAGCGCTGAGAGCCAGAGAGGCGGCATGGGCGGGGACTCCTTCACAGACGCTCCGTGAAGAGGCACTTGTGCAGAGCACATGGCCATGGAAATTATTTTTCTTTCCATATCAAAATTACTCATTAAAAAGAAGTTCCAACGAATCGAAAATTGAGCAGAAAGGAGGTAATTCTCTTTTACTTGCAAGTGTATTGAGTGTGCTAAGCTTATGACTAAAAGGTTTTCAGATGGTCTTTTTTTAAGAAAAGAAATTAATGGCTTAACTATCTTTGTAAAACAACAGCAAAATAGAAAACAGCAAAGCAAAACCTCCTGTACTTTCTAACGTCTTTCACCTGCTTGGAAAACACATTTCCAATTTCACTTTTATAATCACGCAGCTGTTGATGCTAAATAATGTAAACATATTTTACATACTTTAATTTTGTTGATTGCTGATATGTATAATTTTAATATTATTTAACCATTTCTAAATATATTTCAAAGGAACTGCTTCCTATGCACTTATGTGTCTTAGTCATGTGTCATTTAGGTAAAGGGTCTGGCTAAACCCAAACCAAGGGCCTGAGAGTAAGAGCGACACGGCTGAGTGGCTGTTTTCATCCTCTTCTTGTGCTGTGTAAAAGTGTCACTCGCGTTGTCCTCACCCTCACTTGAAACTTGTGTGCTGCCTCTGCTTCCCACCTCCACAAGCCTTGGCTCACCTTGAGCTCTGGGAATCATCCCTCTAATTTCTATTGACTGATTTTTTCAAGCTCCCAAATTAACAAGAATTGGGGAGTAGATGATGGCAGTAAAACTACAGGTGGCATTTCATGCATTCAAAAAGGTGATGGAAAATTATTATTTATCTTCACTCTTACATTTCAGCTTATATGGAAATTGACAAAGAGCAGCTAAGAAGCAGATGAAGTTAAACACATTTTATAAGAAAAATAATTTCTATAATATAACCCTGGTAGACAGTGTCACTATTACAGTGTGGGAATTTAGCTACTTTAGAAGCAAAATCTTGACTTGTCTGACGGTGAGAGACAGGGATGGTGGAGGGCAGAGGGAAGAGTTTTGCTGAGAGGAAGTCAGTGTTTGGAAGGATTGGAGGATCCAGTTCAACCCTGTTCAAAATTCCAGGATCTGATGCCATCTGGAGGCAGTGTGACTGCGCCACGCTGAGAGGAAGCAGAAGTATCTTGTAGAATTTGCAAATCACCAAAGAGACTCTGGAGCTCCAACTGATCCCCAGCAGACCTGCCTGGAGCGGTCTGCTCATTCTGACTTAACTCACTCCCTGGAGTTAAGACTTTTTGTTCAGTTAAAAAGACTAAGATACACGTGAAATGAAATACAAAAATAAAGACAGAAATGTTACATTTAGCCAACTATTTAGCATGTTTACTTGAATATATGTTATCATTCATCTCTGCTCTTACTTTATTACAAGATAGAAGGTCACAACCCTCTTCGTTTTAAATTAAATGTCTCTGAAACTCAAAACCACCCTCTGCATCGGTGGTTCTCTTCCCTCCTGGCCATTCTTTTTCTGATATAAAATAGCATAAAAGGGCTGATTGAGGAGGACTCAGCTCTGGTCAGGGTTCACAGAAAAAAAGGAGGGAAAAGTCTACCCAATTGCAATTGCTCTTGCTGCCACGAGGTGGCAGTGGTGAACCAGAGGGCAGATCCTGGCCACACTGTAGTCCAAGGGCTCCTCACAGGGCCACATCTACCTGCTGCAACCTAAGCTATACCGGTCTAAGTCCAGGAGACGTGTCAGCCTTTATACCCTGAGTCAGGAAAAGTGCTTTGCTGAAGAAGGACAGCTATTACCTTGCAGGAAAAGATAATCTTTCTTCTCAGAATCCTTCTGATTAATCATTTTTCTGGGGCAATCAATATAGTGATATTGATTAGTTAATAACCAGTGTTTTTACAGCTAATCTGTGTATAAACTTTACTATGAACTAGAGACTACTGAGTACAATGAACACATATTAACTTAATTTTTATAACCCTAAGAAAGTTAATCTCATGCCTGTCTTTGTACAGGAAAGGAAGCAGAGAGACAGTGAAGAATATATTCTGACTGCAGCTGCATCACATACAAGCACCAGAGTGGGACTGCAGCCCATATCTCCTACTGCAGATGACTTCACCTGCACACGGTGCTTCCTAACCCTGGTGTGTGTGGGGAACGCGACCTGGCTGGGCTGGGAAGCACTTTTGCTCTCTAATCTCCTTCAGTGGAAGCTGCACTCTCAGGCTAAAAAGCATTGTTCAATTTCCAGTGCAAAGGAATAATCAAGTCTGTTTGTGCCTGGCCATGTTTGAATAACAGTTTCTGGGCCTATGTCTATAAGCTTCCTCTCCTTCCAGAATCAGGTCCGACTGTATTTTCCCATCTGGTTGCAATTAAGCAGGCTCACAAGACTGATTACGATTTGTTAGTTCGGCTGGAGTGTTTGCAGGTTGAGATCCTCTACAACATTTTCCCCCATCTAATCTGTTGAGGACTTCATGGCAGAGAGTCCATCCAACAAATGGTGGCACCTCGTGCTGGCCAGGGAAACCAAGTGGTAGCACCTAACCAAGCCTCCATCTGCATCTGTGCACCAAATCACGGTGAACGAGGGACCTAATGAGAGAACTGAGTCTTTGTCATGTTAAAAGATATTGAGCTTAACTTGTTTGTATTTTAACCTGACTTAATGGATGCAAGATCTCCCTGCCCATAGCCCAGTCAGTCTGGGGTCAGCAGTGTCCACGCCAACAGACTGACTGGAGCACAGCCCAAGTACAGTTTCCCTGGCAGACTCAAAACACAGGCTAAAGATCTCACTATCGCAGAACAGTTGAGCAAGGGAGCAGCAGGGCTCTTGAAGCACTAGGCCCGAAGAAGCCACTGAAGAGAAAGAAGTGCTTTGCACAAGGTGGCCAGATGGCTGCTCAGTGCTCAGAAGCCAGGTTCCATGCAGGAGGCTGTTAACAGGGTATCTGGGCCACAGCACTTGGAGTCGCCTGGCCACTCAGACAGGCTTCTTATTTCAGTCTCTCCCAGGCCTCTAGAGGAGGGGCTGCCATGATGCCTCGCCATGTCTGGTCGCCCCCGAGGAAGAGGGCTCCTCCTGCGGCTGGGGGAACAGATCGTTCTCGTCACGGGGACAGCACACCGGTGAGCACACAGAAGACTTCTCCAGTGCACTTGGAGTCTGGGCTTCCCTTGCCCACTTTGCATGACTTATTGGATTCAGTAACAAGGAGAAAATTACACAAAAGGGATGAGATGATATACATGGTAGCAATTATGTACCATAATTTCTGGAGCCTATTGATTTACAAATCAATGGTTTCCAGGTTTGTGCTGTTACACACAGTGCAGTAAGGAAGATATCTTTCATCTCACATTGGTAAATGTGTGCAAAGTGAATTGGAGACACCCATCCAATGATCATACTGCTGGGTCAGAGATTATGCACAGTTTTGCTCTCACAGGCATTGCCCAATTGGCCTCCACAAATTTCTCCCAACATAGGTCCTATCAAGTCCTATGAGAGGCGCTGTCTCCCCATACACTTCCTGCTACTGAAAATCGTTAAGAGTTTTCATTTTTGTTTTTCTGAAAGGAGAAAACCTCTCCTTCCCCGTTACCTGATTTGTATTCCTTCAGTGCTGCCTAATGCAGAACATCTTTTCATATGTTTATTTGGTCATTGTTCTGAAAATGATAAGCTGGCTGTTTACATCTTTTGATCATTCTTTATCTTATACCATTCATGTTTTTTTTCTTGTTGCTTTATATGTTATTTTAAATTAAGAAAATTGGGCTTTTATCTCTCATTTTGCCATTATAATTTCACATATTGTCTTCAGTCTTTTGAATTTGTTAATATTGTTTTGCTCCATGCAAAGTATTTGAGAGGTAATAGATTATTGCCTGTGAAATCATCTGGGTTTGAGTTAGAGCTCTGCTGTTTTACTAACACTATGACCTGTGACAAATTGTTCAACTTATCTGTGCCTCAGTTTCTCATCTTTGAAATGGATATAGGTAAATAACCAACTCTTAAGGTTTAATGAAGACAAATTAATTTATACACATGGAAATGTAGTATAATAAAAATTACATTCACTAAATATGAGCTCTTATTTTATTCCTCTATGGCCAAATTTACCAGTCTTGTCATATATGGATTCTGGAGGTTAAGTTCTGCTTGGAAATTAGGTGACTTTTAAGGTACAAATTTCAAATTTGTACGGAAAGCAAGTAGCAGGAAAAAAAAATAACTATTCTCTGATGTATTTAGGTCAGGATTCTACTCAAGAGTAACTAAAAATCTGAGTTCACATATGGGTCCCTTCAATGCTTTAGAAACTTGAGGACATTTAACATTTGCACACATATTAAGAAATGGAGAAATTATATATATAAGTTGTTCATGGTGATTTATTTGCCAAACCTTAGGATTTCTAACCTGGGCATAACATTTGGAAGAGATCTTCATGCCATCAAATTCTCCTCATCACTGGTCCCAAATAATCAATGTAAAGGGACTGAGCTTTCTTGGAGGTACCCTCATTATTTTTTTTTTTTCTAGAGAAGCAAGAATCACCTGGACATATGCTTTATCTTCCCACAGAATTCATCTCTAAAGGTGGAAGCACTGCCACGAACTTTGCATATTTTATATAAGACACAACGAGAGGCAAACTTTTTATATCTACCCTGGGACTCATTCTGTCATTCTGCCCAAAACCAATGCCCCAGTGTCCGCAGTGCACTGACACCTCAGGACCAGCAGGTTTTGGGGAGTTCATGTGCAGACACAACTCCTGCTATGCCTGTAAGTGGGGAGTTTTAAGATTTTCCCATGGAAAAATCGCTGACTGAGTTCCCAAGAAGGGCAAAACAGTGTATGGTATGTGTGGCTAAGCAGGACAGTACTTTGAAAGGCTGGTAAAGTCACAAAGGGAAGTCCAAACCCTGCACATTCCCCTTCTCCACTCTCAGTGTTTTTCCATGTAAAAGTGACCAGATAGCGAAGATGGAACTGGAGGTATTTCTGGTCCCAACTCTCAATCTTGAGTTTCTTTTCCCTTAATGCATGGTTGCTGACAGGTAACATTCAGCATTATGAGTAGCGTCATACTACGCTGGTGACGCATGTAAATTACATGACCCGTTGTCTACTTAGGAGTGTTTGTTACATTTTTACTGTTCCTAATCACTGTATGGCATCAAACGTGATAAAATGATAGTTAAAAAAGAGATAGTTGTATGTGCAGAGGTCCTTATTTTTATGGCATATATAAAAAACTGGACTGAAAGGATAGTACCAACATCAAGGTACCCAAGTTCTGGTTACGCTTGTTATCTCTTGGGAGATCTCAGGATTTTTCGGCAGGGAAAAATTAACAGCAGCAGGAGTTGACAAGCGCTTTTCTGATACCTCAGGCCACCCTCATCTATATCACAAATTCGTATTTGCCACATTATGTTCACTGAAACTGTTCCTGTCAACCTTTCCAACAGCACGTTTAGCAGCACTCTGGTAATTATGATAGTTTTACTGTGGAAGCACATAGAAATAGACACAGCCAGTCTTCATATCAAATCCTAGCACTTTTGAGAATTGATTTAGCAAATATTTCTTGAACAGGTAGTTTGTGCATGGCTCTGTGCTAAGCTCTGCCACATATTATAGGAGGTTGAGCAAGTGAAAGATTTTACCTCTATGTTAGTTAAGACAGTTCTGTAAACTGAGCTGGTATGTTAGAAAGCTGCTTATGAGCCAGGAATTGAGTGGGTGCTCACTAATTTTGAAGGGAGTAACCTTCACACCATTTGTAATATAATCTTTAATAATGTAATCTATAATCTATAGTAATATCTATAATAACGCTTAGCTTTGATTTGTTTGATTTGATTTGTTATTTATCAATACACGTGAAATGTTTGGTGTTTCATTCTCCTACACGTTAGGACTTTCAACGAGAACAAAGGCCTCATATGCAAATAAATCTCCATTTAAGCATCATAGTAGCTGAATGTTCTAGCAAATTATAATTCTTACTACCACCAATTCTCCTAAAATATCACAATCTTGAGAAAATAAATTAAAATGTGTTTGGAAAAATATTGGAAAAATGAGATTCAATGGAGAGAAGATAAATGAAAAAAAAAGAAGCATTATTTAAGAGAAAGCAATTTTTCTAGGCACTTAATAAAACTTTGCTTACTAGACTCTCATGAAATCTTATGAAATGGGGTGTATCTACATTATTCACAAGAACAAATTTAGATAGGTGATACATATTGTCCAAGATTGTACAACTAAGAAAAGACGGTGTTTGAATTTCAACTCTGGTTGGTTACTTTTAAAATAAATAAGCAATGAGAAATGTCGTCAGGGAGAGAGACTATGAAAGAATTATGAGGAAGTGCAGGATGCTTTCTGCCTTTAGAGTGTTACGTGATGACACAGTTCGATTATAGAAGACTCAGCTTCCTAAGGAATGTGTCACTCACAAATGTATTTGATGAGACCAAGGTCAATAGTAAAAGAAACAGGGATCACAGGATATTCGGAAACAGTAAGATGACACTGTGTCGAAGCTTAAGAGCCCGGGACTGAGGATGTGACTGTAACTTGGTAACCATGAATCGTGGAGTGTAGGAGGCCTAGCTGGCAACCTCTCTTCCCAACACAGCCCAATGCTAGGAAGAACTGACTCGGGGGCTGGGAGTCCCCAGTGTGCGGGAGATGCTGAGCTGGACTCTGGCAACTCTGTGGGAGGGTGGGGAGCACGAGGGGGGCACCTGTGCTTCTGCCAGCTGAGCAGGGACGATGGACCAAGAAAGGCTGTGACCCCTGTCTGTGAAGGTTGGAGGAGTAGTTGCTCCTCAACCTGCAGTCTTTGCATGGAAAGGAAAAGAAAAGAGACCGGGAGGAGATCAAGGCAGAACAGCCTAGCAACTCTCCAAACATTTGAAAACATCTCCATAAAAAATTCCAGACAGTGATGCTCTTAACAACTGTAGTCATAATCACCGAATACTAGACACAATGATGATATCCTTTCATAGGTAATCGGTAAACAAATTATGGTATCCCTAATAAACGAGGTGTTTTAGGTAATAAGAAGAAATGAGGGATCAAGTCATGTAAGATGTTAACAAATCTCAAGTGTCTATAAAAAGAAAAGCAAATATATAAAGGCTATGTACTGTAGTTCCAATTTTATGGCATTCTTAAAGAAAGAAAAATACTGTAATAATAGTTGTAATGACAAAACTAGCTGCTGACCCAGTTCCAGCGCGGGGAGTTTGTTGATTTGAGTGGAGCACTGGGGATTTTTTAAAGCAGTATGGGTGATGAAACCCAGGGTCTTGCTATGCAAGGCAAGGGTCAGCCACTGGGCCCTGTCTCCAGTTCACCACAGGGGAATTTTTCAGATGGTATTTCAGATGTCTATATGATATTCTAATGGTGGATACATGCCACCATATTTTTTGAAAAACACAGAATAGTTCATCAAAAGGAGTGAGTTTTAATGTATACAAATTTTTAAAAATTCCTTAAGAGCTAGGAGATGACACACAGGAAGTAACAAAACAATGTACATTCTGACTGTGTGACACTGTGTCACTGTACGGTGTGAGGAGGGAGGGATGCTGACCCGAGGTACTGGAAGTGAATGGAGTCTGAAAATCCAGAAGCAAAAAGGCTTGCACATAAGCAGCATTTTTTAATTAATAAAGTTATTTCCCATGAGGACCCAGGTTTAATAATTTAAATAGTGATCTGCATGAACACTGGAGTGGCACAGTGAACACACCTGCTGCCCACATCTTCCCTAATAAAAAGAGCCGTGGGCCTTGGATATGTAACAATCTGTCAGCATCAGCTCACTAATCGTCGCGGGTTTGCTGCACTCAGGAAGGACTTAGGGTATGGGAAACCAGCTGCAGAATATGCGGGAACTCTTGACGCTGTGCTCTCAATTTTTTTTCAGATGTAAAGCTGTTGTAGGCTGAAAAGTTAATTTAAAAAGTAAAAAAGGACAGGAAAAACTTCAGGTGAATCCTCTCCATGTGGTATCTTGAAATAAATCCTTCACTAATTTTTATCAGTGTGATAAAGTCTAGGAAATAAGAATTTGCTGATTAGAGGATATGCCTTATGAAAAGCAAAGCCTATTTTATTGCTTTTTTATTTTAAAGAGAATGAAAAACCACAACCAAACAGAACAGAACAATGCAAGCAGCACAGGACTTCAAAATAAGACAATAGGGAATCAACAATGGCTATCATAATGTCTCATTTTATTCAAAATAGCTGCCCATACCATTGCACACAATAAAATCAAACAGAACAAAATCAATCAAAACAAAAAGTCCTGCAATGCTTGCAAAGCCTATTTTAAAAAATAGAGCTGAGCAATTTTTGCTTCATGGAGTTCTGCCATATTTATTCAGGGAGAAAAGAACTTTAAGCACAAATTATTACCCTTTAAAACACAAAGTCTGCACATACACAAGAAGCCTGGCTCAGCACAGAAGAGAGTATTTATATGGCACTAGTTTCCAAAATCTGTGTTAGTCTTTTGGGACATGACTTTTCCACTTCACATTGTTCTTCACCACAGAGGTTCAAGGCAAAACACAGCCCATGCAGTGCAACCTTAGTGAATAATGATGCTCCTTCCTTTGTGAGGAAAGGTGAATATTTGTGAGAGCACAGATGCATAAAAAATTTTGCATTCTGTTCTAGAGAAACCACAACAAGTGGCTGGGCATACTGCAAGAAAAACTGTCAATTCCATAGCAAGGGAAAGTCACTTCATAATGAGATAAAATATTGTTTTAAGCTTTGGCTTCCAACCTCCTTCTTGATTCAAATTTAGTAGGTAAACTCACATTTTTCTTAATAGAGAAAATAAATTGTTCAATACTATCTTTTAATCTACTTTCAGCACATGATATTATGAAGAATAAATGTTTACATAGATGTAGAAATGATACTGATGAGCTATCATTATTGATTATTGTAGATCATGATTATTATTACACATTGTAATTATTAGTAAATGAGCTGCATAGAGATGTATATAGATAGACCTGCAAAACCTTTTGGTGGGTAGCCAAACTCCGTGTTTAAGAATGAAAGTGATCAATCTAAAGTCTTTACTACAGAGGATGATACCATAATTTAGAAGTCAAGAAGCCCACCAAGCTCTGACTCTGATAACTGCATTTTTAAATGCCCCCATTGGGTGCCTTCTCGCAGCTCCCAGCTTCTCTCCTCTGGTTCACTGCTGTGGACTGCACTT
The DNA here is from genome assembly GCA_004027455.1 of Hydrochoerus hydrochaeris. Taxonomy (NCBI): domain Eukaryota; kingdom Metazoa; phylum Chordata; class Mammalia; order Rodentia; family Hydrochaeridae; genus Hydrochoerus; species Hydrochoerus hydrochaeris. The sequence continues at coordinate 306,406 of PVLA01001088.1, forward strand.
TGGTTTGCTCCACGAGCTCCCCTGATGGGAGCCTGGTCTCCAGGTTGGAGGTGTCGAGAAATGGTGGAACAGTAGGAGGAGGGCTCTGTGACATGCTCAGGTCACTGAAGGTATGCCCTTGAAAGAGATCAAGGTATTTCGGGTAGGACCCTGGTGAGTTCTTTTGAGAAGGCTGTTACAAAACCTTGAGCTCTCTGGCTGACGGATTTGATTGATTTGATCTTTTCATTTCACTTGTGCTTCTGTCATTGCCACTGGCCATGAGGTGACAGTCAAATGTGTGTGTGTGTATGTATGTGCATGCGTGTGTGTGTGTGTGTGTGTAAGGGGCATCACCCAAGAACTTTTCATGCTGTTTGAACTTTCAGGGTCCAAAAATAGGAGCCAAAATAAAACTTTTTAAGTAAAATGATCCTGCCTCAGGTATTTTTTAAAAGTTATGCAAAACTAACTAATACAGGCTGGTTTACAGTTTTTTCCAGTTCCTTCAGATCCATTCTATGAACTGAAGACAGTGATCTCAGGAACACACATTCTCACTACAATCTTTGCCTTCATGACTATACTTCTACTTCTCCAGTCTCATTCCATGTTGCACCTGAGTTTATACCTGTCAAAGTCTACCTCAGTTGTTTTTAATTTTCTAAGTGGCGTGTACTTTTATCTGTCTTCTAGAATGTTCTGTCATGTCCACTTCCTCAATTCTGACTCATCATTCAGAATTCAGCTTCAATATCATCTTCTTTCAGAAACCTACCTACCAAGACCACTTTATGTTTGCAGGAACCACCCACCATACATGTCACGATTAAAAACCAGCAGTTCTGAAGCTTTAGGGAACATCGGAACCACCTGAAGGATAAACTGAATAGAAATGGGATGACCCACTCTCAGAGTTTGAAATCACTTTCTGGGATTAGACTAGAGAATGTGTTTTTGTGGCAAGCTCCCAGCTGGTTGAGATACTACCTTTTTGCAGGCCTAACTTCTCAGACTCCTGATACTACTGGCTAAAGCAGACTGAGACAAAGAAGTTGAACTGTATGTAATGAGTCACGGCACTGACTTAGGAAGACTTTGAGGAAGAGACAGTTTCAGTGGGGATAAAGCTCCAAGAAAGCCCTGAATCTGAAGAGTCAAAATATTGTAGTTCTCATGTACATTAAAGTCATTTACCCTTAGGAGTGAAGAAAAGATAAGGTGATTTCAATATTTAAAGTCTCAAAACATGTGCATACCCATGTTTATAGCAGTACAATTCATAATAGCTAACTGTAGGAAACAGCCTATATGTCCATCAACAGATACACAGGTAAAGTAAATGTGGTTTTTACACATAATGGAGTATTGCTGTGACATGAAGAAAAATAGATTTGACTCATTTGAGAAAAATGGATGCAACTTTGAGACAGGAGACTGGGGCATTGGAAAGCATGTGGGCAAGTGGGAATGATGGGGTCATGGATAACCAGGTCATGAACAGAGCTGTCCCAAGCCTGAAGTTTGTGCCAATCACAGAGAATGCAATCTTCAGTTCTTCCTGTACAAGATCCAGTTAATGTCTGATAGAGTAGCCTAGGTCTCAGGTTCTGTTATGGATTGAAACCTGGTGGTCAACTTAACGCCAACTGGATTACATCAGCATGGCGCTCGAATAGATGTTCCATCTGAGGAAAGTTGCCAGCATAAATAGAGATGAGGAGAAGGAGAAGCTATTCATGTTAGTTGCATTAAGGTATTGAGGTGTTATGGGTTCTCATACGAGTTGCTGTTTGAGCTGTTTGTTGGTTCTCATGGAGAAGCTCTGGTCCTCACATGGAGCATGGCTTCTTGGCCCCACAGAGGAAGACGTGTGCCGATTGGTGTCTGGGATGAACTCCTCAAGCTGGCTTCCTGGTATGTACTCTACTGTGCTTGTTGTTGGAGGAGCTCAGGGCCTCTGTGTCCCTGAGGATGGCTGTGGTGCTTTTCAGGACAGCCCTGGTGTTTGTTGTGAGTGTGACTTCTCAGCTCCAGTGTAGAACCCTCAACCTACCAGCACAGCTCCTTCACCCTGCTGGCATAGACTTTCTGGATTTTACCGCTGACCTTTGGGCCCTCCCAACACAGATCCGTAAAGGAGACTGGCATGAGTCCTTCTTGTGGGTTCATTGCCTCCAGTTGGAGGCATTGTCATGAGCACTGGGTCTTCATTTTGACTCATGTGGGGCATTGCTGTGGGATTCAGGCCTTTGGTTAATATTCTATGTCTTTAACGATGTGGATAGATTTCCTGCATTTTCTTGGATGACCATCATAAAAATAATATTATCAACTCCATGTCCTGATTCTTATTGTTCTCTGCATAACCCATGACTACAACAGGTCCGACTGGGGAACATAAATGACGGTAACCATTGCCTACTTTCTTCCTCAGTGTCCCATTCTGTGTTCTTCAGAGTGTATTTATATTTCTACACTGACCCATAATCACTCTGCAGGTACTTGTTTTCCTTTCTTAGCTTTCTTTTAATAAGATTAATAAATACAACCCTGCTGCCTCATTTCCTGAGCAATTCTTTGTTTAGGACCACAAGGGTCTAGAAAGGATCACTGGAATGAGCACAGCACCTTGGGACTCTGGCAACACTTCAAGTGAAGACAAGTTCAAAGGTTCAGTGTTGAACTGTAAGCTTTTAATTGCCTCACAGCATATGCAAGCAGAGAGGACATTGGTGACCTCGAGACTCTGAAAGCACTGATGATAGTAGATTTTTTTCAAAAAGGGTATCAAAAGGTGAGTTATGCAGTTGTCAGTTCACAACAGGTCTTGAGGCTAAAACCCCTTCCCCACAGGCCTTTGCGTAAAATCCAGAAGTCAAAGATCTTACTCTGGAATTGACATCACAAAAAGCTAAATATCTACACAGACTCCAAATACACTCTTCTAGCTCTACATGACTGAGCAGTGATCTGAAAAGAGAGAGATGTTTAAATCAGCAGTCACGTGTGAAGCACACAGCAGAAGTTCTACGATCTCTAGAGGCAGCCCGTCTTCCCAAGTGGGTCACTGTTATGCACGGCAGTGAACACCAAAGCCACATGTCTAAAGTCTCTGTGGGAAATCAAAGGGTGACACTGAGACCAGAAGGCTACTAGTGCAGCCCCATAACAATCTGGTCTTATTCCCATTTTCTGAGGAATTACCAAAACTTGCCTCTATCCAGAAGGAAGATAAGTGGGCCTTAGGACAAGGGAGAATTGAAAAAGGACCCTGGTGGCATTTAAAAACAAACTAATACTTATATTTTCTCTGTTTTATATTATACTATTTCAAGTAATTTTCAAATGATAAAATAGTTCATTATTCCTGGCATAAGTCACTTTTGACATGAAGTGTTGTACTTTTCATACACATAGTGGGTTCAATTTGTTAGTATTTAATTAAAGTGCTAATTTTCATCACAGATTTATGTTATATTTTCCAGATAACTCAGTACAAATCATCACTGGAGCCATCAGGTCTACATTTTACTCTGTGGATATGCTTTTAATGATAACTCCAACCTGTCCAAAAGATGTAAAGCACTCTTTTCCTTCTTGAATAATTTTAAGGGTTGTTTTTATCTTTGAAGAAATAAGCCTTCTCATCGATTCTGTTGAAGGCTTTGCCAAACAATTATTAGTCACGCTTTCTTCTACAGAGATTCACCCTTTCCCCCTTTCATTCGTAATGGTTGTTATTTGTATCTTTTTGTTTTGTTTTGTTTTTGATGAGTACCCTTGGGTATTTATTTGTTCTCAAATAAACACATTTTTGTTCAATCAAATGTTATTTTTTATTATTACTATTGTGTTTATTTTTTTGAGTTTAAATGTTCTTTTTTAGCTTTTGGTTTCTGTTCTACTAACTTCTTCAGGTAAAAACATATGTCACTCATTTTAAGTAATTCTTTTGTAATGTAAATATTTTTTTAATTTTTTAACTTTTAATTTTTTTTTTTTTTGGTACCAGGGATCAAACTCATGACCTAATGCTTGCCAGGCAGGCAGTTATGCCACTGAGCTAAATCCCTGGCTAATGTAAATATTTAATGTAAATTTACTACTAGGTGTATCCTATTAATTTTGATGTATTTTGTTTCCTTTTTTTCAGTTCAAAGTTATTTTCATAATTTTTATCATTGAATCAACAGCTAGGAAGTGTGTTAGTTTCTTCAATATTTAGAGGTTCCATGTTTTTTGATTGAATTATGATTAACTCAAGGCACCAAGTCAGCATAATTTCAAATATTTTAAGGCTATTAAAATTTACTTTATGATTATACTGTAAGTATAATAATTTTCTTATATTTCTTTTGAATTTGAAATTTGCACATATGTGCAAATTATCTTATAAACATCAGCTAGGCCCAGTTGCTTTATGGCTTTGTTCCAGCCTTTCATAGATACTGATTTTCTGTCAACTTGTTCTACAAATAATGGGGGGAAAGCAGCTATAATTGTGGTTCTATTTTTTTCTTTTCATTCTGTCAGTTTTGACTTCTGTTGTCCCACAATTCTGTTATTCAGTGACTGAACACTTAGTAATACTACCTCTTCTGGATAAATTGACTCTTTAACATTATAAGAAATTCTTCTCTAGCCTTTGTAATATTTATTACTCTGAAATCTCTTATCTAATGCTTAGTAGGTTCTTGATAAATTTCTTTCATCCTTTCCTTTTCCTATTAAACCATTATTTTTGTTCAACTGTGCATAAAATATCTTTGATTTCTCCAGAGGCTTTAAGAAGTTTCTCTTTATCACTGATTTTGATTATAATGTGCTTCGGTATTTTCCTTTTTGCTTTAATGTCTCTGAGGTTCATTGAGCTTCTTTAGGCTTTTTTTTTATTGGTTTCATCAAATGTGGTGAATTGGTAGCCATTATTTTTTCAAGCATTTTTCTTTCCCTTTGTTTTCCTTTTCTCTTTGAGAGTTTAATAACAGCATTTGAGTTGTGCTGCTGATATTTTATAGGTCATAGAAGCTGTCTTCATTTGTGTCATGATTTTTTTCTTGCTGTGCTTTATTTGAATAGTTTCATTGAATTGTATTTAAGAATTGTTTTTTTCTATACCCTCTTGTTTTCTATTAACTACTTCCAGTGAATTGTGATATCTTTTCATGCCCAGAAGTTTTGTTTATGTCTTTCTCTGTTTTTTAACATTATGTTCATGTTTTCTTTTTTATGTATTTAATCAGTGGAGAACAATTAGAATAATTTTTCCTATGTTCTTTATTATTAATTCTATTATCTCTCTTTTGTGGATGTGTTTGGCAATGCACTTTTCTCTACTTATGGATCACAGTTTTCTATGTATCTTACAAGTAACTTGTTTTTGTGTTATGAACATTATAATTTTGTGTTTCTGGGTATGTGTGTATGTGTATGTATGAAATAATTTCTTTTTGGAAGAAGAATTTGATATTTGAAGTTTGTTCTTAAGCCTTTTAAAGAAAGCTCTCAAGTATTCATTGTCAGGCTAATGCAGGCCTCCTTTTCATGCCTGGCTCATTGTGTTCAATACTGAATGCCTCTTGACCGTACTGATGCCTGTCTTGGCTGAAGAGAATTCACAAAGATTCAAATTTTAAACCCTCAATGAGCTCTGCAAATTATGTTTTGCCAGCATTTGCATATCTGTTCTTTTTTCAGACACCCTGACTTGTAGAATGGTACTCTATTCATTTTCCTGTTGTTATTTAGGTAAAAAGTCAAGTAGACTTTGTGAAAGTTGTTAATCTTTTGTCCATTTCTCTTTCTCTTTTCCAGAATTTCATTCTGAAAATGTTAGTTACTTTAGTGTTTCTGAACACATTTCTATTTATATTTAATTCTGGGGAAGGCAAAATTATAGAAATGAAAAGTGAGTCACGAATAACTCATGGTTAATGCTGGTGAGATGGTATAACAGCTACATAGCTCAACTACCAGGCACTATTTTCCAGTGACAATCCTATATAAAACTAATCTTGCATTAAAACTCATTCAACTGCATGCCAAAAATAAGGTTAATTTTTCTTCTTATAAATTAAAAACTTAAGAAAGAACAATTGAAAATTTGAGCACTCCATGAAAAGATATGCAAAAGATTAATAAACATATCTGAAAACTGTTTAGCAATAATTGCACATGAGAAGAATATAAATTAAAATAATGTCATGAAACTATTGGCCCATTTAACTATTGAAATTACAGAAAAAGACATTTAGAGAAAATTTTGCAACCACATTACTGTTAGGTAATTACATTGCTGATGTAAAGTGGTACAGTTGCTTTGTAAATATCTGAGTGATTTCTAGTAGACCATAGCATTAATTTACCATTGATCTAGCAATCGCACTTAGGTATGTATGCAGGAAACTGAAAATATATAATGCTGCACACAAATATCACTGATGATTGTTTAAATCACAGTGGTGCAAAACTGGACTGAAATTTAACAAAAGTATAATAAAGAAATTATTTAATATTCATGCATTAGAGCCTGCTTAGCAATAAAAATACAGGAACTACTGATAACAGTAACATCAAAAGATCTCAGAAATATTTTGTGAAAAAAGTGAAGCCTGACACCAAATACAGATATGCTATTGTTCAACTTCTTTGGAGCTGTATAGAAAGATACCTCGATTCTGTAGTTAGAAACCAAATCAGTGGTTGTCTGACACAGAAGCTTGACCAGGATAGAGCAGAGAGGCATTGTTTGGCCTGCTAGAAATATTACATCTCTTCATTTTGTTCTAAGTTATACTACCTATGAATTTGCTCAAATTTATGAATGTGTTTATTAAAATCAGCTCATTTTAGTTTATATAATGCCACAATTCACACAATGAACACAAAAATAATTCTTCTTTAAAAATAAAGACAAACAATTGCATTTACTTCAAAAAAATAAAAGGTACTGAGATTTTATTCCCTGGAGACATTCACTACAAGCATTTCTGAAAATAATTCTTTGAAGAGAAATGATTTCAGATGGTAGCAAAAGTCTGAGGAAAACACTAGGCTGCTGCTTCTTCTTCTTCTTCTTCTTCTTCTTCTTCTTCTTCTTCTTCTTCTTCTTCTTCTTCTTCTTCTACAGCATCTGACAGTCTCTTTATTTATGTGCTCACCCATTTATCCACCATCTATCCTGTCATCCTCTACCTTCTTTAGTTTCAGCCTTTCTTCTTTTCTATGCATCAGTCCTGCTTTTGCCCGGCTCCCAGAGCCCCTCTTTGCATGGTGACCTGGCTGGAGCACTGAGCCCCCTGAATTGTGATGAGCTAGTTATGCACCCAAGTCTCTCAGCTTCATGCTTTGCAAAGATAAAGTTGAGGTTAGTCTTTCTTACTAAGGTCTGTCCAACAAACAAGGTTATAAGACAATTTAATTAATATATGTTTATGATAGAATAAAAAAAGAATGACAATGTAATAAATGAGAAAGATGACATCTTGATGCTGAGAAAAATTCCAAGTTTTTATTTTGAAAAGTCATTGACAAATGAGTTTAAAGGCTAGTGAACAGGCACCATATTTCTTTTAAACTAAAAATAATAAAATATTCATTCATTTTTTTTAAAACGTGCTATTCCACCAGACAACTCTGACAGGTATAACTTCTTTATTCAAAAAGTAATAATCCTGTTGACATTATGGAAAGGTTTACAAATCACACATATCTATGTGACATGTACAGTGAATAATGATTATAAAGAAGGCATTTTGTTGACCTTACTACCAGAACACTTCATGCAAAGGCATCATCTAAGTAGACTGGAACAAAGACGTACAGACTGTGTACAGATTGAAGTACATTGACTGGGTACTTTGAAGAAATGATGTTTTGGTCAGAAGATATAAAATATTTCTAAAGACACTAGATACTAATTAAAAGTTTTTATGTAGAAAATATTATGAAATAAGCCTAGCAAGATAAATGGAGGTTAGATTATGAATATCTTGAAGAAACTGAAAATTTCTTTGCTGTAATAGAAATGTTACTGGAAAATTTTTATTCATTAAAATAAATCATCACTACCAATGTCATCACTTTTCCTATCCTTAACTCCATGAAATTGGCAACTTAATATTGTTTATGCACCAGAGTATTTGACAACTTTCTGTTCCTAGAACAAAATACCTAACGTCATTGCCACAGAATGGGTTTACTTTGGCTTACAGTTTTTGAGACTTCACTTCCAGCTTGGGTCCAAGGCAGGAACACCATGGAGGAGGAGAAGAGCTGGGGAAAACTGTGCAACTCATCAAGGCTAGAGGCAGAGAGAAAGAAAACAGGCCATGGACGGGGGAAGGGGCCAGGGACAGAACATACTCTTCCAACTCATGTCCCCGGTGACCTGACTCCTTGAGAGATCTGACCTACTAAAGGCACTTTCAGCCATGCACCAAAAGATTAATCCACCGCCAAGTGTAGCATATGATTATCTTCCAGAAACCTCACTTTTGAATTCGTGAGCACTTTAGGGAATATTATTGATCCAAAATCTATCAACCAGTCACTGTATTAGATGTGTTAATATGCTATGGTAGAAATATATCACAACAATCTAAAACTGAGATGAAGACAGTTTATAAACATTACCCAAGGTTACAGCAGTAGTAAACAGTTGAAGAGTTTAATTGAATTTACGAGTCCTCAAAGGGTTCTGTTCTCCTGCTCTTCAGAATTACAAGCAAAGTTTAGCATTTCCAACATCATTTAGGCATGAGAAAATCCTCTAATCTTTAGTTATTGGCACAACATGTGGCAGACTCACATTTCCAATCCATTTCCAATTATGTTTAGATTAATAATCAGGATCCTGAAGAAAAGATGTGGATTTCTCTGAGTGCTGGCTTTGCCCTTTGGCGCCCTCCATGCCTGGCAGAAGCTGAATTTAATGGTCTATGCCAACTTAGAATTAGGAAAGAATCACTGGAAACTTCTGAGGGGCTTATTTCTTGAACTGCCAGAAAATTTCCAAGAAATGGGAGATTTCTTAGAGATCTGCTTTCTGACACAGTTTCAGCTTTGACACTGTGCTGTCCACAGAGGAACAGTTAAGTCTGTTTGAAGGAGTGGGGGTTACAAGGTCTGTACATGATTTTTCTTTAACATTTTCTTTTATGAAATTTTAGAAGTTTTGAACAGGCTAAAATACAAAACAAGAAAAGATGTAGATGCCTCACCCTGTGTGGCTCTTCCCTATTCAGCAGGATTATTTCCTGGTTTTGCAGGCATAGATAGCTTTCTAAAGATCTTTCTCATTCAGACATTTGATCTCCTGAAGAGCTTTTGGGTATATTCACTGATATTTAATGAGCAAGAGCTGCAGGACAGATAAAGTGGGGGAGACAATGGTCCATTGACTCTGGCTGGGGAGCTATTCAAATATTTTAAGACCCAATTTTCTACTTAGCTTGAATACTTTGAAGTTGTCTTTTTGTGAATTCTAGGACAAATAGGAGCCCCAGCCCACTGATTGGGAGGCCCTGTCAGCTTCAAGGGCATTAAAGTCTTCAGAGAGTGATGCTGTGGAGAGTTAAGGCAATCAAACACAGCAAGTTAAATTTCCCTCAGGGAATCATCCTTAGGATAACACATCAAGAAAAAAGTGTTGTCACCAAATTATGCTGCATCGTGATGGAAGACTCGGGAAGACAAATGTCATTCTTCTGGTGCGTGGAGCTCAGGTATCCTGGAGAGAGCTCTTTTTATTCTGGAACAAGGCATTTTCTGGCATTTTCCTCTGCTGTGCCCATCACCTTCTTGGTTCCAAATCTGTGTACTGCTATTTCCAAAACATACATTTAGTAGTCACTTATGTCTGTTTTTCCTTAGCATTTAAAAAAGGAAGCGTATCTCAGATTCATGTGTCAGGATTTTGCAACCAAACTTCTATGGTTCACCTAATAGGTTGAGATCCACGAAGATAGGGTGTTAATTTTCCTTCTGAAATCTTGTAGTCATACCATCATGTCCTTAATATTTCAGAAGATACTAACATTTATCACTAGCATTTATTGGCTTGAGGATACCAAGTTATTCCAAAAAATTTTAGTACTTTTTTGTGTTGTTTGTTTTCTCAGGTAAGTGCTAAATTTTATAAATATGAAATCATGCCTTATGAATCTTATTAGTCTCTGTTATAACCAGGTGGTAATATAGACCTCATTTCTACACTTGCCTTCAGAAGTGTCATATCTTATCTTAGTCTATTTGCATAGCATTTTAGAAAAGCATTTGTTTGATTTCTTTCAACTGATTCTTCAGTTATGTTCATTTGCTTGACAACCTAAACTTGTAACAACAGTTTTAACTCTGAAATATTTTTAATTTCTGGTGACTTCATTAGATGATGTGTTCTCTGTGTATCTTGTAGTTATGTGTTCTTCAGCTACTGTGTCCATTTTTATCTGATTTTCTTCATATTGATAGTTAAAATCTTAGTGAGCATTCTTAGTTATTCTGGTTTGTGAAACTACTAGTTCATGTCTATCTTAGTTGCCAAAAGCTGCTTGCTGAACTGTGAGTAGCCAGGGCACTCAGATTCTCTGGGTGTAGGGAATATCAAACTGCTTCACTGCCATCTCAAGAAAAATGCTACGTGAAAAACTTCCCAGGATTCTGTTCTTTCTGATGGGGCCACTAGGTAGAAGCCAGTGCTGACAGGTACTGGGCACTAGCAGAGTGATGGAAGGGGCTTGAAGTTTATCTTTTTTACTACAGCTTTTCTCATTGCTTAATTTTTATATGTGCGAATAATAAGTTCATCAGAACTTCTTTTTCTGTTTCAGGCTGTGCTGTTCCCAGGATTTATTTCCTGATATCGTAACTCTTTCTTTTTCTTTCTAAATGTGGAAATACGTCCACCTCTGGCCTAATGACATTTTCCTCTTTTTTTTTCACAGTATCAATTTGAAAATGATTTATTGAATATCTACTGTGTAACAAGTAGTCTTTTAAGTCTGAAGATCCAGCAGTAAGGCAAACAGACAAAACTCCAGTCCCTATGGATCAGGTTGAAAAAAAGGACAAGTAACAGCACATGTAGTTTAGGAGCTACCAGAAATCTTAAAGAAATAAAGAGGGACAGAGGGAAGGAAGGCAGAGAAGGAGAAAGAGGGAAGAAGGGAAGGAGGGAAGAGGAAACGTGGGGAAAAAGAAGGAAAGAAGGGAAGGGAAAAGGAAAGAAAATAAGCCAGACACATGTGAAAAGGCTGGGGCAAGAGAACAAGAAGCCAACAAGAAGCAAGCCCTTCCTGCGAATCGGCACCGTGCTCAGGCCGCTGCGGGGAGAGCCGGACCTCAGTCCCTTCTGTCACATGGACTGAGCCACAAGAACAGCCAATCCCCCACCTCCCTGCCATAAGTGACCAGCTGATCTGGAGAAACACAGGCTGCAATGATAGCTATTGAGGTAAAATACAATTTAATGCTTGTAGTGTTTAATGTTCCACTGACTTTGCAGGTCTAAAGCCAGTAGTCTGATCATCTATTAAGAGGATAACAGTACACAACGTAGAATATATCCAGGATCTCCTTCTGAGTATGGTAACCATTGTTAATTCCCTATTGTCTTCTTTTAAAATCTTGTATCATTTTCATTGTTTTGTTGGGTTGAGTCTTATTCTGCTTTGTTTTAATTTTATTATGTCTGATGCCATGGGCAGCTATTTCAAAGATAACAAGGTATATTATGGTAGCCATTTTGGATTTGCTTTTAACTTGTTTTAAATCCTTTATTGCATTTATTGTTTTGTTTTTATTGATTATATTTTGTTCCATTTTGTTTGATTTTAATGTGTCTGAAAATATGTGCAGCTACTTTGAAGCCAACAAGAGGCATGATGCTAACGATTTTTTTTCAAGATAGTAAAATCCAGCAAAACAAGACAGAATAAAGCCAATCAAGACAATGCAGCAGAACTGGTACAGAACTTCAGAGCAAGGTACCGGGAAAACAATAATAGGTACCATAGTATATCTTGTTATCTTCACAATAGTTGTCCATTTCATCAGGTATAGTAAAATCAAACCAAAAATAAAACACTATGAATCTAATCGAAACAGAATATTGAATAAAGTAAAAACAATTAATCCAAACAGTAAAAACAATATTGGACTTTAAAGACAAGATAGAAGGAAATCCCCCATATTTGCTAGATTGCATACAGTTATCCTCTCAAGACATGCTCAGAACTGCATAATCAACCCAACAATGCAAGCATTTAGTCACTTTATGTACCTTAGTTGCTATCAACTCAGGCTGTCTTCGGAACCATCCAGTTGCTAAAGCGGGTGGGGTGGGGGTGGGTGGTGCTTGATTCTCAGCCTGCACTCTGGTCAGCTCATGGGAGGCACTGGTTTTTCTCTCCCTGGAGTGCTTGTGGCTTGTGCAGCTTATCAGGAAGGCTGGCTAGTGGATTTCTTGGTTGGTCCCTCCAGCTATTGTTGATTCCTATTCTTTTAAGTCCTGCGTTACTTATACTGTTCTTTTTTTTATTTATTGGCTTTGTTCTATTTTATTTTTCTTGGTTTTATTCAATTCAAAAGAAAAAAGAAAAAAGAAAGAAAAGAAAAAGAGAAGAGAAGGAAGAGGAGAGGAGAGAAGAGAAGAAGAGAAGAGAAGAGAAGAGAAGAGAGAAGAGAAGAGAAGAGAAGAGAAGAGAAGAGAAGAGAAGAGAAGAGAAGAGAAGAGAAGAGAAGAGAAGCCAGGGAAGTGATAAAGTGAATCTGAGATGACAATTTTGAATTAATGAGGAGCACAGAATTCTTGCCTCTGGCCACCCTGTGAATGGAGTAGAGAGAAGAGGCATGGATGCATTGCAGAGAGAAATGTCAAGTAGACAGCTCTGAAGCTGAGCACAGAGGGACTGGATTTGGGGGAGGACAGTTGGAAAACCAGTGAGGAAAGAGTTTTCTGAGCAAGGAAAAAAAAATGTTATTCTGAACACTCACAGACAAGGGAGTATTATGAAGTGTTTTTGTGGTTTCAATTATGTTATTGTCATATTAGCTACATATCAAAGGCACTGTATTCTTCTGGTAAAGAGATTTAATTCCTTTTAATAACATTTCACCTTCCTGTATTTCTTCATAGAACATCCATTAATGTCACAAAAAAAATAGTATGTTGGAGAATGGTATTTTCAAGAGTTTTTAAGAGGAGCAATTTCCACTATACAATTGTGACTGACTCAGAGATCAGACATAAGTTCTCAACTTAAAATTAAAATATCTTTTTACTAATTCACATCTTGATTCAATCAAGAATATTCAGTTCCTGTCCCACTTTCAGACAGGGTGCAAAATATTAACTTATCACCTTGGTTCACAATCTAAAATATGGGCAAGGGTATAATTCTTTAAGAATTGGTTTGCAGTCATTGTCAGCCACATATTTCAAAAGGCAAAATGATTTTTAACAACTTGGTGATGTACAAATTCTACAGCCTTATATGTTAGTTATACTTAATCTTGTATCTTCTGTATTATTTCCAGCCAGAGACAAAAATCATCTATATTGTACCTCATACTTCCTCTTCATTTTGTATTTTAAAATCTATTATATTTTAAAATACTTTTATTTTCATAGTAATACATTTTTCTAAAACCAATATAACTTAGGAGAAAAAAGGTTTCTAAAAAGTAACACTAACATAGTGCTAAACACAATGCCTCCTTGCATAAGCTCCATTTCATGCTATTTTTATGACAGTGATTGAAGTATTATTTCACTTTTTATAACTAAACACATTAAAAATCAATTTTGCTCAGAGAAGTACAATAGAGAGATAATGGACTCAAATTTCACAAACCTTTTCTAACACTGATTGGTAATAAATTATATTCACTAATAAATGTTTACATTCACACAATACAAAGTAGAATGCTTCAACCTTTGTGTTCAATAAGCATATTGTATAATGGAAAATAAAATAAATTTCGAGGTCTGCACCTCTCCTTATACTGACAATTCAAGGTCTTTTCTGTCCATTTCAATCTTTTGTCTTCAGTGGACTTAAATTCACAGACCAGCAAATGAACTTCTGTGGGTTAAACAGTTTGCCAGCCCGCCTGGCTGCGGAGGCAGGGCTGGTTTTCATCCAGCCTCCCTGCACGCCTGTTTCTCTACACTCCCATTGCGCACCTGCAGTGGCCTCTTCCCATGTCCTTGGATGTTAAACGTGGTTTCCCTCTGAAGTGACCTAACTGTTGCAAAACACATACCCAAGGATTTTAAGAAAGGAAGACACTCGTGACTTTTAAGATATATGTTCAGCCCACTTATCCGGCCTGATCAATAGTTGAATAGAGTGAGACATATTAGGGAAGGAAAATGCATGTGAGGGAAAGAAAATAGCATTATGCAAAGAGAACGTGGAAGATAGTGCCAAGCTCTACTTGATTTAAGAGCAGGAAAAAAATTGGTCTGATTTTCTTTGAAATGAACCCCTGGTCTGTTCTCGTTTCACAGGGAACAGTGTATCTCAGGAAATGAATGTATCTTCAGATTTTAATGTCATCACCATGGAAGTCACTGGAAGGTGGTGCTATGACCTTCCCTTGCACTGGAGGATTTCATGATAAATGCTCTGTTGATGAAAATTCAGAAGACCAAGGGAGTTGATAAAATATAGCTAAGTGATTCTGAGAGTAAATATTAGGTTCAGTGCCTGATTGCCTCTTATTTTAAATATTTCAATGCTCCCTGCATGACTGGACGGGTGTAAAGTACTCACTATTTAGCAACTTCACTCACAAAAAATCACCTTAATAGCATCATTCAAAATGTGTATTGTCCTCTTTAAAGTAATGGGGTTTTGATGATAGTAATCAAAGAATGCTGCCTCTGTAGATTGGAGTCATAGCCATGTTGAGAAATGGTGACTGTTAAGGACATTTCTTTTCAGTAATTGTATGCTTTTCTTAGTCTCCCTCTGATTTAAGACTGGTGATGGGTGGTGGTAGTGGTGGAGGAGGCTCAATTATTCCACCTCCTCCAACAAAATGCGAAGCAGCAGTAGGGAGGCAGACATGGCTCACAGAAGCGTGCAAAGAATGTGATCTGCAAAAGTAAGGTTCAGCCTGAGAAAATTCCCACAGGAGAGAGCAGAGATGGGAACGAGGGTGTGATGCGCTCAAATGCAAGCCCAGCTTCAGGGAATGGTGCTGCGAACTTGGAGAGCGGGGGTCAGACTGAACACGTGCGAGATGTCACTGTTGGGAAATCGTGCATCACAGCTTGGGACAGGAACCGGGACTCTTCTATCCATCTTTCCGCTACTAAAATAAGGACAGCGGGTGCAAAAAGTGGAGAGGTAAAGAGAGAGCTTCCTGTGCTCTAGCTGATGAATTGATCATCTTCCATGTTAAGTACCCAAGAGAAAAACAACTTCATAAAAATGGAACACTGGGTGTGGACTTTTCAAGTCCATTATGGTATTTAGGGCACTCTGGACACTTTAGGGGTCCCCAGGAGCCACACCCACTGTAAAGGAGCGATATAATAACACGGGGCGCATGCTGAACCGTGAGTCAGAGTGTGGGCTCGTCCTCGCCTCAGTGTGCCACTTACAGAGATGGTAATCCTTTTAAAGGAATTTAACCTCCTGGAGATGCTGGGGTTTTTTTCTTTATAGCTTTATATATACTTGCATAACATTTTTGACCAGTAAACATGTGCCTATATAATAACTGAACCTTGAAAAATGTATAAAATATGATTTTTCTGATATTCTTATTTTGTAGATAATAAAAGAGAAGCTGCCTGGGGTCAGGCACTTTTCCAAACCCATGCAGTTTGTGTGTCCAAGTCCCAGAAGATGACTGTCCTCTTAGCATGTAGAAGTGGGGTTGGGGTGGGTCACTGTTTTACCCTGTCTGCTATGGTACATACACTTACTTAGGAAACTTTTTGTGTAGAAGCCTTTATCATAAGTAAAATACTGTAGTGGTATTTTAATTCTTGAAAAACAAAAGAAGGAACCAAGTTTTTTTTAATGCACCCAAGAACAAAGCAAGTTGGACAACCTGATTTTTTCTTTAGACTATTTAATTACTTGTTTAATAATTCTATTAGTCTCTGTTTGGCACATATGATGTTCACATCTCTTGGGTGGAGTTTGTGCATTGACACAGCACATCTCTATTCTTTTTCTCATTCTCTTTCCCTTTCTTCTCTCCCTCTTCCCCTATTTCTAAGCATCTGAAACTATGATTTTGAGTCAAGGGCTTTGGTGATACACGGAGGAAATTCTCCTCTTTACTCCAATGAAAATGAGTGAAAGCTGGGCGTGGTGACTCATGCCTGTAATCCCAGCAGTAGGGAAGCTGAGGCAGGAGGATCGTTGCGAGTTCAAAACCAGCCTGGGCTACAAAGTGAGCTCAAGGCCTGTCTGAACTGCATAGAGAGACCCTGTCTCAAAAAGACAAAAGAAAGAAAGAAAGAAAGAAAGAAAGAAAGAAAGAAAGAAAGAAAGAGGGAAGAAAAGAAAGAAAGAAAAAAGGAAAGAAAAGAAGTGTAAAAGAAGTTAAGTATAGATTAAGTAAATATGGGTTAATTAAATCTTAATTACTTGGGAAGAATGTATATTGTTTTAGCCACATGGATTAATGGGCTGAGTATGTTGCTGTGGAAAGGATAGAATTCCAAATTCTCATCTCGGTTACTGGGTTTAGCAATAAAAAAATAAATTTTAAGAGAATAAAAAAATTACTACTTGTCTTAAAATGTGCTTGAGGTGACATCTGTAAGACAGATATTAATTCCTTCTATTTAACAGTTTTCAAGACTGATTCTTGTGAGGCCTTTTATCCTTGCAACTGAATAATATGTAGGCGATTGCTTAATAAACTAAACCTATGTTTTGTGAAAATTTGCATGGAATATGAAGTTCACAAAACAATATTTAAAAGAGGAAAGAACACGAAATGATTTCCTGGGATCTGCATACCACTACAAGCTGAACTTTTTGGGAGATGAGATCGTAACTAGGACCTTTGCAGTATGTTACAATGTCATCGCCTTTGGTGTCCTTGAGACCCAAGCATAAGATGTATATGTGTGTATACATATGTGTGAGTATATATGTGCACATATATGTTTATACATATATATGTGTGTGTATATATATGTATATATATGTATACCTGTACCATTGGAACACAATTTGTTCCAATTCCATGTGCAAACACTGAAAAACTTGAGAACTAAACATATTTTCCCCATAAGAAATAACGGAAAACCAAATAAAAGATTCTGAGGCCTAAAAGTTACACTTATAAACTCACTTTAACTGGAACAAATCTTGCAGTGATTTCTTTCACGTAGTGTGGTTCTCGCTGTTTTCCTCTTAAGAGTTGCTGCTGGTGTCACTAACTTTAGAGCCACAGTAATGATGTTTTACACAAACAAAACACTTAAAAAGCACAGCTACAAGATATTGAATGCACTAACGCAAGCCCTGTGTGTTGTCTAGGAGAGAGTTGGTGCTTAGACTGAAGTGTTACCCTTTGGTACTGGGGAGAGATGTGACCCGTGATAATTTCAGCCTGTTTGGGTGTTTTCAGCTGGATTTTTGGTTGGACTATTGAGCAAAGTTATGAATACTGAGCAGAATTTTTTTGAACTTTTATGTTCTAGTAGTGGAAAGTTTGAGTGTGGAGACAACATTCAACATGCACATCTATATTACTATAGTATATATATAGTAATATAGATGTGCATGTACATATGTGTGTGTGTGCGTGTGTGCGTGTAGAAGGAATACTAGTAAATATTCATGTAGAAATGTAAAAATGGAACCAAAACATAATTGAACCGCTAAGGACTGGTCACAAAATATAGTGTGTAAATTAAAAAAAATTACAATAAAAAGACATGTATATGATTAATTCCCTTAAAATACTCCCTCATTTCAAACACACTTTTCCCATCATTCTTGCCATTTTTTGAAATAGTTCTGGAAGTTTCTTCTGTGACTATCTTCTATGTACTGTGACAAAAAATGCAGTGAATGTGCTTCCAAGTGACTTTCAACAGTAAGTCAGGGCGATAAAAATATTTGTGTGCCCTAATTCACATTATTCACCAGGTCTGGACCATGGGACATCTACTTTTTTCCAAAATTCTAAAAGATCCTGAAAGGTCAATGTTTGAGATCACTTCAGGTGCAACAAAAGACATTCATGAAAGAAGGCTTCAGAATTACTTCAGAAAGCAGAAGAGTGATAGGATAAGTGCTTTCGATGCAAGGAGAAGTATTTTTAGGGGGCTTGATGACAATGTGACTTTTACTGAATAATTTTTAAAACATTTAAGGTGGAGGGAGAGGAGGCAAAGGAAATAAAAAAGAACTCAGACGTGTTATGTACATGTACCAATTCCTCACAAGCAATGTAATCCCTATGTATTACACACATTCTAATAAAAATTAAAATATTAAACAGTCACAGTATTTTTTGTCATATTTCACCTAGTGAACCCACCATTATTTCAGGCATCTTAGGATCATCTTAACCAAAAATCTTTACAAAATGGAAGGCATATTACTATTAGGAATTCTCACCTGTATTGATTTTGAAGAAGATAATGTGAGATGTTACCTTGTCAACTGTTTGCTACCTTTGTTAGTCCACCTCTCTAATGACCAAAAAAGTAGTCTCCCTCCAGCACATTTGAATGCATTGCATCAGACTAGCTTTCAACCGTTTCCCACTTGTTAGTTTGAGATTTCCTCTTTTCCATATCGTGTGGTCAATTTCTGATGACATACCTGGTCTTCTGCCACATCCTTGTTCCATTTTTGCCACAGAACAATCTTATCTGCCTCTCCATCATTCATGTATTTCTAAACCATGTTGGAACTATTTTTTAAATGAAACACTTTATGATTACCCAGATATGGAATACAAATGGAGCCATGTTTAGAGTCCTGAAACATTTTAGGAAGCAGAAGAACTAACAGAACCTTTGTATAAAATTATATTAAAATTCTCTACATGGCACAAAGGAAACAATCTGTGTTCCCCTGCCATGTACTACTTACTTACATTTTCTGCTAAATTCTGACATGGTACAGACATAATATAGCCAGTTGATTCTATTGGTGCTCCTACTCCATTTGGTTAGACAGACATGAATACATGATGAGTTTTCCTTTAACAAAGCTGTAGTGACACAACAAACAGAATTTAAAAAACTAAGATTTTTTATTTTTTCTTATCTCTTAATTAATTAAGAATGAGCTTTCAAGATACTTCATACACTTCTATTCCTTCACCCAGGCCTCAATTGTGCAACTACAAATCTTCAGCACTTTCTTGGAGTGTCATGAGAACTCTATTCTTGAACTTTCTTCCTATTCCCTGCCATTCTGGTTTGCTCTTTATACTCTAAACCAACTTCCTTAGTAACTTGCATAGATGATCATGCCATTTATGTAGAAGCATTTTAGTGATGTCTATTTAATAAAATCTGAGCTGAGCACAGATCAGAAGACCAGAGAGAAATAGAAGTAGTAATGAATAGAGGTAGTTTCAGTAAATATTAGTGTTTTAGTTATTTTTCTTTTTGCTGAGACAAAATATTTGATGCTCAGATTTAAAACAGAAAGGGTTTGTTTGGCTTACAGTTTGTAGAGGTTTCACTCTACAGTTGACTGGCTGCAAGTTAGCATGGTATGGCAGCAGAGGATCACAGGGGGGTAACCGTTCATGGCAGGCAGAAGGCAGCAAATCAGTGCAGCAAGCAACAAACAACAAGCAGGACCCTTTTCTAGCCCTTCTATCCTATTCATGCTACCCACTCTTGGGAAGGATAGCAGTCGAACTCAAGGTGTAGCACTCTTAATCCTAGCATTGCACCATCAATCCCAGTATCACATCCTTAATTCCAGCACCGCATTCCCTGGATCCAGCCACCTCCCAAAAGCCCTTGCTGTGACTGCATGAAGCTTTGGGAGAGACATCTAAATACAAGTCATAAAAATAAGTGAGTTGTCAGCTCTTAGACTTGTGTTTATTTTGACTTAAATATTCCTAGGTTAACCAGAGCCATCTGTTTAAAGAGCTTGCATAGAAGCCAAGAAGAGGTTTTAGTCATATTCTTTCTTTGTCCTTTAATCATTTAGTTGTAGCAATATTGAGAATGCATAGGAAAAATTATCTCGTTAGAAAAAAGTATGTGAATATATTATATTAGAAGTTATTAAATCCTTGTTTCCTGCACCTTTGTTGAGAATATTTTCTAGGCTTCTTCACCAAATTTGCATTTGTGTTTATGACATTACATCATTGTTAATATTCTTATAAATAAACTATGAATTTCTTCAGGGAATTTTAGACAATATTTCTAAGTAGAGAACTGAGTACACTTTACTAAGCTGGATAAATTATTAATGTGTACTACACTACTGTATAAATCATGAAAGGATTAGGAAACAGTCAGTTATCGGGTACCATAACTAAGATCCCCACCCATACACATCTTTGTGGTAGTAAACATAGGAAGATAATTGAGGAAACAGTTGTTTTAAGAATTCCCCCACAGCATAGGGTCAGTAAAGGAATGAAGCTCTTAAATTTTGTTTCCTTAACATCATGTACTGTGATTCACTGTTCATATATTTTACTACAGTTATGAACGTGTCCTCTAAGGGAGTGTAGAAAAGTGAAAGGTGAAGAATGAAATACTTTTTTTGAGTAAACTGAAGCAGAAGGCACACCTGCTAAAGCTAAATCTCTTTGTTTGGCTGATTTTTGCTCATTGTCGCTTCATGAGCCTTAGACCAATTTGTCCTTCTGTCAAAGAGCCCTGCCTTGAGTTGTGCCTTTCCTACTTGTGTGTTGGTTCCAGTTCTTCCTGATACAAGTACCTGGTGCCTTCGGGTCAGATTCTCACTGCACGACAGTGAAAGAAAACCAGCACTGCCCTTCCTAACATTAATAGTTCCAGTTGCCAGAGCAAAGGAGCTGTCAATCAGCATATGATCATCACTGGTTGTCAATCTGTATTGCTGTATTGTGTCTTTAGATTCAAAACCAAGTATGCTGAGTAAATTTTCAGTATGTGTGATTGCATCAGTTGATAACTTTTTAAAAGTGAAACTCTATTCAAAGCTGCATTTGTTCATGGTTTGTACTAATTTTCCTGAGAAACTACTTGCTACTTTGTTTCATAAAACAATAAGAAAAGGAAATCAAATGTATATAAATGTGGCTGATTGGAATATAAATATTCCAAAACAAAAAGAACAAAACAGTAAAACTGAATGGAATACAGTTTTTGAAGTTAAAACCAATCAGATAAAAGAAATTAAACAATAGCATTTTTCATATACTATTGATAGCTGCAGGTTCCCAAATTTCTGGACAAGTGAATGGCAAAGAATAAAATGAAAAAGACAACATAATATGGTTGGGGTGTCCAGAAGGTCAGAACTTGCTTGGAGCTATGACAAAGACTTCTTTGGACTGTGTTTATTGGGTTTTCAACAAATTTGGGGACATGCAAGGAAATCTAGAGAATAGTCGAGGGAGAAGGTGAGAAAGGCCTTGAGAAGTTAGAACAAAGACATTACAAGCAATAAATTTTAGTAATTGGGAAAACTGTCTTATTTTTTAGGTTGGCAGTTATTGCCCTAGAATAAGAGTGAGAACCAAATGTGCTCAGCTGTGTTCTTCTCTTGTCTTCAGAGGCTGTGAATATGAGCTTTTCCAACACAGCCAGAGAGTACTGTGGTCAGCAACTTAACTCTTACGCAGTCTGGCCCCCAACAATATACAATAATTCAGATATTAGAGTATTTTATAAAGTAATATCTTGGTGAATTGGTTGGTAAATTTATACTCTTACGTGCTGCTGCTGGGGAATGAATTGATATAAGGAAAGCAAATAACATTTTGAAATTTTTAACAAAATATAAAATTCAAGTACCATAAAATACCATGATTCTTCACTGAGAAATCTTTAGAAAAATATTTATCCATATATATAGTAAGACCAGAAAGAGGATGAGCATTTTTATTGCAGTAGCTATATATAAAACAAACTTGCTAACAAATATAATTTTATATTTATGTTTTGAAATCTGAAGTGTTTTAGAAGGTTGAGACATGAAATGTTGAATACACGAAGCATGGGAAAATGATACACAACAAATGATCCAGTTTGTTATATATATTTCTACGTATAAGTACATATACATGGATAGACAAGTACATGTTCATTTTTGCATGCGTGTATATTATAAACCCCAGTGAGATGCAAAGAGTAGAAGCTATCAGCACAAAGCTAACAGAAATGTTATTTTAGAGAGGTAAAAAGAGACGGAGTTTGAGCATTGTGGAAAAGTTTTTATTGGTAATATTTTAGTTTTGGGTAAAAATAATGCATTATTGAATTTATCCACTCACTTTGTGATAAAACTGGTCTTATACATCAATACAATTAAATAAGCAACAAAATAGAAACTAAAACCCATGATAGCAGTGAATATAAAATAAGGTCAGTAAGAAGTTGTTGGTCCCAGAAGGGGAAGATTCTGAACTCTTAAGATAATGAACCACAGTTAAGTCTTTGCTGACAAGTGACATGTTCAAATAAGTTTACAGGTTTCTTAACACACAAGTATGCACACATTGGGCTGGGGATTTAGCTCAGTGTCATAAGCGCCTGCCTGGAAAGAGGGAAGTTGTGAGTTCGATCCCTGGAACCAAAAAAGGAAAAAAAAAAAAAAAGAGAGAAAGAAGTGTGTACACATACTACACAATGTGTGTGCATGTAGATTCATATTCTCCACTTCCTTTATATTATATGTGATATTTAGTGATAATAAAGATAAAGTTACCTAAAACTGTGAATTAAATCCTGAAATATAAAGATACAGCATTTATAATATTTTCTTTTAAATTCATTCTTATTTGTATGAATTGAAAGCCAAAAAAATCTCATTTTTTTTTCCAAAAAATTGAAAAAAATCTCATCGTTTATGGGGGAAATTGAATAACTTATAGTTTTATTTTATTTTGAGTGGCACAAATACTGGGATATTAAACTGAGTCAGTTTAAATTTGGCTCCAATGTTATACAATCTGCAAAACTTCAACTCTTCAGTCATTTGGTTTAAATTTGAACTTGTCAGTCTGTGATATTTTATGTGTTACCAAAATGTCACCATCTGAGGGCAAGAGAAGCTATTATATTAAATGCCCTTGAAATGCTTCCAACTCCAAATTCTGTATTAGTCTTTATTTATTTATTTATTTATTTATTTTGGCATGTGTGTGTCTGTGATAGAAGGAAGCCAAATTGTTTCATAGATTCAAAAGAAAATGTTAAGCCTCAGAAGTAAAGAGTATGAGGCACAGGCCTTACCTTAAAATAGTTCATTTCCCTCCACTTATCATACTGAAAGCTTAGAATCATAGGCAGGTGAACACATGCTCACTGCTTTTCTGTCTAAAATATGACATCAGCGATAGTCATGGCTACCTGGAATGTCTATTACTACAAATTAAAGTAATAGTTTTGACTTCAAAACCAACAGCAGTCAGATTCCTAATACTTATCTCAATTCTTCTCAGTTTTACACTGGCTTTCTTAAACATAATTTTTGACTTTATCTTGTATATACAGTGTATTACATCACATTACTTCTCTACAGAAATTTTCTTAATCTGAAAGTTTTTTCTTTTGAGAAAACACTCTCTTAGTATTGTAATGTTCCATGGTCCTTTGGAATCCAGTATATCTTAACTTTCTTGATAATTTCAGGATTCACTGGCCACACAGTACTGTTCATGATATCACACATGGAGGTTTTTAGACACCTTTTTTGTTTGTTTGTAGCTGAAGATATATATTGATAATTCTTATCTGTGTAATTTTAGTGCAGAAGTCTTGAAAACCAAAATTTGAAAACTATCACATATGTAAATCAATTCATTCTGTAAGGATGCAAGAAAAAGGTGGATTAATTATATTTGGTAATGAAAATTATTTCTCAAGGTATCTTGGCAAAGTAGCAGAGTGGGAAGCACCAGGAATCTGTTTCCTGTTTAAAAAAAATTCACCTGTTGAATGTGTCTCCTGATTATTTTGTAACCTGAAGTCTACTGAAGACCTACAGCTTCCAAGAGAAGACTTGGACTGTCAGTTTGGGTTACTCCTAGCTTGAGGCTCAGACGAGCCTTTCCCCTACCCAGCTCTAGTCTTGCTATAGGCAACTACATAGTCATAAAAGTAAATTGCAGTCTTTGGGAGATAGGGTGGGATATTTGTCCCCCAGATATCAGGGTAATGTGCTCCTACTGATGACCATGACAGCCACAGAGGTAGATAGGCTTTTTCTTCTCCTTCTTTCCTTCCTTCATCCCCTTAATCTTTCCTCTCTCTTCTTCTGCAGAGCCTGAAATTAAAAATTAGGACATCCAAAAGTAAAAATATGGCAGAAATTAGAAAATTAATTTCATAGGCAGGGAAGGATATAGGTTCAGAAATGACCCAGCAGGACCTTAAATGCATATTTTTGGCTCATCTCTGACAAACAGGCAATGCAAAACAACGGAAAGCAAAAAATAAACAAACAAAAGCTCCTACTCCTCTTTTGAAGTTATTATTTTGTTTGTTGGTTCTTTCACATGAAAGAAAACTTATAATAGCTATCACTCTACATCTAGCTTATTTCTCTTAATCTGGTAGCCTCCAGTTCGATTCATTTTTTCTGAAAATGATATGATTTTGTTTTTCTTTATAGCAGCATGACACTCCACTGTCTAGACTGATTCCCCACCTTGGCTATTGTGAACATTATTACAATACGACATGCATACTGATTTCATTTCCTTTAGGCACATGCTTAGGAGAGGTATAGCTGGATCAAGTTACTTACACTTTTTTTGAAAAGTCCTCCATATTTATTTTCATAGAGGCTACACTAATTCACCTTTTCTTCGACAATTTTGCCAGTATTTTTGCATATAACCATTCTCACAGGATATCTAATTTCAATGTAATTTTTATTTTTCACTTACTTGGTGGTGAAAGATATTGAGCATTATGCTCATGTATTTATTGGATATTTGCATTACTTTTGAGAAGTATCTGTTTAAACAAAGCTAAATGATTTTTGATGAGGGATTTAGGTTCTTCAGCGGGATAAATTAAAATCCAAGGGTCTGTCAGTGGGTCAACAAATAAAATATTATATATTCATAAAATGTTATTCAGTATTATTTTAAAGAAGCACAGAAAAATGTTGAAGACATTACACTAAATAAACCTGTCACAAAAAGGCAAATATTGTACATCTCCAGTTGTAAAAGTCCTTTATACATGTCCAAATCATAAAGCCTTGGATCATAATGATAGTTGCCAGAATTTGTTGGTAGGGAAGACAAGGGTTTATCATTTAACAGGTAGAGAATTTCAGTTTTTACAAGGTGAAAAACTACTGTGAGTGGATGATGTAAAGGCTGACAAACAATGTAAATATCCATAGAATCACTAGATTTAAAAGTTAAGACATTTAATTTACATGCATTTTACTACAATCAAAATGGAAGAAAAAGAAACATTTTTGATTTATTCTGTTGAAAAACTTTTCCGACCATACACTAGCTATTCAGCAAACACTTACTTCTGAATCTACTACTATGTACTAGGAATTTTATTAGAATGATGTTTTCAAGTTAGACTTTTAGTTAATGGCTCAAAATATGTACAACTCATAAGACAGGCATTAATAAATAATCTGGGTCGATGTGACAAAAGCAAAATTGCCAGTGGATTTGAAAGGAATATCTGTGGTCTTCCGGGGCAAAGTCTTTACACAAGCACAGATCTGAGTTCACTGCCCCAGCCGACAGGAAATGTGAAGATTTAACACTGGAGGAAGAAGAAAGGTAGATACACCTTTCGAAGGGCATTGCTGTCTGTGCTGTTACGGACAGATACCCTCAAGCATTGACTGAATTTCTGAAATACCTCATCACGGTTACAGTAACAAAATACTGTAAAACATTAGATGGCAGGGAACTTGTTTGGTAAGTGTTATGCACGACAAGCAAATATTTCCAATAAATTTTAAATTGATCAATAAGCAATATCTTGCAACACAATTAGTATGCCACACCAAAAGTCACCTGATAACAATTGGTCTTTCTTTCCCTCTCCCTGTCACTGCGGGATTATAGGCCATCACCGGCCAATAGCAGGGGTTATGGAGGAGATAATGCAGATGTGAAAATAGGAAACAGCACTCAGTTTTGTAGAACAGCATCTAGTAAGGCTGTAGCAGTGAGAGCAGCAAATCAGTTCAACAGTGCAGCGTCACACGTCAATGAAACCTTCAAAAGGACTTAAAAGCAAGTCTCACTGGACGGGTTCTTTGTTAAAGTTGCATGAAAAGCAAAAGATTCCACTGAGCCAGTAGAGAGCGGTGATTCCATTAGTGACAGTGAAAGTCACCCAACACAATAAATAACCTTCCCTTCTCTTGCCTTCCTCACACCAGCCATGAAGGTTTTCAAAAGTAAGAGCAGACTAATTTACTTTTATTTATATTTTCTAGATTCTTTATTATTTTGTGTCATATGGACTTCTTAACTAAAAATTTAAATGAACCCTTAGTTTTGGTTTTCTTTACAGGCTTTCAGCATGAAAAAATGTAAAAGAAGTACAAGTAGTATTGATTATTACTGTTATTGGTTATTACCGAGTTTGATATTGTTTTAAAAGATGATGGACACTACAACCCAGGAAATGTACATTATATAATTTGATAATGAAATTAAACTGGAAATATTTTCTAAAATTATGACATTTTATTTGGCTAGTCACATAAAACCATAGTTTTATATATTTCTAATACTTGTTTAAAAAATAAATATTGTTCCAATTAAGACTATAGAATTTATTTTATGTTAGTGGTCTGTTAACCAGACATACAATATTGAAAGAAACTATAGACAAATATAGCATTTTATTGGAATAAAAAAGTTATATGTCAGGCAGCTCTCAAAACCAGGAGAATTTTAGAGTGCTTTATCCAATAACATGGGAAAGCAGTCTTTGTAGATAGAAAAAGAGACACAAAGCCACAGCTTTATTGGTTACACTTTAGCCTTTGTCTTACCTGTTGTAATGTGATTAAACACTTGACTTATAAGGATGTACTCTAACAAGTGGGAACCTGTGATGGGTATATCTCAGCTGCTATGGTTGCTGGGACTCGATTGTTGAGAGAATATACACTTCCACTGTAGTGTCTGTATTATATTAGATTGCAGCTCACTGTCTACAAACTCAAAACACAGGGGCCATATTTAGTTGAATTAAACAGGCATAAAAAATGTACCTCTATGTATAATCCTTACCCAGGCCATGTGGGTTTTAACGAACAATGTTTCTGAGGTTAATCTCAATCCACATAATACATGATTTGCAGACTGGTAGAGAAGAGTGTAGTGGTGAGATGCTGGTGCCCTCAGAAGAGCAGAAAGGCAGGAGAGACGTCATCATTTTTAGATATGTGATTCCTGGGCTCTGGAAACAAGCTGTTTCCAGGGAACATCCAAACTGTGATGAACTTCCCAAGAAGCTGGATATGGGAATAGAATGGGACCGAATGTTCACAACATCCAGGAAGTACATGCCTCCCAATAATCACAAGTCTTCCATTTGAGGTGAATTTGATGTTTTGGGATGTTGTCTTTCTAAATGAAAGGGCTCAGTATAGGGAAGCTAAACAGTTTTGAGGGAGATGAGTAATAAAACTGTTAGTAAGAATAGTTTCACAATAAATGAAGCAAGTGAATTAAATTATAGTGGAGATAACTAAAAACTGAACAAATATTGAAAGCGTGTATTCGATATATTTTTCAGTATCACTACTCGTAACTGGAAGTAGAATCGAACTGATGTTGGATATTTATTCCTGCATTTCATAATTCCAGACAAAAAGAGTTCCTTATCTCATGAAGAACTATTTAAGTTAGACACATCACACTTAAAATGCAATTTCAGTACATACGACATCATTGATTGTTTCTCGATATTTGATAGACATTGAAAATAAGATGGGCTACAGTTGTTACATTTCAATTAGTTTGAATATAAAGTTTTGCCAACAAATAAGTTCCTGTTTCTCTAGAACATATGCATAATAAGTACCATGCTAATGTAAATATCTTTTGGAAACCATTATTGATGCAGGCAACTAAGTTTAGCTTTGGTATCCCTCAAGGTTTGTTCTCAGTGCACAAAGCTGATACTTGGATTTTTTTTTTCTGTAGGAATGTTCCCTCGTAGCGCATGCTGTAACCTACTGGAATACTCAAGTGAGGCACAACTCCGTCTTTCTCCATCAGTGGATTGAAATAGAGGCTCCCAGTGGTAACTGTCAACTCGCGTTGTCCTCCTTAAGATTTACCTCTTCCTGTACAGTCTTCTTTTTTCTGAGCACTCAATTTTTAACTTGTCCGTGCTTTTAACTTACAAATCTACTTGATTCTTCTGCAGTTGCTCTCATCTTTCCTGGAAAGAATGCAGAGGCAGTTGATGCAATAGAACCTAGAGGCTATGAAATCAGATAGCCATGAGCCTCTGCCTTGGCCACAGGCACCTTGAAGTTATTGGTGGATGAGCTTTACAGCTTTAAGAGAAATATGTAGCCAAATATAGCACTTCCTGGTAAGATTCCACAAAATCATAAATGAGATATCATATGTAAACTGCTAAGCATAGTTCTTATCTCACAGTGTTGAATTCTGTTATAATTATCATTGCTATTAAAGATACAAGTAAATGCTCAACTTACAGCTACTGTTTAATAACAGCTCCCATTATTGATCTCTGAATGTTTGTTTTTATCCCAGTTTCTTGGTTGTTAAGTTACATGGCTTTATAACAAAAGGGATGAGAGAAAAATCATCAGATTACTGTAACTTCTCCTTTTTCTTCTGTTTAAGAATGTTCTTCCCTCTCTCCCTCCCTCCATTCCTTACTTTTATTTCTTCCTTCTTTTCTTCCTTCCTAGAATAATCATTCAATAAATGTAGTATTCACAGCTTTCTGTACTCAAGAATCTGTGGTGGATTCATAAAAATATATGTGAGTTTACATAATTTTAGATAAAATTGGCCATGTAAGTATTAGGGGTTTATTTTCTTGAGGAGGAAGCTGAAACCCGAAGCCAAGATCTCAGTGCGTCTGGCTCCCTTAGGCTGTCTCCCTTCCCATGCTGCCTGAGTGAAGTCTGTGCCCACCTGACTGTCCAGAGCCAGAGTAAAACCCAGTAATTACATTCTGTACCTGAGAATGTAAAATCAGATAAAGACGATCAGTCTCTATAACTTCCATGTTCATGAAAGCTTTATGTTTCCTCCGAATTACAATTTCATGCCTCTAAGAATACAGGCTCTGAAAGTTATGTTACCATGGCCCGGTTCAGCCGTCATAGGCAGCTCTGAAGCTACTATTTTTCATTTGAAGCGGTGTTTCCAGTGATATTAATAGCCACTGTGCACTATTGATCAGTTCAGCTGAGTGGATGATTCGGCTAAGTCATCAACACAGCCACAGAAACCAGATGGATCATTTTCCCTCAGTCAGTGGCTGCTGTTGAACAAGCATACCATAGTTTAAGGGAAGTGTTATCACTGACTGGATTAGCTCCACGCAGACTTGGGTCATGGAAACCTAACTCCTTCTCGGAATTACCTGTCAGTGTGTAGGAGCCTGAGGTGGTCGCAATATGTGATAGATTTATTAAGCTATGTATATTTGGTTTGTGTCCTGGTAGGGTTTTTCCTGAAGTTTCAACTGAAACTGTAAAACATCTACGATCCCACTTCTTTTAATCTGTAACTTAGCCTTCTTTCAAGTCTGATAGTCGGGGATGTATGCACAAATGGAATATGGCAAATGTAAGACTTGTAGGCTGCCTCTCTTCCCTGTTTCTTTTCCACAAAGGCAGCAGGCATTTAGGTGAGGTTCTAACATTTTCTTCTCGATTTCATTATGATTTTTTATTCATGTATCAGAATCTTATGCAAGGGAACTTGGGTATTTAGTTTTTTTGTGAATGCATTTTTATAAAAATGTAATACATTTTCAGAATAATATTTATGTGCATCATTATCAAGTTTTTCAATTCATTTAGGCATATTTTCAGGTGGCTTGCAACTATTCTGGCTTTTAAATACTGCATAAGCTACTCAGATATTTCTCCTGAATATTCATATTCGCCATATTTATATTCTTCACAATAAAGAATGGGGTAAAAAACAATCACAATGACAAATGATCTACTAATAAATAGTTATTTTTTTCTTCCAGAACTAATTATTATTAGGATTAACTACAGTCATAATAATAGTGGCATGCAAAGGACAGCATATTCTTTTCTTCCCTGATATCCTCTTTAAGCGATATGGACAAGGGTCACAATATAATGGCTTCAGCGTCATCCAGGATTTCTTATTTCCCTTCACACTTAACATTTATGATACTTGGTGTGTTCTGTGTCTCAATTTTCTCACGCCTAGCCTTTCCTGATCATCATTGCACACGTAGTATGCATTTTAATCTTGGGGTCACCACTCTTGGGCTTGTAAACTAGCCTTATAAATAACATAACGGTATATATCCACAATGTGTGTTTCAGGTTGCTGTGTTGTTAGTTTATTACATAAAGATGTTTCCTGCACTTCTGTGGATTGCTAAAGTTTTTTTCCTTTAAAATGTATATTCCTTGGGTTCATATGGTGAGCCCTGAAGTTTGTCCACTTCTTACTATGCCATCATAGAACAATCAGTGCAGGGGCTCACACCATTCACCTCAACCTCTCTTCTTTCAGTCGTATTCAAACACAGATCTGTTGGGAGAGCTCGGTGCTCTGCAGACCTTCTTTTCTCCAAAGTGTTGCTGGCTACTGCTTACTACTGGTCAGCTGTCTGCAGACATCACAGAGCCATAATCCACATTAATTTCTTTATCTCATCCTTTCTCTACTGTATATACTCCTTTTTCTATTCTCTTGAAGAAAGTCTGTGCTTCTCTAAATCCTTAGGTAAGTACAGTATCAGATTTAGTTGTGTAGTTTTGTTTGTGTGTGTATAAATTGATGCTGCTGGTCTGCCATCATATTTTATCTTTGTTTCACTGTACTTTGTTATAATATACTTTCTTTTAGGAAACCTTAGATTCTGAAAATCACTTTTCCAGACAGGAATATATAAACTATGTCAGAAATTTTGGTAATATTTGTAATTTTTCATCTAGTGACTTTAAACAAATGATTGTACATATCTATGATGCAGTATTATTCCACCATTAATTTGTTTTTTTCTAACTTTGAATATTTTGGAAAATTATCAGAAAAGAGTTATTTGACAAATGTATATTGACTTCAATGACATGCCAGGCTCTCCTTCAGCAATAAGTGAGAAATTAGCAAGAAATTATTCAGTATTAGTACAATAACCATGATTATTTGAAATTTGTATCAAAACAGAGATACTTACAAAGATTATTGTTGTAGCTTGACATAGCTGATACCATCTTGAGTCTAGTGCCCTGTATTTGACCCAGGAAAATGGAAAATTACTCAGGGTATAAGTCCCATAAGAAAAGCAGAATGGGCTGTACCCACAAGAGAAAAATTAATCTGCTCAACAAAAGACACAGTACAGGTGTCAACCAAAAATTAATGTAAGATTCTAGCTAAATTGTTTCCAACAGGATGTCTTTTTGTGATTTTCTTTTTTAAAGGCTCTGTAACTTTCCAGTTCAGGGCACTTGTTTGGACTCTGAAAAAGGGGGGTCTCTATATGAGTGGTCCTGAGCTCAGTTAATTAAATTTCAAATTTATCATTTTGGCTGCTTGGATTCCTATATTGTTGTCCACGAATTCACCTCATTATGATCTTGCCTTGTTTATTGTTTTAAATTTTCCAAAGTTTATAATAATTATTTCAAATAAAATATAAGAACACCTATGTAGAATGTTTAGCAGGTAATGAAGCTTTTTACCAGGAAAAATAAGCAGAGTGATATCAAAATTGAGTGTTCCTCCAACATGAATAATAGCAAACTGATACACTCTTGGATAGAATCTTGTGAAGCTTCATAATAGTGACAGAAAGTAAGCATTGAAATCAAAAGGGTGATAACCTTCAATATATATTCTAGGTTCCACCTTGAATCAGACACTCAATGTGGTAGCTGACAATAATTAATGTATGCTATGCAGCAAGGTATACCAAAGCATAGCTGATTATAAAAAATTTTTTCATTATCTCACATAGCTTCTGAAATTCGGGAATTAGCAGTTAAGTAGCATGACTGTAGTTCAGGATCTCCTGTGAGGTTTTCAACTATAACCACAGTCATGTGAAGGTGACAATCAGTCTGCAGGATTCACCCCCAAGGTGGCTTCCTCATTGGGCTGTTGACTGGCTGTTTGTAGGAAGCCCCAGTTGATCACCACCGCTTGGTCTCTTGGCAGACTGCTTGAGTATCTTCATGATTTAACATGATTGCTCCCAGAGGAAGTGATCGGAGAGAGAAAACAAGGAGGAAACCAAAGTTACTGGTTTGTAGATCACACCTTATCTCACCTTATCTCTTTAGAAGCAGATTACCGAATCTTTCTCAGCCTGAAAAGAGGGAAATTAATCTCCAACACCAGGAGACTCTTAAAGAATTTCTAAAGAAACTTTAAAATCACCTCAGTGTCTCAGAATATGTTGCCATAATGTGTCTCTTTCCTTCTAATTCTAAAGTTCGAGCCAGTGGAGAATATCACCATATTTCTGTCCCAGGGCAGGAGTCCTTGCTACAGAGAAGGCAACTGAGAGGTGCTTAGCCTTTAAGCCCACATCTAGAGGGGAGGCTTCTCATCCCCCCAGATGTTCCATTTTGTTTTTGAATAGATTTGATTCACAGGAACATTTTTCCATTCATATGGAGCCAATATCTGTATTGGATAAAGTTTCTCTATCAGTTCACATTTTTTATATCTAGACTGGATAAAAAGGAAACAACAGCATTTCATAATCCTTAGGGTTTTTTTCTTCTGTAAAATTGTGAGCGTGGTTTAAAAATCCTACTGGGTGAATCTAATGCAAAACAAGACTTGAGAAGTATAGACTCTCTGCAAAATGGCCGTCTGTGAATTGGGATAGATCAGGGTACTGACAAAGCCACACTCGGTGGGTGGGATTCTGAGAGGAATGAGCCATATTTTAAATGATTTTTATAAAGTATTCAAAACATATCATCATAACTTTGTCAAGCAATTTAATTTCATATCTGTGAAATACAGTGTTATAATGTTCTGTCAACAGTTCATAGCTGAGGAAAAAATTTCCATTCCTTCTGCTACTATTGTCAAGTGTAGTTATTCAAGGAAAGAAAGAAAGAAAAAAGAAAGAAAGAAGAAAGAAAGAACCAGTATAGCAGCCAGTATCCCAGTGTCTACAAAAGATGACTGAGAGAAGAAAAGAACTATTTGGAGTATAAAAGAATTTGGGACAATCACTTTTCTTTCTCCCTGGTGTGTGTGTGTGTGTGTGTGTGTGTGTGTGAGTGTGTGTGTGTGTGTGAGAGTGTACACATGCATGGGTGTATGTACTCTGCCAGGATTATTTTATTTGGCTTTGATGACAGTTCCATGAGATAATGCATGTGTGCAGCAGCAGTGGTGTCCCTCCCACCTGGTTTCTTACCCGGAGGGTTGCAGTTTGACATCAGGACGTCTTCAGGGGGACGGGTGTACCTCAGCCCTAGGGACGGTGAGATGTGCTGCAGTCCATGTGTCATTTCCACTTCTCTGCTCCCCGAGCCTGGGGGAGGAATGTATAGGGAAGACAGACAGCAGCTAAGACCGGAGGAAATCTCTTCCCTGGTAATAGTGACTGACCTCGGAGGAGATTCCCCAGCGCCCAGGCAGAGGACGCTGAGGCATGGACAGTGCTTCAGGCCCCTGCTGCTGCTGCTGTTCTCTCCCTGCAAGGTGCTTGCCGCGGGGGACACAGCGGGTGGGCAGCACTGGGTAGCCAGGGGAAGGACGTGCTGTGGCCTCCGAACAGACCACGCCCCACATGCCTGCCAGAGGCTACCAAGTGACAGCACCAGCGCCCAGAGTCCTCAGAAAATGCACCATTTCTATTGAAAACTGCCTATGTGGCGTGATAATAAAACCACCTCGGTAGAAATGCTTTACTGAAAACCCCGCTCCTTCAGTGAAAGAAGGAGGCATTAGAGCTGCCTGTACCTCATCTCTTCGGAACTGCTGCAGCTGGAAGTCTGGTCACCTAAAAAGAAGAATGTGAAATAAGGAGCTACGAGATCTTCACAACCCTAGAGTAACTAACTACAAGATTGACTGTGGGCAAAAGAATCTCACCCATCAAGTCTAAGATGCTCGTTTTTGGCAATTGTATTTTATTCTACTTTTTGTGTGTGTGTACCTCACAAAGTATGTTGTGTGCTTTGAGGATTACTATGCTGAGAGCTCCAAATTAGGTAATTTCAAAAAAATTGGGAAAAATGAATCTCATTCCTACACTGATCAGTCGAAAGTGTTAATTAAAGCCATTAAGTCTGATAATAAACTGTGTAATGATCAGCTCGCAATGTTGCTTTTTTGACATTATAGTTACCAAAGTCATGATTGATAATGTTTATGGATTGCTTGAAATGTGCCTCCTTTGGATACGTACTTTGCCAGTATTATTTTATTTGACTTTAATGATGATTCTATGAGATAATGCATATATCATCCCTCAAATAGCTGGAAATAGGTTCAAAGTGGGTTGTGGAAGGGGAAAAAGTAAGATGGGTAGGTGGAGCCCAAGACTGCAAAAGTGCTAGTTGCCTAGGGTTCGAACCTAGGCAGCTGGGCTCCAGGGACCAGCATTTAATCTTTGCTCGCTTCAGCTGTGGGATGAATCAACACAATTGCTCATCCTTCAGAGGATGAACTGCCAATTAAATCCTATTCTTTCTTTATGTCTGGAAAACCAGTCAGTTTTTTTCTCAGACCTCACTGAGGTAATCCCACATGAATGTCAGAGTTGAAGCCCTGAGTCAGACAAGTGGATGCAGGGCTAATTATTTTCTGAAATAGAAATGATGGATATGGCTCTTAATATACACACAGTTTGCATTCACTGCTTTTGCTTATTTCATACAATATAATGCATCTCATTATTAAACGATGATAGCCCTTTGCTTCCACACTTCAAGTCTCATTCTATCCGTGCAATCATTAATTCATATTCTGTGAAATATTTATAGATTCATGAAGTATCTGTCATGAACAAACAGCTATCCCACTGCTGAGAAGACCAAAGGAGCAAATGCTGTGATTTTTAGTACCTGGGCAAGTGGATCCTTAACCTGCTTGAAACTTGAGTGGAAATAAGCCGAAGGTGAAAGGAAGAGAATGCCAAGCAAGCAGAAGTCACAGAGGTGTTTTCAGGTTTCGTCACCTGGAAATTTCAAGTGTATAAGTGTGCCTCACACAAGGGTTGGCACAAACACACTGGGATGAGGGACTTGAACCTGTATCAATTAAGTATCAGAGTTTGAATCCTATTTTGAAAGAAATGGGAGTCTTTAAAAAGACTTTAAGTTTATATGTGAGGTGTTTTAGAAATGTGAATTTTCTAGCATGGCTTAGAATGGATTGGTGAAGAAGGAAGAAAATTAGGAAGAGGTTGAAAACACAAAAAAAATTATGGTGAGCACTCTGCTTTGGCTCAAAATGAAACAATAAGAACTAGAGTTACTCTGATCCTTGAGGCAATCAATAAATTAACAAAATTTAAGGAACAATATTTTTAAAAGCAGAACCACAAGACAAAGAAGGACAATGGCCCCCAGTTGAGGAGAAGTAAATGACGTCGTAGACAATATGATGATTCCCACTTACGCACTGCGAGTTTCTGGGTCGTGGTGCAGGAAGAACAAATGTAGGCAGAGCCTGAGAGATTTTCCTGGTTTAGAAAGTGGAGCTGAGAATGTAGGAAGGCCAAGGCATTAGGTTTTCAGAAGACAGTGTAAAGAGAAAATTTAAAAAAAACTTTTGAGACCTACAGAGTCCCCTCACCACCTGCTTAATTGATCAATATTTAGGACATAGTGTGTCACTTTTTGAGACTAGAATAAGATCTGCCTGAATGATTTAGTGGAAGGAGCATCCCTTATCACTCAGGGGAATCAATGGAACTCATTTCTACTAGCTGCAAAACTGTGACTCACAGGACACTGGGTAAAGCCCCCAGAAGGGTCTTTCTTCAATCATGGGCAATAATTATGCTGAGACTGAGTACTACAGTTCTACAACCTAAGAACTTGTATAATCAAAACCCAAATGATCCATCTATCTCCCAGTAATTTAAATGGATCCCAGAACAAAAATCAAGACTAATAGGATGGTAAATATTTTTCTTCATGAAAATTTATAACCAAGTTTTAGCATTTAATTTGAAATGAAACATCTACAAAATTCACAAATTTATATTTTTAAAACTATGAATTTGTGAGCATTCTCAAATAAATTATCAAAATTTTATAGTGTTTGCATTGGTCTCTTTCAATGTCTTATAGCCCATTATGTCCCTTTAATTTTTTCTTCATACAAGACTTCCACCATTTCTCTAATCAGGTTTATTGTTACTTACATGAAATTTAGAGTCTAAATATTTGGTCTTCCAGTTATAAAATTTACATTTAATTTTATTCAATATTTCAAAACTGACTTTTTATTTTGATAAAAGTTGAGTACTATGAAGTGAGAAATCTATAACTAGATAAACTGTAAATCAAAGTTTTGTATTTGTTTGCTTAAAATAATGCTTAAAATAATTTATAATAAAAGGAGAAAGTAACTCATATGAGGAGTACAAGATTTCAATGCAACATATATGGGATTTACTCATTTATGTTTTCAATAGAATTTTTACAATTTTGTCAATTCTAACATAAGTAAAGCAAATATATTATTTACGTATATCTCAAAGTGTATGGGGGTCAATAAATTTCACTTGCTAACAAATCAATAATGTGGGAAACTGTGTGTGGTGAGTACTAGTTACAAGAGTTTGATTCTTTAAGAATAACACATGGACACTGAGTCTTCATGGCTCCTGTGGGCAGTGACCTGTGCCTTAAAGGGCAGGTGCATTTTGGAGACCTAAGACAGGAAAAATAACTTTGGTGGGGAGAACAATTTGAACAAGTGCACAAGGGTTGGAAAATATATGATGCATAACAATGGTTGAATGTACTCATGTGATGTTTGTTTTGTGTCAACTACACAGAGAAAGAAAACTGGCTCACATTTAAATTTTATCTGGTATATGTCTGATTTTCAGGGAATGACTTGTGGAATTGGTGGGGGAGTGATGGAGAGAAGTATATTAGAAGTCTATTTACTGAAGATTATCTTACAAAGAGGTTTCGTTTCACTTGACAGGGATGAAGTTTGGCCAGCAAGCAGTCTCAGTAACTAACAAAGAATAAATCTTGAATGGAGCATGTTTTTGTTATGCGAAATGCCCCCTGATCCAACCTGAATCTATTAAAAGGTGATGAGGTACAAAATACCAATGGAGGAAAGTTTTCCTAGCATCAGGGTTGTTAACAGAGAAGGAATAGCTTCTGTGTAACCCTCCCACAGAGCATCACACCAGCAGTGTCATTCTGTATTTCATAGCTGTTCACTAGGCCACTATACCAAAGCACGTATAATTGTGCCCACCAGAATGATTAAGGTACCGTGAGATGGAGTGATACCCTAAGAAAGAGATGGTGACATTAAATACGTAGTGTGACACCCAGAAGAGGTGTAAGATGGATTCATATGAGGCACTGCTTAGTGAGATTAAAGCAGAGAAGATGACTATTGCAGAGGAGGCGCTTAGCAGTGTGTTACTTTGTTGATGTTCAAGGGAGATGGTAACTAGAAAACACATGCATCTTGACTAAACCTTACCAAGGAGGATAAATAGAGAAAAAATGAAATTAGTCAAGGAAACTCATTTCTTTTTCTTTTTTTGGTACCAGGGATTGTACTCACGATCTTGTACTTGCCAGACAGGCAGGTACTTGTGCCACTGAGCTAAATTCCCAGTCGTGGAAACTCATTTCTTAACCTATGAAATTTGTTTAAAATACTTATCCTGGTATCTCAAGCTAATGAAGGATCATGTTAAGGACCTGAATTGGTGCAGAGCAAAGAAATGTTAGTATGATTTGGGCTAGAAAAAAAAAAAAAACTCTGAATTTCTAAAGCTTTAGCAAAATATAAATAATATCATTGAATAAAAAGAACCTGTAGACAAAATACAACCTATAACACTATGCATATGCACTCATTCAGGTAGATTACTCTAGAGTCATACAAGGGACATAAAACAAAAGAGAAATAAAGAAGGAAAAAAGAGAAATTCATATTTGAACCTCCTTCTTCCCTTGCTATACACAGCCTAGCATTTGTTCTATGTCAAGAAGTGAGACCTTTCATTCATTTACTATCATTAAATTACATTTGATTTTCTCTCTAGGTAGAGAGCTAACTAGATATTGTATGTCTGAGTTGCATGTGTTAATTTGTCTATATACCTATAAAATTAAACTCATTTGATGTATATGTATCAATACAGGTATTTAATATTGTATTGATGACATTCACAAACTGTTTTTATTTTAAATTTATGGTCTGTATCTTATTCTGGAGTTCCCAAGTATTTATCTGACTGCTTGTCTCTTATAATGGATACTTACTTTATTAGAAATATTAGTGTAAGTTAAAAAAATTGCCTTCCTTGCTAGGGCACATTCCATTAATAGGTTTTATATAATTTATTATGTGAAATTTTCTAATATTGTCTTTTTATTATTTTCCTCAAAATAATATTAAAATATAACTTTCTATTACAAACGCTTCTCAGACTTCTAGCCCAGACTCACAGGATTGCTGCTGGAATAAGATTCACAGAGCTCCATGGACTTGCTCAGGCTGATGCTTCTGTGGTCACCAGCAAGGAAATTTTTCTTTCATCAATTCCAATATTAGAGACACATACAAAGACACACTGAAAGTAACAAGACAAAACTCTCAGTAAAGTGAGGAAAAATGAAGTCATATGCAAGTCTATTATTGTAAATTATTTACAATTCTCTATAGAAAAACAACAGTGTAAATATCAGTATGTTAGTGACAGACGAAGGAACACTATCTTGTGTCAGAAGTCCAGACCTGTGATCTCCTGTTATAGATCATGTAAAGTCTTCCCAGCGAAATGATACAAGCTATTCTAGTCAATATACATCTTCACATCAATCTTCTTAATAGAATTGAGATGGGTCTTTTTCCACTACATATTTCCCCAGTCCATGTGGTTCAAGGAAAATTGAAAAGATTGATTCCACCATTAACTCATGAGCTATCTGCTCAAATTACAATGGCAGTGATAAAAAAAAAATTACAACTGTTGGTGTGGTTGTAGAAAAATGGGAATGCATACACTTCTGGTGAGGAAATGGTATGTAAAATAGTATGGAGGTCCTTTAAAAATTCCTAAGTAGACCTAGCATATGATACAAAAATACCACTGCTGGATATTTAACCAAAGAAAATAAAATTAGGGTTCTGAAGAGACATCTGCATTAATGTATTTATTCCAGCATGATTTGCAATAACTGAGATAAGAAATCAAACTGGGTGCATCAACAGGTGATCTGATATGGGAAAGGTGGAGGTTTATATGCAGTAATGCGGTGTTGATCCTAAACAAAGCTTAAACTCTTTCATTTACAGTAACATGGATGAAATTGGAGGGTATTATTTTAAGTAATACGAGCCAGCTACAGGAAGAGAAATACTACATGATACCACTCATTAGTGCAATTTTTTTAAAAAAAGATCTTATAGAAATAAAGTAGAAGAGTGGTTAGCAGAAGCCAGGGAAGATAAAGTGTGAAAAGTAGGTAAAAAATCTGTCAATGAATAAAAAGTTATATTTAAATAAAAGCTAGGTGTGCCACCACTTCCTGAAATCCCAGAAGTCTGGAATCTGATCCATGAGGATAATGAATGTGAGTCTACCTGGGCAACTTAATGACTTAGCAATATTTTGTCTCAAAATAAAAAATATAAAAGCTTGGGATGAGGGAGAAGGAAAAGATGGCAGATAGATAGACAACAGGATACAGAGTCTCCCCTGAGAGAGACAATGCATGCATTACAAAACGCCCTGGAGAGGTACAGACAGAGGGAGATGGATCCTCTCGACCCAGGAACAAACTAAAGGCAAAAGAACTGGTGAAACACGCAGTCCTGGGGTACACTGCAGAAACTGACATTAGCGGCCACAGCACTCTCCAGCCACTTGAGTTCGCTCTGCTGCCACAACTGGATGGAGCGGCCTGAGCTCACTCAGCTGCGACCTGCTGCGACTGGCTCGAGTGGTCCAGACATGCTGGACCACCCAAAACCATGCCACTGTGACTAACAAATCATGCTGAAGACCAAGTTTGGAGATCCCAATGGAGAACAGAGCCAGCAAAGGAGCTCCATTAAACCCAGCCAAGTGCTGGGAATAAGGGTGGGAAGGGAAGGGTGTGACCAAATGGACAACATGTTGGAATTGGGCAGGAGGAGCCTGAACTAGGAACAACAGTGACTTCAGTTGGTTGCTCCCTTCCCAGAGCAGATTGGTGGGATCTGCTTGGCCTGGGTCAGGCCCCTGGTTGGGACCCAATAAACCATCCCAAACAGATTCCTTACATGTAGCACACACTAACCCAGTGAAGGCACCCGGAGGTTGACTGGGCTGGTGGGGAAGGACCAGCATTCGCACCTACACCTCAGTGACCAAATCAAACAGGAGAGGGCAGAAATTCCTCGCCAGCATGCTTCAGAAGAACCATAACCAACAAGGAAAGGGGCTGAGACCTCCACTATACACCTGTATGGAAGAAACCAAAAACATGACAAGAGAGAGAAACAAGAAGAAGCCCCTAGCCAAAAAGTCTGAGAACACTGATTCAGGAGAGGGAAATGCAAAAGAGACTGAGGGCAGCAAACATGCCACATCAGACATGGCTTCAATAGACATTAAGAGATATCTTCGGGACCTTGCAGACGAGCTCAAAACTGAAATATTAAATCAAGTAAAGCAAGATATAAGTAGATTAATAAAAGAAATGCTAAGCACCTCTCAAGAAGACACAGATGGAAGAAGGGAGGAACACACAAAAAAGGGGAGAAACATTCAATAAAGAATATAAAGAAAACTTAGAATGCATGAAGCAGATTCAAAGAGATTACCAGGAAAATAAAAACTCAATTGAAAGCTGGCAAAACTGCTTAAAAGAATCTAAGGATAGACTATCAAAACTTGGAGACAAGTTTGCAATGTGTGATCATGAAAGGAAAGTTCTCTTAAAAATAACAAGGAAACAGGCAGTAACAATACAAAGGCTAGAAGACGACAAGAGAATTTATAATTTAAGAATAAGAAGTGTGAGTGAAGACAGAGGAATAAAAACAGGTGAATTACAAAGGCTATTCATGGAAATAATTAAGGAAAACTTCCCATGCATAGGAAAAGAAAATGATATTTGGATATATGAGGCACACAGAACTCCAGCCACCTACAACCAAAACAGAACTACACCCAGACATACAATAAAGATACCAGAAATTCAATGAAAAAACAGACTATTAAAAGCTGTCAGAGAAAAGAAACATCACCTCTAAAGGAAAACCCATCAAGATCATGGCAGACTTCTCGACACAGACCATCAGACCAAGAAGAGATTGGAGCGATGTATTCCAAGCCCCGAAAGAAAATAACCTCCAGCCCAGATTGATGTACCCTGCAAAACTGTCACTAGAAATTAACAGAGAAACAAGATGCTTTCATGACAAAGAGAAACTAGGGGAATTTGTGACCACCAATCCAACCCTACAGAGAATACTGAAAGACATTCTAGAGAGAGAGAGAAAAAAAAAATACCAGGATTTCAGGAACAGTGGCAGAAAGGCCTCAATGAATGGGGCAGGCAGTAGAATGAAGGAGAAAAGTAGACAAACAATGGCAGAAAAATAGCATAGCAGAAATGAGGTAGAGAAAGTTGGCTATAATCTCTAACACAGATGGCCTTGATACACTAAAAAAAAAAAATATAGGCAGAGTAGATCAGGAGGTAGGGTCCATCGAGATGCTCAGTATAGGAAATATAATCAACCTCCAAGAGGGTTTATGGACTGAAAATCAAATATGAGAAAACAATGCTCTATGTAACAGGGAGCCAGAGAGAAATAGGGGCAACTCGACCACCATCTACAGATAGGATGGAAAGACAGGATACTTACTTGCAATAAAGAACTACTCAGCTGTAACGAGGGAAAACCTTGAGGCTTTTGTAGGTAAAGGACTACAACTTGAGATCAAGTCCAGGAGTGAGAAGGTTCGGAACCACTTAGGTAAATAGCAGGTTGCCCCCCAATCTAAAACCTGAGGGAGTTGGTGGGACCCAAAATGTGCAGCACCCTGTGGGAATGAAAGGAAAGGAATAGTCTAAAAAAAGAAGGCAGAGGATATTGTTAATAGTGTACCAGGATTTAAAATCCACATTACTCACACCACTCTGCTTAGATGGATTATATTCTGTTCCGGTTTGTCTACTTGTAGTAGATTTTAAGGCACAGTTATCTTGAAAATAACAGGATATAGTACAGTAATTATCCTTAATTTCCTATTAACTTAATGTGAAGCTCTGTATAACTTACACTGTTTTACCATGACTGATCTTAATTGAATCTAGTTTGTTAGATTGCTGTTTTGTATTGACAGATTTTATTCAAAGCTGTTATGATTGATAGTATCAAGTCTGAGAGTATAGGCAACTGCACTGAAGATGACAAAATTCACTAGAATATCTACTCTGGTTTGATTATTACCTGCCTTTGAAGTTTTATACTGTCTACAATGTTTTATTTTTACTAATATTGTTATGTACTGCTATATTCAATTATACTGCTATATTCAATTATGACTGATGCTATAGACAATTCTATTGAAGATAACTAGAGACAACATGGTAACCATTGTAGATCACCTTGTACTGTGGTTTTATATGACATTTTGGTTTCATGTTTTTAAAGGAATTTGTTTTGTTTTATCTTTTTATGTTTTGTTTTTCCCTCTAATACAGAAGGGATAGAAATACATATAAAGATTGCTGCATCTGAAACTGTTTACAGTCTCACTGTTTGAATGTCTACTTTGTATGCTTTAATTTTGTAACTTGAGCAACAATTTCTAAGAGGACAATATGTAATTTATCAATTAGCAAAAAAAAAAAAAAAAGTTGGGATGTAGCTCAGTGTAAAGGCCCTTGGTTCAGTCTGCAATATCAGGAAAAATGAAGTAAATTCTGGTGTTCTATATTACACAGTAGAGTGACTATAATTAACAGTACTATATCATATATTGCATATTTTCAAATAACTAGAACATTAAGTTGAATATTCTTACCACAAATATTTTGGAAATGAGGTTATAACAATGCTAAGTGCATCTATTTGATCATTATACAATAAATGCATCTCGGGGAAGGTCACACTGTGCCCCTTAAATATGTACAATTACTATGTTCTAGTTAAAAACAAAATTAAAAAAGATAAAAAGCATTAAGGCATCATTTTGTGATCAGTAATCATTTAGAATTAGGCTTGTAATTGTATTTTAAACCATAACTTTGAGGAGAAATTGCTACAGCATTTTTAGAAAATATATTTTTCAGAGAAAAGAGAATTCTAAGCAGATGGTGGCGGAGGAGTGGTTTTAGAATATCCCTGACTCCTGACCTTCCAAATGAATGGAGAAGCCAGAGAATCAAAATCTAAAATCTGAAAGGAGCACTGTGAAATCAAAGAAAAAAAAATAAATCGTCCTTATTAAACCCCAAAGTATAGGTGAATGGGGACAGATCCCCCACAGCGGTGGGGTCCTCAGGGAACTAGCGATCGTGTGGAAGGAGCAGAGCAAAGCCTGACAGCGTAGCAGCAGCCCTGAGGACCGGCAACTGCCTAACTAGCAGCTGCTTAGGAACTGAGCACCATGTGCTCTGAGTGAGGAGCTCCTACCAAGGCAGACGGTGGAGAAAACAGATCATAGCATTTTTATCACTTCACGAACCCAGCAGAAGAGGGCGCAAAGGAGAATTTTTTTACCTAGTAAAGGAATCTTGGTGCAGTCTTTCCGAAATTTACAACAAAACTTATTTAATTTAAAAATGAATTTTAGACGATACTTTGTCAAATTCTATTCAGTATTCGTTTAACAAACACAGAATAACAGTCCAACATATCCTTAAAAAAGGCAACCACAAGAATACAGATGAAAACTTTAATGTGTAATTCAAACCCAGCTAAGTAAAAATAAAGAAAATGGTAGAAGTTTCAAAAGAACAAAAGAAATCATCTTCCCAAATGCTTTTCCTGCAACTACTGAGATGAGGGTACAGTTTGGTCCTTCGTTTTATTGATGTAACACCTTTATTGATTAGCCTATGGTCACCATCCTTTATGTCTGGGGTGAGTCCTGTTCGATCATAGTGCACGATCTTTTCTGTATATCACCAAAGTCGGTCGCTGCTGTCTTATTGAGGA
This sequence comes from Hydrochoerus hydrochaeris, assembly GCA_004027455.1. Lineage (NCBI taxonomy): Eukaryota > Metazoa > Chordata > Mammalia > Rodentia > Hydrochaeridae > Hydrochoerus > Hydrochoerus hydrochaeris. The sequence goes on from PVLA01001088.1 coordinate 351,121, forward strand.
TTGTTGTGCCTATGCACATCCGTGATGTGGATCCATAGTTTACTGGGCTTTTTTTTTGTTTTTTTTTTTTTTTTTGAATTTTCATCTGGTTTTGTTATCAGGATAATGGTACCCTTATAAAAAGATATAGGCAGAGTTCATGTCCTTTTAAAAAATAGTTTAAGAAGAACTAAAATTAGTTCTTTATATGCTTTTATGAATTTAGAAGTAAAATCAGCCCTGGAAATATCCACATTCTTGCAATCCTTTGGATTTTTTTGTTGTGTCAATTGTAATGTTTTCAATTTGTAATTTTATTTTCGGGAGGTCATCCCTCCTTTTTTCTTGGTTAGTCTATCTAAATTTTCCAGTTTTACATATTCTTTGAAGAAAGAAAATCTCCAATTCATTGCTCTTTTGTATTTTTTTGCTTTCCTTTTAATTTCCACTGTTACTTTTTTTCTATTAATTTTGAGAAACATTTCTAAACGATGGTAAGTAAGTAGGATGATTTTTTATTTGTATGATCTCAATGGCAGAGGCAACAAAAGTAAAGAGAGACAAACAGGATTACTTCACACTAAGAAGCATCTGCATAGCAAAGAAAATACTCAACAGAGCTAAGTGTCAACCTAAAACTGAAATAAAATGTTTGAAATTATTCATCTAGCATGAGATTAATATCCAATGTACACAAATAAATCAAAAATTTGAACACAAAAACAATGCAATTAAACAATGAGCTGATCTAATACATACCTTTCAAGTGGGTGCTTTTCAAAGAAGACAGAAAAATAAATTTGTAGGAGAGTAACAATGGTTAGTACATTGTGTATTATTATCTTCAAAGTAGTTGCTCACATTACAAGATATAAGCATGAAACTTGATCAACATAGGCACAAACCTTTCTTTTCAGTAAACTAATAGCGACTAGTAGTATAGCTATCTTAATATATATATATATAATTATATATATATAATTATATATATATAATTTCCTTTTCCCTTCTAGTCTCTTTTCCCCAATCCCAGTGTCTCTTTCCTTTTGAACAATTTCTTCCCATTTCATGATATCTATTGCATAATTTGGATCTTATTTACTTTTTTAGCTTCTTACACTAGGGAGACAATACAATGTTTACTTATGTAAGCCTGATTTAATTCATTCGTAAGTATGGTCTCCTGTCACTATGACTAATATGCATTGGCTTATCTTTGTCATGGTATTGTCCTGCTGTTGGTTCCCTGTTCTCCCTTTGTTTAATTGCTTGCCCTGCCTGGTAGTTTCTATCTGTTGTTTTTCTTGGAATTGTGGCTATTTCTATCTCTGTTTAGAATATCTTTCAGTACTCCTTGCAGAGTTGGTTTCATGGTCATAAATTTCTTCATTTGTTCTTTGTCATGGAAGTATCTTATTTCTCCATTACCTTTGAAAGCTAGTTTTGCAGGGTATAACAATCTGGATTGGAAGTTGTTTTCTTTCAGGACATGAAGTATTTCACTCCAAGCTCTTCTTGACTTGAAGGTTTGTGTTGAGAAGTGCGTTGTGATTTTAATGGACTTTCCTTAATAGGTGATCTGCTTCTTTTACCTAACAGCATTTAATATTTTGTTCTTGTGCTGAATTTCTAGAATCTTTATTATGTGACTTGGTGTAGTTTTATTTTGGCTGTGGCTGTTTGGAGTTCTATGTGATTCATTTATTTGTATGTCTTTATCCATGCTTGGAAAATTTTCTGCCATTATTTCTCTGAAGAGATTTTATGGCATTTGTGCTCTCTCCAGCTTCCTCACTGACCCCAACCAATCTTATTTGTTCTTCTTTTCTTCTTCTTGTAGCTGTTGGATTGACTTTTTATGGTCTTTTGCTATTTTTTAGATATCTTTCTTTTCATGACCACTAGCTGTGATTCTGTCTTCAAGATCTGAAATTCTATCCTTTCCTTCATTCAGTCTATTGCATTATACTTTCAATGGATATTTTAATCTATTGGATTTTTGTTTGGATCTGATTCATGGATTCCGTTTCTTTTCTGTCTGGGGCAGGTTATTTATTTGTTTATTTATTTAGGTGCTGGAGATCAAAATTAAAACCTTGTGCTTGTCAGGCAGGTGTTGTGCCACTGAGCTGTATCACTGACCTTTTGGGTAGGTTTGTTTCCATAATCTTTATAAGCTCATCTACTCTTTTGTTTGTGTATTATTTAATATCTTTGATTTTAAGCATCACTTCTTTTTGTACCTGAGAGATTATCTTTTCTACAGCATTTTGCACTTGCTTTTTCACTCCTATTGTTATCATTTCAGAAATTTCACATTTGTCTCCCAATTTCATGCATCTCACTGAGTTGTGGGTTTATCCTGAGTGGACTGGGGGTCAGGGATTGCATTTTGTCTCTGCATCTTGTCATTTTCTACTTTATCTTTTTTATTTTATTTTGTTTTCTATGTTGATGCTTGCCAATTCCTTATGGTATTTAGTTGTATCACTATTACTGAGGCTTTCTTAGGAGATGTTCATTCTTCAGCAATTTCTGCCAGGTGTAGGTGGTTCTTTATAGCTATTTCAAGAAGCTAATTTCTCAATTTGTAAAGGATGCAAAATTACTATTTGGCTCAGTTATCAATTCTTTGGTGCTGGGCTGTGGGGATGATTATGACCTATTACAATCACAGTGTTATTATATAGGAGAGAAAAATTATTTATAACATGTATGACATCCTGGCTAAAGTAATCCAGTTACAGTTTCAAGTACAGCTTAACTATTGACAAACTGAGGTAACCATTAACCTACCACCTCCAACCACAGAAGCAAACTCTAAGGTAATCTAACAAAATCAGGCATATGCCATGCACCTGTATGCAGTGACATTCCCCTAGTGGAGTGATTTTACCCTTCTGAAGGGGGTACAGGGGGCTGTTAAATGGGTAGGGAACAGGCTAAAGTGCTGAAATAAATCCAACAAAAAGATCAGATATAGTAGCATCAAGGTTGGAGGTCAAAGGATGATCACCCAAGTTTTGGGAAACTGGAGGACACAGGAGGGAAAGACTAAAATAGAATGGGAAGGAGTAATCAGAAAGAGCAGAGACAATAAGCACTCACTTGAAAGATTAAATTCAAGAAGTAGTTGAGGAGAAACAGAAAAAGGATCAATAGGAGAAAATGAAAGAGGAATGTAAGAAATCTATACAGTAAAAAATGGAGAAAGTGAGAGAGAACAAAAAAGAAAAAAGAGAAGAAAGAAAAAGGAGACCAGAGAAAGAGAGAAGGTGAGGGGAAAAAAAATCAAATACAAAAATTACCACAGAATACGAAACAAAACAAGATGACATCCAACCATGTAGGAAAGGAATAGCCAATCAGACAAACAAGGGAGAATAAAAGTAGTAAAATATCTGTGGTGTTTACAGTTCTGTGATAGTGTCCATGTTAGATCCCAGAAATGTGCTGGGAATAGAGTGGATTTTGGTCTCTGGATGTGAGGGCTGGGACTGGGCTTGTGATGGCGGAACTCTCCAGGGTCCAGCTGCTGGCTCCTCGCTGCTGCTTCAAATGCTTCCAAGGTGCTGGTCTCACTGATTACTTCACCTTCAAAGGCATGTGTACACCCATGTGCCCAAGGTTCAGCTGTTGTCTTGGGTCTTGGGATTGTTGTTGGTCCAGCCACAAAATGTGTGTGTCCTTACACTCTTCTCACAGGCCCCACCATCCCAGAGGGTGGTCAAGGATGCCCAGAGAGTAGATTCTAAAGTAGATCTTGCAGTTTTTAAAATTGGTAATAACAAAATTGGTAAAAATTGGTAATAACAAAATTGGAAAGAAACATTAATTATATGTAAGATCGCAAGAAAACTTTTAAAGTGTCACATGAAAAACCATAACATACAGAACTTTCTATAGTGATAATAAAACTGATATCCAACAAAAATTCAAAGGTATTATGCAATGAGAAATGAAAAGACAAATACCATTAAGCAATTTGTGGATCAAATCACATGTTAAAATTATAAACGCTAATGCACACAAATCCGTATTGATGGAAAACAACTGAAGTATGCGTGTATGTATGCCTTATTAAATATCCTTATCAATGGAAACATTAATTGAACTGCCATTCAAAAAGCTAGGAAATGCAAGAGCTAAAATGTAAGAGTTAATAAAAACAAAAACAAGAGATAATTAAAAATATTGCAAAGAAATGGAGTATATAATATAAAGATGATTATTGAAATAAGTCAAGAAAATGAATAAATTAATAAAAAAATCTCTAATGGAAAAATCAGAAATGCTCAAGGAATATATGAACAGCCATAAAAGTACACTAAAAATCTTAAATAGCATAACAGTGCTCAAATGAATCTGAAATATTTGAACAAGTACATTAAAAAATGTTTTACACTTTCTCTGTTTGATTTCTCACACAGAAACTTACCCTACACGAAACCACACAATTACAGTTGCAGACTCTACCCATTTTATAAGGGAATTCAACAAATCTTTGTTGATTAGACAACTCCAGTTAGTTTACTTAAATTATCTGTCTTTTTTTGTCTTTGAAGCAAATAAAAAAAAGAAACATTCACAATTATTTTACAAGTGTGAATACAATGTTTTACTCTAAAATCTTAGAAAAGTACACCAGAAAGGTAAAATTAATCTCACTCATGTACATTTAAAACAAGTTCTTGATAAATATAATAAAAATTCAGTTGCACATTAAGTGTTTTATACATCATTATGAAGTTAGACTCAATCCAGAACCACAACAGTGGTTTAATGTGAAGAAATATATTATTAATAGATTGAAGAAACCAATCTCAAATTTCCACAGGTGCATAAAATGCTTTTAGAAAAGTATTAATACCTATTATGTTGAAATGCCTGAATATGATTGGGAGTCATGCACAGCTCAAGAATGCAAATGGAGTGAGAGGTTATTATTAATACAGATGCAGCATGTTTTAGTGACTATTAGGGATGAGGATGTGGAAGGAATTGAAGAAGACTCCAAATTCTTTTAGCCTGAATGTCTGTATTCCAAGAAAACATGTAGAAATTTAGAGGACAGGTGGATTTTCAAAAATAACTCATGCTTTTAGTTTGAGTTCTTGGGTCAAAGCATTAGGTGAATATTGTATCCTAGAATCATTGAGGAAATTTAGACTGGGGATGCAGATGTAAGAGAAAGCTGTGGGAGGGAGAGACAGATTCTGGCATTTGCTGTTTCGAGATGAAAGATTACTTTTTGTAGAGTAATCATAACATATGTATATATATTTCTGGCTGTTATAAAATTCTACACATTTTCTTGTCTCAATAGTAATAATGCTCAGAAAACATTATTTTCCTTGTGATTATTATAAATGTTATTCAAAAGCATAAAATATCACTATTGTTCTGAACATTTAAAGCACTATTTATATTTAAACATATTTTACAAGTTTAATTGAAATAATACTAGACACTGAAGAGGTGGCCTCTCGGAGATGTGTTATAGAGAATATTCTGATGTTGTAGTGTTTCTGGCTCGTTTTGGGATGATCAATTTGTTCTCACATATCTCGTGTCCACTGCAGAAAGAGTAGAGATCTGCTTTTCTACATGTCTCAGTTGTACCAAGCAATCAACATTTCATAATTATGTTTGAGGCTGACTGAGGTTTAACTGCTGATCAAATCTTGTATCTTTCTCCCTCTTCTTTCTACAGATGGATTTTTTTGGACTCATGCACTGTAAACTCAAACACAATTAGCTTTGATTGCACTGTTGAGATTGGCATGGGCCATGATAATCATAATAGCCGTCACTTCCTGTTCCTAGGAAATGTTAGTGGTACATTATCTACTATGACACTTAGGAGCAACTCCATGAGACATTGACATAATATCATTTTACTAGAAGAAATTGGTATTAAACCAAAAGAAATCAGTAAAATGCAAAAGTGTTTAAGCCTAGCATATAACTGATTTTGAAAAATGAATACTTCAACTAAATAAATGGCAAATACCAGGGCCAGATTTTAAATCTAATTTTTTGTGAGTGTAAATGGTGCACACTGTATTTTCTTCACCAATATGGATGCTTACCCTATTGGTTGTATTTCTCATTTGTTAGCCTTTGGTCACTTTGAAAAGACGTTTTCCTGCCAGTTTGAGTGTTCAAAAATCACAGTCACATTGTCTTTCGTCTAGGAACTTAGCACTTCCCTATCAAAATGTCTAGCTTCAGTTGTAGGTGGCCTTTGTGACCATTACAACACAGTGGAAGTATTGCTATGTGATTAGAGTGTAAAAGACTCTCAGCTTACCCTTCACTGACTAGAACATTCACCACAGCCCTGCATTGCCCTTTAGACCACAATGATGCTAGCAAGCCCCAAACAGGCCCAACCAGCAAGCAGCCTCCGACTATAAAACAGCAGTCATCGGACTGCAATTGCAAGCCCTGGCACCTGGAAGCTCTGAGCTAGAACTCCTCACCTCCATCTTCCCCAGGTCCTTACCCACCCCAAAATCTGAGATATTATTCTTCTAAATCACAATGTAACAGTGATAGGAATGGTAAGTCACCAGCAGCAAGCCCAGCTGTTCCGTTAAGGTGTGAGATAATGTGTCCAGGCAACCAAGGTGACAGACCTTAAGTTGTTGACTGTTCAGGAAGACTGAGGACTCTTGTTATAACTATCACCTTGCTGGGAGGTTGATTTGGGGGTGACTTATATAAGAAGTTGACACATATCCCCAGACTGGTGGGTACTTTCTCACATCTGGTGGGTCAGGTGATAGACATGTAAATGTAACAGTCACTAGAATCTTTGCTGCTCTGAAAACCTCAGGAGTAAATATCACTGTCTCATCCAGCTGTTCTTGTAACTGATCTGTTTCGCCACATGTAGTTCTTGACATTACACAGCGGACAGGCTAGATGTAATTGTCCTGAGGCTCTTCTACTGATGGTCAAACTCATCATAATGACAAAAACATGCTTATGCTGGACTTCAGGTACTTATGAAAAGGTGGTCAAACTACCTTTGGCAAACACACATGGCCCACCACCCTTTTTATAAATAAAACTTTGTTGCTAGTCTCACTCATTTGTTTCCATATTTTCTGCTTGCCTCAGGTAGGCTTCAGCAGTTTCAACACAAATTCCTGTTGAATTCCCTTTGATGCATGAATGTATCTTTTTCAAATTCAACAGACCCTGAATGCCTCATGATGAAATGCTGTGGAGCATTTTCAAGGCTCATTTAAGAGCCTTTCACAAATTCCAATTCTTCTCCTTTCCATGTCCTACTTTCCATGCATAGAGCACAACTGAGTGATTCTTACTCTGCTCACTTACTGCAATGGACTATTTTAAAAATGGCATCTCTGGATCTATGCACTTGTGATGGCCCCACCCATGTCTATGTTCAAATGGTTAACATGGCTGTTTGGCTAGTTGGATATTAAGAAATGCAACACACACAAGAACTTGAGAAACTGTTGCAGGCTATCTGTCAATTGCACGGTGTTGCTACTGGGAATCTCTCTGCTGCTACCTGCCCCAGCCTAGGCTCACCTGAGGTGGATTACAGTGGCTCAGTGTAATAGGCATTCCAAAGTCTAGGTGCCCCTGGGAACTCAGGCACATTAAGGAGCACATTAGGACAGGAGGTTCAGCTAAGATTGCTCACATTCATGATATATATGAATATTGCTTGTCTTCAGCCACTGAGTTTTAGAGTTGTTTAATATCCAGCAGCAGATAACTCAAGTTATCTAAAGTTACTTTTAATAATCCCTACCTCTGCTTCTTTACAAACTTGGAGGAAATTTGGGTTGATCATTAAACTTTAAGAAATAATATAGTTTAAATATAAATATGGTTCAAAAATCACTTCAACTCTTCAATAATATAGTTCATGAAAAAGAGAAAGTAGAACTTAGGAACTAGAGGAGAAGATAGAAGATGTTTTATATCCTTAATTTTTTCAGTTTTGTTTTTAATTACAAAGTCGTGAGAGGGAATGGGGTAGCCCTGACCTAGGGTGCCTAAGTACACACCTCTGGGTCTGAAAAGGCATAGAACTGTACAATGAAGATGCGTGAAGTGGACTTTTTGGTTAAAGGAAATTGGAAGAAACACTTTTATAATAGAACTTTAAAGATGAGGCATTTTAAACATTTCTTGACTTCACTTAGGCAACCATAGATGGTTAACATTAGAAACTAGGACAGCCAAACGTGTCTAGTGGGTGGGTGAAGAGTTCTCTTCTTGCTGCCACATTTTCTTTTCCCTTCAGAGAAAGATATTTATATACATGCAGTTAGCACAAGTTTGAATAAAATAATCTTCCAGAAAATTACATTTTCTAGCATTTCATCTCCCAGTGGTAGTGCCAAAAAATGTAGATAAAAACATTATGTCTAACTGCCTCCTGCTTTAGTGCTGGGCAAGGTTCCATTGGAGGCATTCTTAGGGGCTAAGAATAAGTGTTTTGGGTACTGCTGAATTACGCTGCACAATTGCAGGATAATTTAGAAGAAAAAGTAAAGATCAGTCATTTAATGCTGCTCTGAATGACCTATCCACTCCCAGCTCTCTGGAAAAGCATCTGTCATTGCAAGTTTAGAGATGCTGCTTCCAAGGAACTTGCACAACCCTTTCAGGAGTTGTGTTTCCACTTCCAAAGGACCCCACGGAGAATGGATTTCTGCTGAAACATTTGTAGGAAAGCAAACCCCTGAGGGGCGCTCTCCTGAGACAGTCTGAAAATCGGAGCAGCTAAGTATGACAGCCAACTAATACAAATGCTGTGCATTCAGGTGCTTGCTTTGATCTTAGAAGTCTAGCAAGAACTTTTCCTCTGTTTTCAGGAAGGACCTGGGGTCCTGGTCTCTAAGGAGCCTGTGGTTCCTAACTTACTTAATTGGCTGTTATGCTACAGTTATTAGATGACCTGCTGCTGAATGAAGCTTCCTCTTTAACCCAAACTCCAAGGTCATGTGGAGTAAACACAGCATCCTGTAACAGTGCCTGGAAATAGCACTTTTACCCTAGTGAATGTTGAATAATTGTTAATTAAATTAAATAAATCATGTATATTCTTGCATTTCCAAGGAGAACCTGTGGATTAATACTTTCAAGAATGGAATTTTCCTGAAGGGATGTCTCAATTCAACTCAGCAGATGGTACTGGACACTCACTGTGCCTAAATCCAGCCCACATCAAGGCACTGAGGATGATCAGACAACTTCAAATGCACCTTATTCAGTGTACTCTTTTATGGCTGCATTTCTACATTGCTTGGCACTATTTCCTAGTATTAAGTAATAGTAAATTCACTACATGTCCCGCTTGCGTTTTGGTCTTTTTTCGCTTTTGTGAAGGTCATCAGAGATCTCTGCTTCACAACCAAGGACACAGTTGTATAATCAGCTTAGTCTATTTTTCAGGGCATTCAAGATTATCAAAGTTTGCATGCTCTTCCACCTCAGTCTCCTTTTCAGGCTCTTCCTGCTCCTTCCCCTGGGCTGTGTCCCTAGAGTTTAGGGCTAGGCTAGCTCCCATCTCCATGTCTAGCCTTTCCCTGGTCACGTAGACTCCATGGCCATCACCACAGGGCTTGTATCTCTACTCCTGGGTTCATGGCTGCCTACTCCTTCATATGTATTCATCCATTCAGGCAAGAGGAAGGAAATAGTAGATATCTCCATGCATGTTAGATCAGGAAACCAAGAGCTTTCTGGGGTTTCCATAAAATATTGATAAAAGACTGAAAGTAGGAGTTGAATCTGGAAAGCCACACCTGATTTAGCAAATTTGGGTTATAACATTTTCCCTTTCACTGTAGTTTGTTATATTCCAAGGGTTTCTAAAGTGTTCGTTATGGAGTGTGGAGGGTATCATCAAAATCAACATGGTGGTGGTTGAAATGATACTGTCCCAAATTTCTAAATTAGGCTAATGTAATCAGAACTACCATGGTTTGCTGTCATACATCCTAGACATCAGGAAATGTCAGCTATATATTTACTTTTCAATATTACTTGACTTTCCTGGCCTTGGTTTTTGTGTTTGGTTGTTATTCTTTTCGTGTGTTTATTGTATCTAGTCTTCTCTGTGAAGTTGGTGATTGGTAGCGATATAATTTTCCTAGTTCTTGTGTTGATTTAAAGTGTTCAGAGCCTACTTATGTGAAACTATGACCAGAATCTGAGATACTTTTGCTTTTTATTTTTTCAGTTTTTAAAATAGCTCTTGTATTTCAGAAGAGCTATAGGTTCGTAGCAAATTGGGAGAGGCAGAGTTCTCTAATCTTCCTTCCGCCACACATGCACTGCCTCCTCCACTGGCAACAGGATTTTTAAATGTTTATTTTCTGTTTGGTGTAGGTTTCATATTATATTATGCATACTATATCTGGAGAAGTTCTATTCTTTTCTAAATGAATGTAGTTTTTCTCATTAGATGTATTAAAACTATAGAAAAGTACATTAAAATCTTTATAAGAAGAGAGTATTTTTTCAAAGTCACCTCACATTTTTAACAGGCTTTCCTTAAATATATTTCACTATTATATTCTTGAGTATAAAAAGACTCATAGCTATTATATCTCTTTTAAAGATTGTGCCTCTCATGACTATAAAATATTCTTTGTCCTTCTTAAAATGGTTTTCACCTCAAAACCTACTTTCAATGGTATTGCTACTGCCACGTCTGTTTTCTTTTCTCCTTTCTTTTGACTCTTTATTAGTATGAAAGTATTTAACTGTCTGTCCAGTTCAACCTTCTCATTCCAGTTTTCTGCTAATGGATCTTATAATAACTACACAAATGGATATTAATTCACAGAATCAAGGAATTTGAATTTTTTTAACTACTAGGTTTTACTTTTCTTTAACAACTGATGGATTTATTTTCATAAGATGATTTTTTTATTTGGTCTTTCTTAATGGTTCTTATTTCTTTCTATTCTATTACTGGCTTGGTGTAAATGTGTTTTATTCAGTTTTTTCTCCTGTATTATTTATGCTATACATTTTATGAAATATTTATATATTTGAAATCAAATAATGAATTAAGGAACAATATTTGCTCTTATAAAAGGTATATCTGGGATATTTGTCAAATTTCCTCTGCTAGCTTTCCATATACCAAATGGATGCAGGAAGTTTTATTTGTTTTTATCATTTTGTTTTAACTTTACTCATCTTTGTTATATGTTGATCATAATATTCCTTTTGCATAAAAATCTAATCCTGTTTGGGCAGTTTAATACCTTTATCAAGTAAATGCATGCATTAGAATTTTGTTTTTCACCTCAATTCTCTTAGTTTTCTCCCAGACCGCATCAGTAGGATCCATCTCATGTATTTGCTTAGCTCAGGCCTTTCATTTGAGCTTTGAGTCCTCCTTTGAGGTCACTGAGCTTTGAGGTCACAGGCTCAGTGACCTTCCCTGGTGGGATGTAACCCCAGGCTAGGGGGACAGGAATGTATACAAAGGTATAACAACAGCAGACCAGAGTTGGGTCTCCAGGACTAAAGTGTGTGAATTCCCAGAAAGAAAGTGTTTAGGATGGTGCATTCAGGTCCTCATAGGGCTCTGCTATCCTACACTCCCTTGTTAGCATATTTATCAAGATATCATATGCCCTACAAATAACCCATTTAAAGAGCACAGTTAAAATACCTTCATTGTACATTTTGTATGTTATTTACTATTTCAGCTTCTCATACTAGGGAGTGAACACAATGTTTAGACATGTAAGTCTGGTTTATTTTACTTATGAGTATGGTTTCCTGTTTCCGATGGCTGAGTAGTATTTCATCGTATCAGAAGACACTCTCTCATTATCTTATTTTGAAATTTTGTGTTTTTTCTCTTTAAAATAAAAAATAACAAAAGTAAAAAATTATTTTTACTGTACTCATAGAATTGTACAAATTTTATCACAGTCAAAATAAAAAAATTCTATTTCTTTGTCCTGCTTTCCAATCTTCCAGCCTACAGCCATCACTAACGTTATCTTTATGGATGTGTTTACTCTGATCACGGCTTATTGCTCTTGTTCTTTTTTTTTTTTTCCTTTGAGGTACCAGGAATCAAACTCAGGACCTTGTGTTTGCCAGACAGCTTCTGTGCCACTGAGCTAGATACCCGAGGCTTATTTTTCTTTCGATATAAGTGCAATCAGGTTATAAGTAGTCTTTGGAGATTGATGTTTTTCTTGTAACACAGTTTTCAAATTCTGTACATGTTGTAACACGAATCATTTGTTCATTTCTGTTTATTGATGAACATTTTCCTATTACCTGGATATAACACATTTTGCTTACCCATTCATCAGGTAATGGGCCTTTGCTGCACTGTTTTTATCTCTTGGATATTATGGATGATGTTACTATAAAGTTCATGTGCTATTTTTCAGTGAACCTGCTTTTTTTTCTTTCATGAGGACCTGTGGAACTGGTGCATGGTTTTCCAAATTGGCTGCACAGTTTTACAACCCAGAAGCAGCATGTGACGGTGGCAGTTCCTCTACTTTCTTACTAGCTTTTGTCTCTGAATTCTTACTTATAGAGTATCCTATTGGGAATGAGTTTTAAAAACTGGGAAAGGCATCTAGAGATAAAGAGAGGAGCAAAGGAGACAAAAGGAAGGAAAAGTAAAAGGAATTATTGTGTGTTATGCACATGTACCAGTGATAAATGTAATCATTATGTACTACAAAAACGTAGCAATTAAAATTTTAAAAATAAATTATTTATTCTTGTTCAGATACAATGATGCCTATAGGGGATGACTATTGCCTTGAAGATGGTTCGTTGGTTGCAGTCTATTAGAGGAGGGCACATGCAGGGCACAGGGGAATGTGAGAAACTCCAGGGTTGATCAGGAGGCAGAAATCACAAAGAGCAGAGCAAGGAATTGTGTTGTAGCATCCTCAGGAGAGACAAGATAGTAAGCTGATTTGTGACTGGTTAGTTTAAATAACTTCACAATACTCCCCTCTACAAGGTATAGGGGGTACCTCTGGTTGTCTGGTATCTGGTTCTGAAATAATTAAAGCAGGAGAAAATAGTGTCCCAGAATGCAAGAGCTTGATGGAAGAGGTGGCTGGGAGTATCGGTTCTGGGTGGACAGGGGTGCTTGCAGGGAGTCACTCCCTATCCCTAGTAATTAGTTCACAGACAAGCCGCAGCTTGTCCTGGGTCAGCAAGCATCTAAATATCAGGGCATAAGAATACCTGTAATAAAGACATATGTTAATACGGAGCTAAGTGGAGCTCAATGTGGTTTGGATTTGAATGTCCCTGCTGCCTGAATTTTCTCATTCCATGCAATTTGACAGAATGCCTTTGGAATGTCAGACATCATTCTAAATACACAGGCATTACAGTTTATATCTGCATGTCCTGTCAAAGCCTCAGGTGCTCATGAATGGGGCTTTTTGAAGGTGATTGGATCACAGGAATGTGAGACTTATCAATGGATTAGTCCTGATGAATTCATAGCAAAATGGGATGTTGATAGGAGCAGCCTGGTGGGAGAAGGCAGGGCAGTAGGGGCCAGGCCTGGAAGGGTCTGTCTCCCTCTCCTTGATCTCTCTATTCCTTGCTGCCTCTCATGTACTATTTCTTCTCTGCCATGCCTGTCCACCCTGCTGCCCTATCTTGGAGCCAGCTAATTATGGACTGAAACCTCTACAAACTGTGAGCTAAAATAAACCTTTTCTCCTTACAGTTGTGCCTAATGGGTATGGAATCTCAGCAACAAGGAAGTAACTGAAACAAAAGGATGTAGCAATGCTTCATTCTATTTTAGACTACTCTATAGCATGTCATAAACTGTGTGTCTTATCAACAACGGACAATCATTTCTCACAGATCTGGAGGATTTCAGTCTAAAATCACTAGCATACTTGATGTCTGATGAGGATCCATTTTCTGGTTCATAAATTGTACCTTCTCACTGTGTCCTCACATAGTGTGGGATGGTGGAATGAGCTCCCTATGATATATTCAATAAGGACAATACGCTTCCTGAGAACTCTTCTCATAAATCCCTGTCTTCCTTCACATAGATAGCATCACCTCAAAGGATGGAATTTTATTAGGTGAATCTGCACTTACAGAAACATTCAGATCATAGTATGCTGTGATGCAGGGGAGACCCCTACACTTATGAGGCCTCAGAACCTGGTAGATTACATCATCAATAAGTAAGTTTTTTGGGTCAAATTTTGTAGTGACATCATAGCAATCTGATCATGCAGGATAAGTGTTTTATCTAGGAAAGAATGCCTACATTCTCTCTGAGGAGATGGCCCTTAGCAGAGAGGGGGATTGTAAGGGAAGTCATTTGTAGAAAGAATTTAGACAAGGGAATTTTAGTCCAAGGGCATAGCAGTGATCCTCAGCTCTTGGAAAGCTCACTAAACAGAAGGCAGCAGAATGTGGTCACATCGTGGGGATCTCAGAGGAGAATGACGCATGATGAATTCAGAGTTAGCCATGAACCTAATTTTGCAAAACCTTGTGAAGGTGGTGTCCAGTGCTAGTGTCCTAGGGAGCATAAGCCATTTAACACAAATTTAAAATGACACAAGAGGCAATATTTAATTTTCTTCTACTTCTGGGGCTAGAAGTCCACAATCAAAGTGTGAGCATTGCCATGCTGCCTCTGGGCCTGGGGGAAAGCGTCTGATCTCTTGCCTCTTCCTAGTGCTGGGGTTTATCAGGAACATCTGACTCATACATCCAAGGCTACAAATGGCTTTCTCTTAGCTGGCTCTGTCATCACATCTCCATCTTCTTACCAGAACATCAACCATGCTGGATTACAGGCCTGTGCATATCATAACTTAGCTAATTATGTCTTCAGTGTCATTATTTCTGAGGCGGTTTACTTTAATTTAAGGTACTAGAGATGAGGATTGCAGCATGTGTTTTGAGTTGAGGGCACAATTCAATCCAAAACAAGGAGATTGCTATTCCCAGTACATTCACTTTGTAGAGCTTGCTGATTAAAATGATGTGGAGGGACCAGGGATATCTCCCAGTGACACAGTGCTTGCCTGACAAGTGTGAAATCCTGAGTTCAATTCTTGGTAGCAAAATGAAAAAAAAAAATGATGTGGAGGGATAAGGAGGGAGAGGGGACTGAGAAACATTCCTGGTTCTCAGACTAAGGGAAGGATGTTTGATGGTGCACCAAAGAGAAGGGTACCATTTTTAACACGGTTTGCTTAGATATCTGTTTGAATAAAGTCATTGGAATTTCATATCTCATTCTTGGATAAATATCCCAGGATGGAGATTTGCCCTTGGATTCCTTGGAATTCCAGTAGGTTTTTGAAGCTAGCAGAACACAGAAGATGAAGAAGAGAATACAGCCAGTAGGCTGGATCTTGATCATATCAATGTTAGAGGAAAAATGTTAAGCCAGTAAAGCAAGGAGGGAAATTAATTGGTGCAAAGTACCTAGTAAGGATCATGTCATCAAGAGGAAGGAGACAATGCCACATTCACACACACACACACACACACACACACACACACACACACTCTGAGCAACAATTAAAAGGGAATTTAAAGAAAGTAAGGCAAAAATGTTAGTTAATCTGAGCTCATAAAGTGATGCCCCAAGTATATGATGCAGGAATATACTTTCAAACATTCAATGTTAATTATTAAATGATTCATGTAAAATGAAATTTTAATTAATTTTATGTGTGTTGCTTGCAGAATTCACAAGTATGAAGTATAAGATTTTGTTCATTTAACAACTGAGTTCCATTCCTGTGACTAGGTTGGTAAATAAACAAAATACCGAGTGAAGGTATTTACATTCTAAATATGTGAATATTTAAATATGTGAAATATCTAAATATGTGACTAACTCTTAGAAACCAATAAAAATGATACAAATAGATAATCAAAAGATATTAACATAACAATCAAAATATATTAACATAAACTTAATTTGGCTGGTAAGCACTTAAGAAATTGTCAAAACATAGAACTATAAAGAATATTCAAGGGCTGGGGATTTAGCTCAGTGGCTTAAGTGCCTGCCTGGAAGAATATTCATAAATGCAGTTTTAAAGTGCATAATAATACTTAAATAAGACCCAATAGGAACAGCAGCTCACAGATCAGAGGAAAAGGGATGTGTTAGCAAGATAGTTCTATCATGTTTTTCAAGTTATTCATACAGTCAGGAAGTTTAAATTCTAGAGAAAAACAGTAAAAATCTTGGCACTGACTCTTGGGTACCATAATGACACTGGGCAATCATTAGGTTATAAAATGGGTTGAGGACTCATTCATAAGGGAAAGTAGACTTCTACAAGCTGCACCAGTCAAAATTCACTCCATGGAAGTTAGTCCACATTTATACCTATGTGACTGTCTTAGGTACTTTTTCTCTCATTGCTGGGACAAAGTACCTGATACCCAAAGTTAAAGAGGAAAAGATTTATTTAGCTCACAGTTTGTAGATATTTGAGTCCATAATTGGCTACCTCCAAAGCAAGGTGGCACATGACAGAGAGGCAACAATTCATGGCAGCAGAAAATAGCAAAAGCAAAGAAAGACAATGAGATAAGCCTCTACCTGCCCCTTATATTATATCCAGTCTACTGGGAGTGGGTGATGCTAATCCAATCAGTAGACTGATCCAGCAATCACCCACCCATAATCCTGGCATCCTTAAACTCAACATTGCACTATGAATTAATCATATACTCTAGATTCAGCCACCTTTGAAAAAGTCCCATGACTACATAAAGCTATGAGGTGACATATAGACACAAATCATAACATTCAAACTCTCTCCCCACAAAGACTAATGGACATCTCTTTATGCAAAAGATATTTAGTCCATCTCTAAGAGTTGCCAAAGTTGTAACAGTTTCAGATTGCTGAAAAGTCCAAGTCAAAAATCTTCTCTGACATTAAAGGCAAACTTTTAGCTATGAGTCTCTATACAGATGAAAACATTCCCATCCCAAAAGTTACAAACAAGGATATTCAAAGGATTGGGATCAAAGCAAGTCCAAAATCCAGCAGGACAAACATTAAGTCCTGTATTTCCATGTGCAACCTCGGTGGGAATCTGTGGCAAGATGGGAACTCCAAAGGGCTTGGGTGGCTCTGGCCCTATGGTTGTAGCTCCCAAAGCTTTTTTCTTGAACTGCTCTGCTACTTCCTTTCAGTTTCCCTCAGACAATCCATGTTCCTGGTTTCTCCAAACTTCTGGCGTCTCTACTGGACCTTTCACTTCACATTCACAGCCTCACACTCTATTCTCTCAGGGGCACACTGTCTGGCCTCCAAGATCTTCTCCTGAAACCGGTATTGAGTCCTTCCTAGCCCCAGAACCCTTGCGTTCTGCATGCACCTAAAGCCAGTGCCACGTGAATAATCCCAAGGTCTGCTGCCAGCTGGAGCTGTAGCCAGGAGTCCCTCTCTCTTGGTTGTGAGAGTCAAGTGCCCAGATTACTGAGAACTATGAATCCAATTATGAGTAAGAAATTTTGTAGACCACTTATTGAGGAACATGGTACTCTTGGGCTATCTTCTCACAGCAAAGTCTTCCACTTTTGCAAGTTTTAGGCTATAAAAGGTGGAGTCCTGCTGCTTTTTGTGGTGCTTTTTGTGATGACCTCTTTTTTATTTTTCTATTTCTTCTTAGCAATCAAGAAACTCTGATCTAACTTTGCGGTCCACGGCTTTATTGGAGCTTCCTTTCCGTCCAAATTCACAAGATTTTAAATCATTCTGCTGGGATCTTTGCTCTTGATTATAAACATAGATCTTGCTAAAAGCCCCATGTCATGGCCTCAATGTTAGAATGCCATGAAATTTCTTCTTCAAGATTTATTATCCTGCCCACTCTCACTTTATCTTAGCCTCAGGCAAAGTCTCTGGACATGAGCAAAATGCAGGCAAAGTTTCTGCCAAGCCATAACACATATCACCCGGAGTTCAAAAATCAATGCAGTTCTTCTTAGCAGAAACTTCCTGATCCTACTCTTTATAGGTAGGATATCTTTCAGTCTTGTGGTTTTTCAACTTCTGACCAGAATCTCCCATGCAGCACTGCCTTAGACTTTCCAGCATTACTCTTTTGGCGTGCATCTCCAAACCTTTCCCAACTTTCCCTTAAACCAGTTCCAAAGGCTCCTGAACTAAAAGGTCAGGTATAGTCACAGCAACAACTCCATTCCTAGTACCAAATTCTGTTTTACTTACTTTTCTGTCATTGCTGGGACAAAATACTTGATCCTCAATGTTAAAGGGGTTTATTTAGCTCATAGTTTGTAGACATTTCAGTCCTGCTGGCTCTAAGGCGAGTGGCTTGTGGAAGAGGGGCAACAGTTCTTAGTGACAGAAGACATCAAAAGCAGCAAGAGAGAATGAGATAAGTCTCTTTCTTTCTTTTACATTGTATCTGGTCTACAGAGATCAGGGAGGTTCTAATCCAATCAGTGGACTGATCCAGCTGTCAATCTCCCTTAATCCCAGCATTGCACTATGAATCAATCATACACTCCAGATTCACATCATGGTGGTATGAGGCTGTGGGGGGACATCTAGACACAAACCATAACAGTTACTTTTTTATCAGATTAGCTCGTCATATCTCTGAGTTTCTCCACTCTCTTTACCACTCTATTATTACATAGTCTCTGGACTTTGCTACAGAGTTGGGGAACAGCATCTGGCAAATGTACATGTACTTGAATGATCTTGTTGAAACCACCTAACCTATATGCAATCAAAAAAGGACTGTGAGATGAATATAATAATTTTCATATAAATATAATATGAATTTTTAATATGTAAAGATCTTGTACTTGCAATTTTACACAATCCATTCTTGCATCCACTCTGGATTTTGCTAGCAGAGTCAATTCTGAGGGCATAAATGACTTTGGAAATTTCTCTTTGTCTCTATCCCTTATTTTAAATATTTCAAATACCAGAACAACATTTTAGGTTACTCACTAATACTTTGTCTTGTTGAAACTGAGGTAACTTTAAATTTCACAAATTGTCAAAAATGGCAATGTCCAATTTAAAATAAGCAATTAATCTTTTTATATTTTTGTTAATGCACTATCAAAAAGTTGCTGTTTTAATGTTATTAAATGTTGCTAATGAATTCTTTCAAACTATAAAATAGCATGTAAATCTTTTCTAAAATACATGCAAGAGTGCTTCTAACTTTACTTTTTAATGTTATTTTAAGTTTCATACAACTCTAGTAAGAATTACCTCTTCTAAATAAACACCTAAAATTTTACAGATTGATCCCCTTTTAGGATAAGCTATAATAATCTAAATAAAATACATAAAATTTGACTCAGTATTACCGTACTATGGCCAAATGTTACTTAGGTCAGCAAAACCAAGAAGGCTTAACATTAGGAAGGATGGCAGATCAGATAAATATACCAAATAGCTACTAATAATAACAACTGCTACCTGCTCTTCCTGTGGGATAATATTTTTCATGGTATATGATATAATGACTTCAGGCTATGCTTACTGTAATTCCTTTTGCATAAGAAATTAAGTAATTCATAGATCATACAGAAAATTCTAGAGGTGGGAAAACAATCAGAGCTTCCTCAGCCTGTAGTATTGACTCTCATACTGAAATAGCATATGATCTTTTTGTAACTTTAACTACAATATAATTCTTAATCTATAAAATTCTTAAAGCAAATCATCATATATCAAGTGTGATGAACACAATTCATACATCAATCTCAAAATGAATGGTTAAATATTAAATTCACTGTAATAAAGGAACAAAAAAGTGAATTATTATCAGGAGTTTAGTAAAATATTGGCCTAAAAATTCCGTCTAACCGACTAAAACAAAAAGACATGACTTTTAAAAAAGATCCATCATATACTTAGCTAAAGTCCCAGATGAACATAAATTTTGATGCATTAATGAGTAAAGGTAGAAAATTCAATCATACACCTATTTAACACAAGAGAATGTGGAGGATGGCCATATTGTCCTCCCCAGACCCAAATGTGATTGTGTTTGCTTGCGAACAGCAGAGGCTGCATAGAGTCTACTGCCTTAAACCTACTTTCAGTTTAAACAGTGAGTCTGGCCGAGGCTGTGTATGTGACTTCATGATAGCAACCAGATGGCGAGATGGGCTAGCTCTGCTCCCTGCCAACGCTAGAGTTGAGTCCAGAGAAGCGGGCTGTGATGCTGTGGGGCCAAGATAAGAGATAACCTCTCCACCGAGGCCTGTGTGACTGCAGAGAAAATGCCTTTTGGAACTGCCTGCGAAACAGGTTATTCACCACCTGAATCTGACTGCTCTGTCCCTTTTGCAAGAATCTTTTGTGGCCTTTTTAAAGCCTGCCTGGACAGTTATCTAGCACCTCCTGCCATTATCTCTCAACCGATTTCCTCAAAGTAAACGTGAGTAATAAATACTGAGGTTCTGGCTGTCTGGTGGCCTGTGTTCCCTGTGCACGACTGGTCACCCTAGATCCCCGCTGCACTGCTGTTTGTCTCTCGCTCTTGGTTTTCATCACTCACGGTAACTTCTTACAGAAATTGGGGACTCACTGTTGGCGTCCCCGGTAAGAGAAATAATTTACAAAATATAAAATACAGAATATTTCAATGATTATATTATTTTAAAATGCATAGTTTTAATTGACATAAAGTGGAAAATTAAACAACTAGAGAAATATATACATTAAAAAAATTATACATTGGTAAATAGCTTATAAGAGTAATATTATACATTGGTAAATAGCTTTTAAGAATTGATAAAATTATTTTTAAAGTTAAAAAATAAAATGGTTCTGGGCTGGGGATTTAGCTCAGTGTTGTAAGTGCCTGCTTGGCATGTGCGAGGTCATGAGTTTGATCCCGTTTTAAAAAAAAAAAATTCTAAGTATAAAATGTTTAGCTGAACACAAATTGAAGAGAAAATATTAGTTTCATAAAATATTGTCATAATTAACCTGCTTAACTTGTCTGTTTGTCTTTTTGAAAACAATTGTAGCAGTCACAAGATTATAGGGCAATAAACCCTTTCATATTTAATTGATGCAGTGTTAAAAAAATAAACTTCCCAGAAGTAAATTAGAGGTAATGATTCAATATATTTTTAAAATCCTTTTATTTAGTACTTGAACTTCTAGAATAAAAACTTGAAAAAATCAAAATGAATATGTAAACATTTGAATACAAACATATTCATGTAACACATAAAAATGAGAAAAGGAAACATTTATCCAAATTGGAGAGTTTGGTCAAGTTGGTGACACCACAACTTAGACAATATAATGAGACATTTGATTTAATACTTAAAATGATTACAATAATGTCATTTGAACTGCCTCTTAGAAAATATAGATCTAAACATTATTACGCTATAATTGGTGTACCATATGCTTAAATTTAGATGTTTCTAAATATTGATTCTATTTATAATTTTTAATATTAATACCATAACATGAACTAACTATAATATATAAAAAGAGGAAAAAACTACTGTTCCTTCTTATATATGCACACATAGCACATACTTAGCATACATTAGAGAAAAAATAAGTAACTAGCTAAATTTAACTGAAATTGTTAGTAATATTCATGATTCTAATTAAGTCTTTTTTTTTAAATTTCTAACTCCATTTCAAGAATTCTCTATAGTGAATACTCCTAAAATATTTACAAAGGCCAATTGACCTATGAAAAAATGTTTAACCTCACTACTAAAAAAAACAAAAACAAAAACATAAAACAACCTAAAATAAGGTTCCCATCAAAATTATCAGCATTTCAAGAGTTGCATATTTATACATATATATGTGTATGCAACAGACAATAGTGTATGCATACACTGTATAACATACATATATCAGATAGAGAGGGTCCCTGATTTATGATAGTTCTATGATTTGTTGACTTTACTATGATAAAAACACAGTATCTATTCAGTAGAAACGGTATTTTTAACTTTGAATATGGATTTTCCTCCAGCTAGCACTGTGTGCTAAAACTTTTTCTTGGGATTCTGGGCAGCAGCATGGAGGTGCAGCTCCCAGATCAGTGACATACATGATCATGAGGACCTGCTCTCTACCATGCCCTCTGCTGCTGATGTTTGGTAGAGTAGGTGTATTAGATGCCTTTTCAGTGTACGATATTTTCAGCTTATGATGAGTTCAAGAAGGACATAACTCTCTTACTACAGACACATTCTCATAATATGCATGTAGTATGGATTATGTTGATAATATAATAGTGTGCATATATTTTTGCACGACAAAGGTGCTTTGAGATAGCACTTTAGCAACAATTTCACAGAACTTTGAAAAAAAATTACATCTTTTTTTTGACCCAGTAGTTTTACCTACTAGCATCTCTTTCTTTCAACCACTAATGTGAGCCCACAATTACATAAGAAGATCATGGTGGATAGAAAAGGCAGGAAGGTTTCATTCCATGAAGCCAGGCTTTAATCCTGGTTCAGTTTTGTTAGCTATGTTGTACACATCATCTAACATCTGAATCCTCAATTTCTTCAAAACTAAAATGGACATAGTGAAAGCAAATACTGCTGAGGGTGACAGAAGTTGCCTGTGAATGAATGGTCTCCTGCAGGGCTCAACATGTAACTGGTACAGATCTTGCCACATCTACATGCGTGCTTATCACTACTGCTAAGGAAATATTGTCAGCAGCCTGTTAGGTTCCATATGGCAGTTGGCCAAATTGACAGAAAAGTGTTTACCCATGTGAGAAAGGACTCATGATATTTCAGAGTGGACAAAAAAATAATATATGAACATATAATCAAAATATTAAAGAGTTATTTGAGGGTGGTGAGATTATTGGTGATCATCATGCTTCTTTGTATTTTCCTAGTGCACATTGTACAAAATGATATTAAGCAAATTGAAAAGCAGTGGTCTTTAGTGGTACTTAATGTTCGTTCACATTCCTCCATCTTAACATGATTACTTCCAATTTTATGTTTTCCCTTTCAATATTTAATCTGTTTCCACATATTTCTTGTTAAGTTCAAGTTTACATACAATTGTACGTTCTGTTATTCTTTCTATGTATTTGAAGTTTTCCATGTTGTTTTTCCATTTTTATTATCATCATTTTAATGGTTACCTTCTGTAACATTGGGTTAATGTGAAATAATTACTTAGCATATTAATAGATTCATTTATACTCCCCAGTATACATTTTCCATAAAAATTATAGTTTTACAAAAATCTATGTGCATATAATTCATTTCAATTTGTCCATCCTCCTTCCAGAGAACAACTCTCCAGAAGTGGGTGTACGATGTTGAACAAGAAGAGCTTTTTTGTGAATTTTATTAACTTATCACAGTACTCTTGTGTCTAAGGTAATTTCTCTGATTCACCATGTTATCAGTTATACCACACTGTGTCCAGTGTTCCACAGACCCACCATGAACATTTTGCTTTTTGATGAAATATTACTTGTTTCCTTTATAAAAATTGCCTTAATAAGTGTAACCTTAATTTTATTTTAGGTGGATATGTTTTAGAATTAAATATCTGACCACAATTCCTAACATACTGTGTTGTTTGGGTTCTTCATTCAAACTATTTGTTAATTTATCACTTTTATGTCTTCTGTTATTATTACTGGATCTTGACTCAAACAACTGAAAATATAACAATACATTTTAAGCAGATCTTTTAATGAACTAAGTGGGAAGTGATACCGGAAAATTATACTTAATCATAATCCTGTAAAATAGTGTCACTATGGTTTTGCAGTAAATCCATGTTTTAAAAGAATTTCTATTTGGATATTTAGAAGTGAAAGCTTTTTGTTTGTTTGTTTGTTTGTTTGCACTTTCAAATATTCTCATAAAAAAGTATAAAGGCAAAAGTGGACAACTCATGATGTTTATTTATACCTTGGGGATAAGTTTGCAGAATTTCACCGTGTTACCTTTTTGAGTCTTGTTTATGTTTACTGGTATTTGCATATATTTTAAAATACACTGACAAACATGATTATGTGAGTACATGTTAAAAACAAAATATACACAGATGTGAACTGGTTGTCCTATTTGTGGAATAAAGACTTGGGTATACATTTTTGCTTTTGGATTTGGAAATTTGTATTAAATTCTATCTTCTACTTTTTGTTTTGGATAGAATGGCTGACAGTCAGGCCTGGGCTGGTTTTCCCTCCTGTCTTTCACACAGTGGATGGGCAGAGAAGGCGGGTGGCTGGTAACCTTTCCACAGTAAACATGTTTGCCTTCTTGTCATTAGCATTCACTTGCTCTGTTTGTATTTCTGACAGCTCTGAGGATTAAATCCTCCAAGTATTGATTTGGACAAACTCCTTTGTGTTTCCATCAAAAGCAACATCACCTTCCTTCCAGTAGTAGGCAGATGACACAATCTTCCATTCATTTCCAAAGAGCGTCCACCTTCTGGGCAGTGGCATGTGTGTTCTTCCCCCCTCCCTTTGAATTAGAAATTAAGGTGCTGCTGTGTAGAATAGATAAGGATGATAATGTTTCCCCTCTTTCAGGAGAAAAGGTCAAATGGATACCTTAACCCCAAATGGGATCCAGCCTATTGGCATAAACGTAGCTAGCTGTTCAGAGCAAAAATCTCAATGGAGAGAGTCTTTGTTGTTGTTATTGCTTTATTTTGCCAGTAACACAAGTTCAGGATAAAAGATGAAAGACACTGTTTCTGCTGTTTTCTTTTGTTTGAATATGCAGCTTAACCACTTTCAGTGGGACAGGAAAGAACCACATTTCCATATACATGCACTCTGAGCTAGTCATGTTCACAGATACCATCTCATTTAACTTGCATGTGAATGATGATGGCCACTTAATGAGGCAGGAGTCTTGCCCAGTGGGCAAGCTCTTGACCACCCAGTGGACAGCTAAGTGATGGGTCAGTGCTAGGAGACCTGCTTTTACTTCTTGCCAGCACCAGCTCTGAGCAATTCTTTTCCATAGTCAGGAGGCTCTGATGAGGCCTCTACCCATTGCTGTGTGGGAGGTGAAGCATCTACCATACCGTAAGAGGGTTTTCAGCCAGGCCTGAGGACTAAACAGACAAAAGGAGACCAACAGAGAAAAGGCAGGCACTTTTACTCACAGTATGTCCTGCTCTGGCTGGGAGCCCTCAGCGTAGAAGAAGAGTCAATGCATTAGCAAAAAGTAAATGCTTTTCTGTGACGTCCAACGGAGAGAAACAACTGTGCAAAAAATCTACACAGGGAAGCTAAAAGAATATGAAAGTTACTCACATGAAATCTATTTGTACAAGTTTTTTAATCTCAGCTTCCTTTTCTGCCTTTTTTCTTTTTGATTAACATATAGTAATTGTACACATTAATGGAGTACAAGGAATACACTGTGCACTGAACAGGTCCAATTTCCCTGTGTGTGTGTGTGTGTGTGTTCCGGGGATAGAATGCCGCTCTCCATTCCTGAGTTACAGCCCCAGCCCTTCTTCTCCATTCTTGACACCATGTCGTGAGAATGTTCCTTCCTTTCCGCCACAGGGAGCACACCTTCCTAAGGGTATTTTTCCTCTCATGTTCAGAAAGAAGAAAAGACGATTCGGAGCACCCTTCTTCCAACCACTGTATCTATTTTTAAAGCACATGTAGTTTAAAATAGGTGTTATGCTAAAGCAACATTATTTTGGGATGGCATATTCTCTCATGCCCTCTCCCATTGGAAGCCACAGTCTAAGTAAATGACTGAATCTAAGTATGTTGAGTAGAATTTTCAACGCATCAGCAGAGGAAGTCGATCTGCTTTCCTGACTTTGTAAATGTATGCACAGAGTAAAAATCACAGCGATGATAACATTTTTAGAAAGCTCCTATTGAATAAAGGAGACAATGCTCAAACTGTATTTCAAACCTTTTGGAACCTTTTATGAAAATGCTTAGCAAAATTCCACAGAAAAACACTCCTTAGTTTTTTTCCAATGTGGAAAAGACTTCTAGAGTCAGAATGTGTTAGTTTTCCTAAAATTCGTATATTGAGATCCTGTGCTCTGGAGTGATGGCATCAGGAGATTGAGTCTTAAAGGAGGTTATAAGTTCAGGAGGTCAGAGCCCTCAGAGCCAGCTTTTAATACCATTATGAAAGGCACCCCTGAGTGCTGCTTCTGCCCTTCTACTGTGGAAGGGTAAGAGCACTAAACTCGCAAGCTGGCCTTCAGCAAGTAATGAATCTACTTTGAATTTGGGCTTTTCAGTCTTCAAAACCATGGGCAAAAAATGCTGTCATTTATAAGCTATACAGCTTATGTTTTTTTTTTCTTTCGTTGTAGTAGATTGTCTAAGATAGTTACATCCTCTGTAAATCTTGCAGCATTGTTACAAGGCTCAAAATAAGTAAAAGATTTGAAGGGAAAATCTATGCACAGTCTACTTAGAAATAGATTTGTCAGTGTTAACTATTAATTTAATTATGTTTTGAACAAACAATTTCTTTTTTTTTTTTTTTTTTTTTTGCGGTACAGGGGATTGAACTCATGACCTTGCGCTTGCCAGGCAGGCGCTTATGCCACTGAGCTAAATCCCCAGCCAGACAATTTCAATCATTATATACATTTCTGGGTCTAGTACTGACTTATAATTGTTCTATAAACTGTGAATTTTGGGAATAAGAGAGGACTTATTTAGACTGTATTGAAATATTTCAATTATTCTTTGAGCCCTATAATCTTAAAAAAAGACCAGAGTGTGCAAAGGGAAAGAAAAGACTCCTACCCCAAGCTGACCAACCAACAATCATCCTTTGACAAGTTGCCACTCATTTCATTGAATGTAGCTTCCATAGGTCAGACCTACTGTGCCAAAAATAATGTAACCCTTCTCTGGACTCTAAAGTGATTCCAATTTTCTGGGGATCCTTGCATTTGTTGAATTGTCCCTGAATATTCATTAATTTCCATGTGAGGTAAATGTCAGCTTGAAACTAAAGGTGACCTAAATGCCATAGCACTTAAGAGAACTAAAATAGAGTGCGCAAGAATTAATGAGCTTAATGGACACTCATTCCGTATTCAGAGCAAGAGGCGGTGGCTCACTTGTCCGCATTGGCAGTCACAGAAACCTGGGTATCCTTTAGCCTGCAGGTCAAATCATGTAACCGAGAGCCATTTGGTTAGGAGTTACAAAATGAGCTGGCATTATTACTTTAAATGTTAATCATGCATATCAAAAGCACTTGGGCCACTTCCCAAAATAATATAGTTCTAGCACAGTGGGAGGCAGTGTGTGTGTGGTAGAAAGGACAGAGAAATAGGAGTGGGAATGCTGGGCTTTTTCTATCACCTTGGTTACTAAATTGTGGTAGCTCACTCAGCATGTAGAACTGAAATCCTGAAGCATTTCTTCCGGTTTATCTTCAATCTTTGAAAAAATAAAGAAAGAAATAAAATGGAAAAAAAAAGTGTTTAAAATAAAAATAAAATCTTGTCTCAAACCTTCATTCAGATTGCCCCAAGGGTGATTATCACATGAAAATCACATTCACTCCCCAGGGTAACTCTGAAAGACATGACTGGATAGTGTGAGCACTATCCTCAAAGGAGGATTGGCCCACCAGTGGTTCATTGCTGATGTACTATTTTTTTTTAATTTTACATACAATAAAACAAAACAAAGCAAAGCAAAGCAGAACAGAACAATACAAGCAATAAAGGACTTCACAATAAGACAACGGTACCTCAGCAGTGACTATCTAATGTCTCTTGTTTTCTTTGAAATAGTTGACCATACCTTCATGCACAATATCTAACGTTACAAAATAGTATAAAACCAATCAGAAGAATGAAAGCATTACAGGACTTCCAAATCAGACAACAATGGTTACTATAATATGTTGTTTTCTTCAAAATAGTTGTCCATACTACCACACATAATAAATTAAATAAAACACAACAGAATAGAACCAATCAAAACAAAAGTGTAAAAGCATGATAGGACTTCAAAACAAGATGATAGGAAATCAGCAATGGCTGCCATAATGTCTTGTTTTCTTCAAAATACCATCACACCATCATACCATCTCACATAATAAAATCAAACAAAACAAAATAGAATAAAACCCATTAAATGAATGAATGAAAACATTATAAGACTTCAAAACAAGATAATAGGAAACAAATCATGATTACCATAATATATCCCATTATGTTCAAAATAGCTGCCCATACCATCAGACACAGTAAAATCTAACAAAACAAGACTGAACAAAGCCAAACCTAACAAAATTGTGAAAACAATACAAGAGTTAAAGACAAGATAATAAGAAATTCACAGTGGTTAACACCTTCTCCTCCCAGGTATTTCCTCTCCCATCACTTTTACAATAACTATTTTGCTTTTTAGATCCCAATAACTCCTTCTGTTTTTGTGCTAGGGTTCACCCATATGAGTTCACACCATTTTGCCCATTAACATGATCTCCAGGAGCACCCATTTACTTACAAGAGCCTTGAGATTATTATATTGTATAGCTTGGTAGCTTTCCATTGTATGAAAATACCATATCTTTCTTATCCATTCTGTAGTTGATGGGCAAGTTACTCTTGCTTTTCTCTGGTCTCCTGTCACATGGAAAAATTGCTCTCTCCTTTAACTTTCAGTCTATGAACTTCCTTCAAGTTAAGAGTGTTTCTTGTATATAGTATTTTGATGGATCTTGTTCCTTGATCCACTCTTTCTGAGTTTCTTTTTGTCGGTGAATTGAGGTCGTCTACGTTAATGGTTACAGCCTGCATGCACTGGTTCCTCTCCACCATGCTGTCCTCCTGCTGTCGGCCCTCCACATTCCCCTTCATTCAATTATCTGTCCTTTTTGGTGATCCCCTTCTGCTGCTGTTCCTGGAAACATGATCATCTTTATCTTTCTCTAGAATATCTTTTAGCACTCTCTGTAGGGTTGATTTGGTGGTCATGAATTCTTTCAGTTGTTCTTTATCATGGAAGAGTCTTATTTTTCCATCAATTTTGAAAGATAGTTTTGCAGGGTACATCAATCTGGGTTGGAAGTTGTTTTCTTTCAGAATTTGAAACACTTCACTTCAAACACTTCTTGTCTTGATGGTTTGTGTTGACAAGTCTGCAGTGATTGTGACTGGTTTTCCTTATAGGTGATCTGTTTCTTTTCTCTAACAGCTTTTAATATTCTTTGCTTGTGCTGTATTTCTGGGATCTTGATTTTATATGTCTGGGTATAGATTCATTTTGGTTATGGCTAGTTGGAGTTCTATATGCCTCACTTATCTGTATCCTTTTCCCACGTTTCGGAAGTTTGCTGCTAATACCTCTGTGAATAGCCTTTTAATTTCATTTGTGTTGACTCCTGCTTCTTCACAGATACCTACTATTATTGAATTATGTTTCTTTGCATCATCTTTCAGTCATTGAATTGTTATTTCCTGATTCCTTGTTATTTTAAAGAGATCTTTCCTTTCACAATCACTAGCTGCAACCCTGTTTTCTAGGTCTGAAACTCTATCTTCAGTCTCTTTCATGTGGTTTTGCCAGCTTTTGATTGACTGTTTAATTTCCTGGATCTCTCTTTGAATCTGTTTCATGCATTGTAGTTTCTTTCCATATTATTCATTCAAAGTTTCCATCATTTTCCTGTGCTCCTTTTTAAAATTTATGTCTTCTTTAGATATGGCCAGCAATTTTTTAATTATGTTTGTGATTTCTTCTTTTACCTGAGACATTATTTCTGACTTGATTGCTTTTACAGTCTCATGAAATTGTTTCTTTATTTCAGTTGCTATCTTCTCAGGGATTTCAGGTGCATTACTTTCATTTGCTTCCATGACTGTGTCTCCCAGACTTGCTCTCTGTGGGCTGGAGGTCTGAGATCGCCTTTTGCTCCTTAGTGTCCACATTCTCCTAGGTTCTTCCCAACAAGCTGGTTGTAGGGCCCCAGGCACTTCCCACTTTGGCAGCCCCTCAGCAGTGTAGGGGATTGGGACAGGCACCTGGGTTCCTCTGACCCCAGATTTATAGGGAAGTAGCAGGGCATGAGTTGGCTTCTCCAGACCTGTGCAGCTACGCTGGGAATTCTCCAGTCACCAGGGATGTGTGGAGCTGGGGCTGCTGCTGTCAGCCTGCCTGTTTTCACCGGGACTCCTGTGATGGTGGCAGGCACACAGGGGTGTATTTATCTGATCCTTCTTGTGGGTGACGGCTGCCCGAAGGACCCAAAGGCCTCCAGTGGTGGTTAACAGGGCCTTACCTGGTTGCATGTCCCTCTCCCGCTGGCTGCCCACAGGAAACAGCTTTTTGTTGGTGGCAGCCAGCAGGTGGAGGCACGTCTGCTGGCTCTCTCTGCCCACAGTGGCTGCCCACAGCCATAGCTGATGTGCTATTAAGAGGTAGGGTCTGGTCAGAACAGGAGGGTCTAAGAGGCTATATCTCCTTCTTTTACTTCTACCTTCTCTCTTTGTTTTCTGTTCACCTTTATAAGAACATAAAATTGACTTTTCACTGTCTTTTTCAGTTCTTAAAGAAATCTTAGTTCATTAGAGATGTTTTTTGAAAAAAACTTCTTAAATTTTATAATGAAAAAAGAATAACAATGAGGATACAGAATTTCAAAACAAAATAATAGATCACCAATGGTTAATATATTGCATACTCTTATCTTTAAAGTATTTGCTCAGATTACAAGATATAGGCGTGAAAAATGATCAAACAATGAAAGCACAAATGTTCTTTTTGATGAATATATATGTATATATATATATATATATATATAGAGAGAGAGAGAGAGAGAGAGAGTCTTTATAATCTTTCCCCTTCTTTTTTTCTCCTTTCCCTCCCAATAGTTTATTTCTTTTAAGCATTTTCTTCCTTTTTAAAAATTTTTCATGCATTATCCAGTTGTATCTTTGATTACACAAAGTGATAATATGATGCCAGCATTTTTCCATGTTTTTTATGTAACATAGTGTTATAAACTAGTCATTTCCTTCTTTCTTTCTTTCTTTCTTTCTTTCTTTCTTTCTTTCTTTCTTTGTATGCACTTCCTCGCCCCTCACCTTTTGTTATACTGCAGATTTTCCTCAGAGGTGAGATGATGCACATCGTTAAGACAGCAGTGATAGCATCTGTAATGATGAGGCATCAAAAGTTTGTCCATGAACTCTATTATTGCAGTCTTGCCAACTCTACTAAGGTGCTTCATTCTAAGTAATGGGAAATGACCTTGATTCTTTAGAGTTTTTTCTTCTACTATGCAATTTAGTTACATCATCTAGATAATTCACTGGTGTTCTTAAAAACATGGCACTTCAGTTTTTTCTTCTGATAGCAAATGTTTATGTTCATTTACACAGGAAAATACTACAGTTTTTCTTTTTCTTTCTTTTTTTTTGATAGAATGTTCTTCAAGTTTACCCTGTCTTAATATACTCTAAATTCTTTCTATTGCTTTCTCTGCAATCTATACTGCCCAAGACTGAATCTCTATTTAAGATTTTGCTTTGAAGTGTTACTCATTTCTGATTTAATTCTCTCTAAGAATATTCTGGAATGCAGTTGTCTCTGATCTTCCATCAGTCAGTACTTCTGTTTTCGAGTGTTTCAAGCATTTCTGTTTTAGAGTTTCCACATTTGTCATTAAGCCCATTCTATTTCTTTTTCTGGGTTCTATGAGCCACCAAATTAGTGTATTTGAAATTTGATCTTCAGTTATGCTGGGTTGGGAGGTAGAGTTTAAAGAAAAGAGGATTGGTTCATGAGTGTGGAATCCTGTGAAGGCATGAATGTCATTGTTTGGGAAGAGGTTTCTTAACCCAAGAGTGGGTTGCTACCAAATCAGCTCATTTCCTTGTGCTTTCTCTTTTGCAAGCTCTCCCTGCCCTTTCATTTCCCA
Source organism: Hydrochoerus hydrochaeris (assembly GCA_004027455.1). Taxonomy (NCBI): domain Eukaryota; kingdom Metazoa; phylum Chordata; class Mammalia; order Rodentia; family Hydrochaeridae; genus Hydrochoerus; species Hydrochoerus hydrochaeris. The sequence goes on from PVLA01001088.1 coordinate 383,047, forward strand.
CAAAGTTGTGATGCACCACAAAGACAGTCACTAGAATCTCATTATCCTCCTGGACTTCCCAATCTTCAGAACTGCACACTAAAAGTACTTCTTTTCTTTACAAACACCCAGTCATTGAAGACAATGAATTAGACTTTGATTATTATGTCATAAAATAATAGCAAAATCACAGAGCAAATGTGTGCTCTCCTCTTGCTGTGCTGTTTAGTAAGTCTTCATCTTACTGAGAAATTCTTCCAACTGTAGCATGAACATGCAGGAGAAGCAATGAAAATGGAGACAAGATCAGTGAACATGTTGATGTAAAACACAAAGAGCAAAGAGCTGAGAAACTGGAAATGGAAAGGCCTGAGAGATAAGATAACAAGATTTTGCAACTATCACTCAGTCTCACTTTTCTACACATTAAAGCTTAACCTGAAGCCCTGAGGCATCTTTTTAGGTCCATCTTCCTAGCTGGAGCATTCTCCCTAACTCTATTTTATCCTTCCATTTTGGTCTTCTGATTATCATTTTCAGTGCCTCTCCAATGTCTTTAGTCCTTCATCTCTTTGGCTTGGATGTGGTCTTGGGCTAGGGATGCCACATTCTTTCGACCCCATGAAATAACTCATCTTCTGAAGGGATCATTCTTTGTACAAAACTCAAACCTATCCTATAGTTTCCAAAAGGTGGAGATTTTGATATAGAATGAACTACTATAATTGCTGAAAGATCCCCGTTACTTACTGAATCGGAAATCAGCAACGTACAGCAGTGAACCTGGATCCCTCACAGGTCCTTGGTCCTCCTGTGCTCACTTTTCCTGGAGGCTGTCTTCACCACACCCTGCCTCCTACTCCATCTACTCTGAGTTTTATCACACAGCTCTGCACTGTTCCTCCATTTTAACTACTGTCTTGTTTTCAGCCTTCATCTATCTTCATGGAACTAAGCTTGTCTCCATTTTACTGGCTTTCCCCCGGCAACAAACCTCAGGGCAGAGTTTGATCTCTTTCTAATTTCTTTCAACAAGGGCATACTTTGATGGGAGCTATCAGTATGTCAGTCTTTCTTGAACAGGACCTCATCCTGAGTTAGGGGGCAGGTAAAAGGAGGGTGCAGGGCAGAGAATGCTCAAGAAGCCTCAGTTATTTGAGAACACAGAATAAATCAACTGATTTAGTTAGAATACCAAAGTGATCTGCCCCTTCCCTCATGTCTTCTATCACATCCCTGCTAATCCATATATCAAACTGATGCCAGAATTTGTGCTATGAAATACCAAACCAATTATTTTTGCTTGATTCCACATCACAAACTCATTCCAAGCTGTAGCTGTGGATGGAAAGATAATTTTGTATGGAAGTACAAAGATGAGTCTTTCCTCCTCAGATGTGGAAAAGATTTAGAAGGAAGTTAAGAGGTTTGGCAACTCTGTCTTGTATGAGAGTGGGAAGGGTTGGCCTAGAAGACACTGCCATGCTGAGCAGCTTAGCGGGAACACAGGGATCTGGTGATGTGTCAGCATGTGTTGACAATTGTAAACAGCATGGGCTAAGTCGGGTTTAACATGTCCTAGAACACGAAGAATAAAGAAGTCTTTGTGTCTGCATGAGATGAGATTAAAAAATGAAAGGGTCATAGACTCAGGATCAGAACCTAAGAAGTTACAATCATGCAAAGGGCACATGTAGACTTGCCAGGGAGACTCTCAAGTTTTCCAGGAATTGGGGCTTAAGATAGGCATGTCGCACATGCATTAAAAAGCAGGGCACTCCACATCATGTGTACTGACTACACTGACTGACCTCTGCCTAATCGAGAGATCATATCTGTACCATCTCTGTGCAGGTATGAAATAGTGGATATAAAGTCCAAACGAGCTGGCCTCAAACATAGTTCCCTTTACAAACGATAAGATATTAAGCCAAGTGTTTCAGTTCTCTGTTCATCTATAAATTAAATAACATAGTATTTACCACCCAAGGTGACTGTAAGAATTATTTGACATAAATTTAAAATTCCAGTAGCATTGTTTCTGATCAGGGTTCCTTTGTTTTTACTAATATTTCTCATTTAGGACTTCCTGATAATTAAGACCCTCCACTTCCCAAATTCCAATGATAGAAAATTATGGTCTCAAAGGAGTCTTACCTCATATCAAACTAGTCTACATATGCACACCTTCCACTCACCAGTTGTATAGTTGTTTTTGCAACATGCAGCACGTAGTTATTTCTACAAAACATGGCCTTTTGAACTATTTGAACTAAACCATCTAATATGTGATCCAGAGGAAGCATTAAACTTGAATCTCCCACAGATTTCTGTTCTCCTGGAGACAATTTCCCTTCTGAGAACTCATCCTGGATAGGTAGAAATCACACTCTCTGGTGTCTTTTAGGATGAAAGCAATAATTGGGCTATTAGGTGACTCTATCCTGCTGTTAGAGAGGGTTATCTTGATTGCCCCTTATGATGTGAGAGACTGTGTCTGTGATGGGCCATACAAACAATTTCATATCCTCTTTGAAATTTAAAACAAATCAACTTTGTTAGCTGCAGCCTTTTGAGAGTCTCTCAAGGCTTATCTCAAACCTTGAAGACAAGTGGGTCAATGTGGATTTTAATCTAAGGAGCACTGTACTTCCCTCTGTGTGTGCCAGAAGTAACTACCTTCTCTTTGTTGGACATAAAGTTGAGGAAGCCGTATTTGACAGTTGCTGTTGCAAGATAGATGCATTTTTCAAAGCGTCTTAAGCCTTGTCTTCGAGATAGTTCAGAGAATTTAAGGGAAAATATGCATTACAGAGGTAAATTTACACTTGTCATGCTTGATCTTTAACAGTGTACAATCACATTTGTTCTTACTTTCTTATCAGTAGACAAACCACGGGGAATACTAAGTAGTTAGGTGCACCATTATTACTGTAATCCATCTGATTCTTTTTCTCGTAAGTGAACCTTTAATTAGTTAAGTTACCACTGTGCTCAGGCTTGCATAGTGGAGCTCTTCAACACAGAGCTCCTGAAATTTAAGATAAACCATAATCCCTGACTTCCTCCTGCCTCTTAGTATAACAGATATGTCTTACTTGCTGCAAAGATTGTTATAGAGCATGCTGTCCCACAATATTCAAGGTTTAACTTTCTAATTATAAAACTGGTGAATACCACACAATACATTGAATGAGTGAGCTATTATGGAGAACACTGACTTTGTAGGTTTTGGGGTACTTTCCAAGCATCCATGTGTAAAAGGCCTAACAGTAAACAGAAACAAATACAGAGTGGGCACACTGGCTTTAGATAATGTGTACTTACATGGCACTCTGTGAAGGTGGAATCCCAGAGTGTGGCAGGCATGAATTCATTTGTTATTGTCAAACGTTAAAATAAGATATTGTCTTATTGTTAAAATAAGATAAACAAGAAAAGACATGGCCCAGTAATCTTCTCATTTGTCTGAGAAGGAAGATGAGCCAGATATCTGGAGTTTCTGAGAGTGGATAATAACAGAGGGAAAGGAATCCAGCAGAAACCACACAATATTTATGAAATTTGCAAATCAGCCCTTATCAACCCTTATCAAGGATGTCTCTTCCTGTTTTAGGAAAGAAGAAGAGCAGATATTAGGGTGACACATAGTGATAGTCAAATAGCAATAAGTATAGGACTTAAAAAAATAAGATGCTGAGAAAAGGATTGACACTCAGAAGTAAATAATTACATTTCTTAGGGTTTTAAGTACCTGAGTACATTGCACGCAGACGCATTTTGAGTTTAAAATACAGTCTTACCAATGTCTGACTTCAGGAGTAAATTTCACCAGGAATTGAATCCCAGGCCAGAGGAAAAAATGAGAGGATCAGAGGCTTTAAATTATATCACTTCTTCCAAAGCAGGTGCAAATGTTTTAATTTCAGAGAACTGGAAGAGGTTTGCAACTGCTCTCTGTCCCAGGCATCCAAAATTAGTGGAAGAATAGATGATGCACAAATACGTGATGAAGGTTAAATTCACAATGTCTGTCAACAAAAAGAAACTGAAAAATATAATACATGTTGAGGCATAAAACCAAGCTAGAGGTGACAGAGATGTTAGAATATCAAAAAAAGGGAGGATTAAGTAGAAAGTATAAGCATGTCCTATTTCAGGAGATAGTGACACAAATTTAGAAAAATCAAAAGCAGCCATGTAAACTATTAAAAAATGAAAAAAAAACCTTACAAAGTGCAGAGCATTAGTGAAGTAGGAACAAATTCATGAGGCCAGATGTACATGTCTACAGAGGAAATGCAACACACAAAAATTAAAGATCACGACTAAAAGATCTCCACACTCAATAAAAACTATAAACCCTTGACTCGATAGTTTAAATTAAAAGCAAAACTATATCAAGGAACATCATCGTGAAACTACTCAAGAGTAGAAGGGGAAATCTAAGTGCTCTCATTGTGATTTAGATGGCGAGGAAGTGAGAAAAGACAGGGACACATGGAGGGAGAGAAGACGCAAGTGGCAACAGGCTTCTGCCTGGAAACCAGACGGCCATACAAGTGACTGTGAAAATAAGAACAATATATTTTTAGTACCGATATAATATAATAAAATATAATATAAGTATTCTTTTTTAAAAAAATTGCACACATATATGTATAGAGAAAAACTTGTCTAACAGTAATTCTATATAAACAGAACTGCAGAAGCTTTCAAAAACAAAGGTTTAAGGAAATTTTTTGAAACACCACCTAAAAACACTCACTGCCATCAGACCTATACATCAAAGGTTGACATAAGTCATTTTTATGGCAAACATGTCAACAGTGCTAATCAGGGATATTCAAATTATGATAAAAGAGCTTCTTTTTAAAACAAAGATTTCAATACTGTCACCAGGAATATGTAAATGACAAGGCCAGTGAAATAGTATATGACACACTTGCTAGACTGCCTAAATCAGGGAGTTTAATTGTATTGCATGTTATCAAGCTTGTATAGTAGCTAGTATACTCTTGCACTACTGGGTGCAAAATCAAATGGTACAACCACCCTGGAATAGAGACTGACAGTTTTAAAATGTTAATCATATACTAGAAAATGACCTAGACATTCCACTTTGAGATTCTTACCCAAGATAAAGAAAGCAAATAATATATCTCTACAAAGACATGTACACAAATATCCACAGCTACCTTATTTTTAATGGACCAAAACTGAAAGTAGCTCAGATGTATCTCAAATAATGAATGTATACAGAAAATAAAAAAACACTAACACAAAGTCAGATATTTAGCAGTAAATATAAACTATTGCCATATTCAACCATATAGATAAATATCAAAATAATCATACTGAGCGAAACAAACTAGGCAGAAGCAATATGTATTATCCTATTGCATTTATGCAATGCTCTTATAAAATGAAAACTATGTTGTTTTAGCAATAGAAAGGAAACCTGTGGTTTCCTGAGAAGGATTGAGCAGAGGACAGCAGAAATTACCACATTCATGGGCATATCTTCAGGATTAACGGGTATGCTTACAATCTTAAGCATTACACTCCAGAGAATGCTATGATATGGTAACAGTGCCATAGACAGGTACATAAATCAAGGATTATCATCTTGCATACTTGAAATTTGTGTAGTTTATTGCATATTAATTAAATTACAAAAAGTCATTAAAATACCATTTATGATTGTGTATAAGTACAGGAATAATTTTAATATCTAGCAAAAGCAGATTGATTACATGTAGAGTGCTACAATCTATATACTGGCATGTTAAACAATAATTGGGAACAGAGTTTTAGAACTAAATTTATTGAACTTGAATAGTGTTTATATTATAACATAGTGTTGAATTATAAAACAGACTAATTTAATCCCACTTGTAAACAGAATGTTAACTGGGAATCGAACTCATGACCTTGTGCTTGCCAGGCAGGAGCTGAGCCACTCAGCTATAGCCCCAGCCCCAAGAGAACGTTATATATGAGCCAAAATAAATTAAGAAATTAAACAGCAAAAATATTTATTTTTGTATATAAAAATCATGAGCAATTAAAATTATTTGTTTAAAATTTTCTGTATTTACTCATTCTATTAAAATAATAGCTATATCATGTAGTTATGAAACATTATTGATATATAAATATTTTATTTCTTAATAAAAATATCAGATAAACAAAATTAATATATTAAGAAAAAAATCCTAATTTTCTATTCTTGACCAGGTTGGTCACTCTTGGGAGTCTTAGATAATTTCACAAAGTCACAAAGAACACTCTAATGGGTGTAATAATAAAAATCGACTACTGAAGTGAAAAGTGACTCCAGTGGTCCCTGTGTTGCAGGGTCCTGGTGTGGGGCAAGAGACAACTTTTCCACTTGTCAGAGGTGAACATTAAACCCCTAGAGAAGAGTCACTTGAGTAATGATACACTATTATACTATTATCTGTGTTGAGTTTTCCATTACTCTGACAAAACACCACAGATGGTCAGTTTAGAAAAAGGAACAGTTCACGTGGGCCATATTTCTGGAAGGCTATGCCTAAGGTTGGCTGACCCAGAGCTTTAGGCCTCTGGTGAGGCAAACCATCTTGGTGGAATAATGTGGTGGAAGAAGTCCTGTCTCAAGGTTACCATGAAAGAAAGAGGAGAAGTCAGGTCCCAGTGTCCCAGTGAATCAAATTCCCCGACTAAGTCCCACCTCCTAAGGGATCTGCTTCTTCCTTCCAGAACCAAACTGAAGCACATCTTTTCCCAGCAAGGCTTTTGGGGAACCTGTGAGAGCTGCACTGGAGGGGTGTCACTGAAGAGGTCAGCATAATGGAGCCCAACCCCTTGGAGTTGAGTGCACAGCTTCTATCAAGACAGTGGGGGAATCCAATGCAAGCTACTGTTTTCTTTCATAAATCAATCCTTTAGACCCCTTAGCAACCTACCTTGAAGCCCAAACTGTTGTTTTTTATTTTTTATTTTTATTTTTTCTTTTGTTTTCTTTTTGGTGGTGCTGGAGACTGGACCCAGGGCTTTAGCACTAAACTGCATTCCTAACCCTGATGTTGTTGTTGTTGTTTTATTGTTTTGAGAGACAGGTTTTCACCGTGTCACTAAACTGCCAGGGCTGGGCTCAGACCCTGAATCCTCTTGGCTACCAGAGTGCCAGGACTGAGGTGCACACCACGTCAGTCTTGTTCAAAACTTCAAAAGGGAGCTAATGAACAGAATATTAATTGACTACTTTAATCTGGCTTAAATAATGACAGTACACCTGTACAATCAGGCCCATTTGCTTAGGAAAACAGGTCCTTCTCCTTAAATATCATCATCTTTTTTCCTGCTGGTAGTACAAAACAATGCAACACATTCAGAAGTTAAAGGAGAAAGAGAAGCCAACTGTCTTTGAAGATAAATCAGTTCTTTATGTCCACACTCAAATCATGTCCTTCGCAAGATGTACTAGATGACCTGGACCCCTAAATGACTTCCATGTGGAATTTCCAGAGCAAGAGTGGAGTAGTTAAAAAGATCGACACACTACTAATGATTATTATGCCCATCAATACCAACAAGTACAGGATTATGGCACGACAGCTGCATTTATGACATGATGTTTTAGGTCAGACCTACCCTTAGTAGGTCAGAGCCCAGGGTAAGCAATGTATTGGTCATTCTGCCCTTCATGATATTCTGTTCATTTTCTACTCCATATATACTACAGAACATGAAGACTTCTATCAATTTAAACCTTTTTATAATACTACATTGAGAGAATTTAAAAAGCTTTATTAGTTTTCTATATACGAAAAATATTAACATAAGTATTAGAATACGAACTCAGGTGAGATGTGCAAACTACTAGTGGCATTTCTTCTACAAAGAATTAAGTGGGCATGCTTATTTAACAGGCTCCAGGGGACTACTGAAGAAGCAAAGTCAGAATTGAAACCTCCCGTGTTTCAATTTTCCAAACTATTTCTGAAACAATACCATCTGACACAGAGAAAATGTGTACATAAAAATTCCAGTTTTTCCTTTAAGCTAAAGTAAAATGATAATTGATTGCATCATATATTAATAAACTAGTTGATATTTTTTGTCGTTTTCAGAATGTAAGATTTTTTGAGACATAGCAAATGCAACACATAAATTAATGTTTACTATGCTATAAGGGTGATAATTATACTTACAGATAAAATGCATTTATAGTATTAAAAACTATTTATAAAAATCAATACGAGTACTGCTAAAACAATAATAAAAATAACTTAGCTTATCTTTTATAACCAAGCCAAAAAGTTAGTAGTAATTCATCAAATTGGCAACACGCTTCTCATTATTTCATGAAATGTCATAATTCATATTCTCCGACTGATAGAATGTGCCGTGCAGACCTACACCAGCACCAGCTGCTCTGGAAATATGTTATTGAAAAAAGGCACCACTCTCATTATAGTCTTTACTCGTAGGAGCTTTTTTTTGATCGGCATCTTTAAAATGTTATACCATGGTCTTAAAGTAAGACCATGGCATAAATTTCCTCAGGTATCACTAACAGAAAACATACAATATTTCTCAGCCATGAGTTTGCTTTTATTTGTTTTATTCATTTTTGATCCCTTTTCACTCTTTTTATTATGGGTAAAGAAGGACAATGTTTCCTTAATTGGTACACTGATGCAATTTACGTATTAACCACAGCCCCGAATTCTATACTTAATGCATCTTTGCCCAGATTTTCTCCATTGTGAGAAATCAACATATTCTTTTCTTTGTCAAAGGTCTAACTTAATTTTTAGAACATAAATGTAGTAAGTAACATTAGAGGGTTTGGAGTTAAATGGCATAAATTGAATGCATATGTCAATCTTTGTTTCCTCATAAAACCCCACTAAAAAGACAGCAAAAGCACAAAAATGACACAAATTCACAAAGAATAGGACACGTGATAACTATTTTAAAAATCTGACTCTCTCCAGAAAATGTACAAGAGAGATGATGAGCAAGCCCCTGAGCTGGGAGGGATGCTAAAGAAATCATGGGGCTTTCCAGAACACACCTTATTAAACCCCAGGAATCAGAAACTCTGAGTAATTGGGGGGGCTGATCTGAGCTCTAGATAAAGAGCAGTCAGAACTCCAGGTTTCCTCTTCCCACCACCAGAGGGAAGGAAGGTCCTTTCCCTAGTGACCCTTAACCATGAAATTCGCGGACCGGGGACAATGAGCATCAAGCAATCTGCTTACATGGTTTCGAGGAGCACTTCTGCTCCCATACTGTGGTGATTCCTGCCTGATAGCAGAGTCACTCTTAAAGCAGTGCAAAGCATTGCCAAACCCCTGTAAGTAACATTTTCAACAGGGAAAATCAACAGGAAAACAAAAGGCTGAGAAAACAAACCCAATTCGGAGATTAAAAAATTAAAATATCTAATTAGTATTATTAATCTGTAGAAGAGTAGATCACATCTATGGCTCTTATCTACTACTTAGCATCCTGCCATGGAATTAAAAGGCTTAGGTCAGTTATGATCAGCCTTGTATTTCCGGGTCAAGTCTGTACAGATCATACTTGAAACCCCCTCATGTCACAGTCTGAGGGGGTATCTGGTGGCAGCTGGTGGTGTTTTCACTGAACACTGGAGGTCAGTGTGTTCTCTCTCTCTCCAAGTGACTGCCCTGTGTGGTTAGTATGAGCCTCCCATTTCCCTGTAGTCTTGGATAGTCACAATACATGTATGATGTTGAACGGCTTATAACAAGTATTCCAAGAAATGAAATGTGAAAACATAGGCACAGAATCTGTCACAGTTCTTCTGCTATATTCTACTGATCAGAATCATTCCAGAGCTGCCGGGAACCAGGGAAAAGAGACATGATCTTCTCTTCATGGTAAGGGACTCAAAGGATTGGTGTGTATTTCTAACACTTCATAACTGATAAAACTAATAGAATGACAAAGAAAAAAACCACGCAAAGAATCTGGACATTAAAACAGGGCAGCTAAACTTTTAAAACACATCAAATGTTTGGAAGATAACATTAAGTTAATTATCTATAACTTAGAATCACAAAAGTAACTGTAATGAAATATAAACTAAGGAAGAGATATATGAAATATGTATTCATCAAGGCAATATAAAAGCTTTCCAAAGAGGGGAAAAAATAATGCCAAAAAACACAGTAAATTAAAATAAGTAACAGGAGGAGAAGGAAAGAGTACTAATGTTTGCAAAGATACTATTTTCAAAAATATACTACTGAGTTCCAGATGTTAAGTTATTAGCATGAAATTTCAGAATGTAGGAACATAAGAATGTGAGCCATAAGTTTCCAGAAAAGTAAAACAGTCCTGGAAGACCAGAAACTGTAGAAAGGCATCTGAATATTGTCATGTATCTTAGTATCAAAATAAAACCAAAGGGCAATGTTTTAGAATTCCTAGAAGAAATAATCTTCTACAATTCTATTCTGAACAAAATCACTGAGTAAGCATGAGATACAATAGAGGAATTTCAGACTTGCAGATTGCCGTGTCCACCAAAACAATTGATAAATTCAAGAAACAGAAAGACATGTGGCCCCATAATTAGAAACTAGAACAAAAAAATATTCCCAAGGTCAGGACTAGGGGAAGTGTCAGGACCCTTTGGAGCAGGACGAAGTCAACCAGCCTGGGCAAGTGTGAGTGAGTGAGCAGAGAAGTGTACACAGTAACAATGCCATGGAAAGAGGGGTTCGGGCTCTTCTAGTAGTTAACAAAGAAATACTGATGATGGCTGAGAGCACTGAGCAAAAGAAACACAAATATAGCTCACTAATAACTTCAGATAAAATGAAAATTTGTGCGAGAGAGAGAGATCGTCAGAGGACCCTACTTATTTGGGCAGTGAGCCATATTCCATATTACAAATACACTAAGAGGGAGATTTTGCTATAGTCACTAAATTCCATGTCCCTTGTCCTTCCTGGTCATATAAGAACAACTTTCCAAGGCTTTTTTCAGCTAAGGGAAATAACAGGCTGTCTTAGTTATTTTTTACTCATTGTTGAGACAAAATGCCTGACACCCAAAGTTAAGGAAGGAAAAGTTTATTTCTTAAAGTTCTTGAAGGTTTCAGTCCATACTCAGTTGGCTCCAAAGGGAAGGGTGCCATGGCAGGTTGTCATTCATGGCTGCTGCCAAAAGCAAGGCATGAACCAGCAAGAGAGAGAGAGAGAGAGAAACAGAGAGAGAGAGAGACTCACCTTCTTCCCACCCACCTGGCTCCACCCCTAGGTGGGTGTAACACTCACACCACCAATCCGAGTGCTAGACAATGAACCAATCACAAATGCTCAATTTGGTTGAGTTCATAATTCATAAGGCTTGGGCATCACTGACATAAACCATGACACATGCTCATCTGAAAGCAGGAGTCATTAAATGCACTAATTCCAAAATGAAGTACTGAAATACACTGTGTGAATTTCTAATTTCTCATGCTATGGCATCAGATGTTTCTTGTTCTAGACATTACAGCTCAGGACCCTTAAAATTTTAAGAAATCAATTCACCACTTTTTCTCAGTCCACGCTGGATAGACACTGTGCCCAAGGCTGAAAATTGTCAATCTACCAGCTCCCTGGCTCTAATTTATCATTGCGGCGCATTTTAACAACTCCAATACATCACCAAATGCACACATAGAATATCGAATTCACAGGAATTTGTGGGTCATTAATGTGGATAGAGGATGGATAGTAGCAGTCTCGTTGATACGCTACATCTCCAGTGTTCATCATAATATTGAATAGTAGCATGTACAATTAGTGCAGAATATCAAGAGCTATCTTGTATTCAGAAATGGAAGCTAAGAAAAGGACCAAAGAAGTTAAAGTTAGTTTTGTCAGAAAGTGGTGATAGTGAAGGGTGAAGAGGAGCCTGTTGCTTGTATCACTTTGAAAAAATAAGCATTATCTTAAAATATACATATACTCATAATCATGTGCCACTATACATTATTATTTTCTGTTATAGGGTGGTTAAAACATGGAGAACAAATTTAGGTGGATTTTTGGTCTAGGCAAACAATGATAAACCTAATCATGGCAGTAGTGTAACACAGTCAGTGTTCATTTCTTGCTCATGTAAAGAATATGATACAGGTATTTCTATGGGGGAGCAATTTTATAAGCTTTTATTCAACTCAGAGTTTCCTCTCATTTTGTGTCTCTGCTGTCTTTGATGCGTTCCTCTAAGGGATTCTTGAGGTGGAGCTTCCTGCTGCCAAAGGGGTGGAGTTGGAAGATGTCACTGTAAGTTTAAGCTACTGGGACTCAGCACCAGAAGCCAGGGGGCTCGTAAACACCAATATTTTCTTATCATGGCTCTTGATGGGGGAACGCCGAGGTTAGGGAGTCAGCATGGCCGTGGTCTAGTCAGCACCTCGTTCCAAGGGTACATTGCCACCTTCTCACTGTACCCCCCTGTGACAGAAAGAGGACCAGAGAGCACCCTGGAGTCCTTTCATAAGGGATTCAGTCCATTCAGGAGGACTGCACTGTGTGAGCTAATCATCGCTCAGAGGCTTCAGCCCTAATCCGTGCAGTAGGACCTGGGACTTCACCAACTGAGTTGGATGGGTGTTGAATCCATAGCACATTTTAATTCATTTGCTGCTGGTTTGATTTTGGTTCCTTGGCTGGCTCTTGCTTCTAAATTGGAGGCAGCCTACAAATTCCCAAAGAATGCCAACAATCATGGGTCAGCATAAACATCATGTCCCATCCTGGATGGACATAGAGGACCCGCAAAGGGGACCCTGAAGTGACGAGGCTTACGTCACCATGCGCCTTCTGAGATGGTGCTCCAGGGGTGCGTCCTCAGGAATTTCTTTCTCTGACAAATCACAGCCAGTTTTCCCCTTGCTAGTCACCAACCTGCGTTTACCCAAAACCAAGACACATACAGTGTATCATCCCTGCTTCTTCATTTTCGTGTGTCCAAAACACAACTCTGGTTACTGCGCAGTGCTCTCAAGTTCGGCATGATTGTCCACAGGATGGAGGGGGTTCTTTCTGTACACACACACACGCATCTCCTGTTCCCCCACCACCTCGCCTTTCAGGCTCCGCCTGAACCCCATGGTGCCGCCAAACCTTTCCTTAGAGAATGTACCACAGAGAGGAAGAGTCCACATACCTCTTTTCTTCTATGTAACCAAGACTTTTTTTAGGACTGGAAGTACACCTCAGTGGTGGAGCCCTTGCATAGCCTGATTCAAGTCCTGGATTCAATCCACAACACCACAAAAAGTTAAGGAATTTAAAATAAAATAAAATAAATAAAATAAATTGAAAGACAATTATCAGCCTTCTATTAGACCATAAAGACTTTACTCTGCCCCAAGTATTGCCGTACTTATGTCACATCTACTAATTCATTCTATTCAATCCATTCACTCCCGTCCAGAGGCAAGTGCCTTTCTGACAGTCCTCTGGTGGATGGACAGAGAGATGGCATGGCTGATACAGATGGAGCAGCCCGGGCACACTGTGGTGTCCTATTCGCTGACTGGGAGACACTCAGCAAATGTCCATGGGATGAATATGGCTTGGGTAAACAGACTTTTTCTTTTGAAATTCAGAACTTCATTATATTGCTGAGTATGTTTTCACCTCTGTTTTTATTTCTTTTTATTCCTCATTAAGGGACAGGATGAAGAGAAACAGAATCACATAGTAACAATTAGCCTGGAAGGATAAGTGAAACTTATGACAGGATCCATCTGAGGAGCTCATCCCAGCTAAACTTAGACAATAATTACAGTTCTCATTACCTTGGGAAATGCAGCAAACCATTGTTCCCCTGTGTTATAGTCAGGAGTGGTACACAGAACAATTAGAATCAGGACATGGAGTTTATAATATTGTTTTATGATGGTCACCCAGAGTTAACACAAGAAAATGCAGGAAATCTATCCACAACACTAAAGACATAGAATATTCTGCCAAGGGCCTGGATCCCACAGCAATGTCCCACATGAGTCCAGATGAAGACCCAGAGCTCATGACAGTGCCTCCCATGAGTCCAACTGGACATCTAGAGCCCACAAGAAGGACTCACACCAGTCTCTTTTACAGATCCGTGCTGGGAAGGCCCAAGGGTCAGCAGGGAAGCTAGGAGGTCTATGCCAGTGGGGTGAAGGAGCTGTGCTGGTAGGTCGAGGGTTCTAGGCTGGAGGCCAGAAGTCACGCTCAAAACAAAGACCAGGGCTGCCTGAAAAGCACCACAGCCATCCTCAGCTACTCCAGTGATAAGCACAGTCGAGCACATGCCAGGAAGCCAGCGTGATGAGCTCATCCTGGAGACCAAGCGGCACACGTCTTCCCCTCCGGAGCCAGGAAGCAATGCTCCATGTGAGGACCAGAGTTTCTCCAGGAGAACCGACGGCTCAAACAGCCACACTTAGGAGAACCCACAAGACCTCAACGTGCCTCAACGCATTAATGCCTTCCTTCTCCTCCACGTCTCTATTTATGCTGGCAACTTTCCTCAGGCGAAACATCTACGCTCAGCAGCACAGTAATTTAATTCCGCAGGCGTTAAGTTGACCACTAGTTTTTAATCTGTAATGCCTTGTATGTTTATACATACATAAAGATGGCAGGTTTAATACTAGACACTGAAATAAAAAATATGTAAAATATAGCTTGCCTGTTACATCTTATAATCTAGTGCCAGCGATTAACATTTAAATAGAAAATTAATGTTTAGCATAATTAAAATGGCTAAAACTAGTGGTACGCACATTTAGATAACTGAGTCTAAAGTTTTGTTGCGTAAGAATGTTAAATTATTGAGGTAAGGCTGAATTAAAGAAGATAGGCATGCAATTCATTTTTCTCAGTTCTAAGTCATAAGATAGCAGAAATATTGAGATAAAAATAAGCTCAGTTCATAAAGATATTAGAAAAACATATGTGTATTTTATCTATTTATCTTATATATATAGTTCTACTCTATATATGCACATATATATGTATATACATACATGTCTTTAGTACTAGGTCAAATGAACTTGACCATAGGTTTCTATTTTATCACCTCTCAAATAGGAACAATAATACACCTATTTAAGTTTTGCAAGTTATATAAAACTATACCTGTTTTAAAGCACTTTTTATAAATACCTTTAGCACCAACAATTAGTGTATTGTGTTACAGTCAATCAAAAATCAAGCCAGGAATGGTGTCCTAGACCATTCCTAGACAAAGTCCTATAGACCCATTTCTTCCTTCTCCTTCCTGATAAACAGCTATAAATTCTGGAAAAAATGCAAGTGCCAAGGGCAAACTCTAACATATGGTTAAAAGCAGGGAAATACATTGGAACCTCAGAAATGGAGGAAAAATGTATCATCAGTGGGTCATATCACCCTGGATAAGAGAAGGCCAACTAGACAAGGGTTTTGCATGGTGACAGTAGAAGCAGACTTATTCCTCTCCACACGCCGACTGACCCTACACCTTCTGCAGATCCATTTTAACAGTTGTCTGTCCCTTGGATAATATCACATTTGCCCAATACCACTAACCCAGGGAACTGACAGGAAGCCCTCTCAATAACAGCCAGGGAAGCACTCTGTTTCCCACCAGGCCTGATGTTTCCTCTCCTACTGAGACGAGGTAGGCAAGTGAAACGCCAAAGGCAGGCTCAAGCTACACCACAGTCCATTAGGGAAATTCAGGAGCATAGGACCTTCTTCCATGCAAGCACACGAATGCAGTAGGGAACTGCAATCGTGGGGAGACCCTACACTCTGCCACATCTTTTCCCATGGGGGTCTGGTTCCTGGAAGTTGGGTTTGGGAAACGCTTTCTGTCTCCTTAGCCAGTGGAACAAGGAATCCCCTGTGTATCAGATAAGCCACTGACTATGGCAACAATTCAAATCTTCCATAACTTAGACTGCTGTTGGATCTGTAGCCCAAGTAGGTAGGTCAAGATCCAAGTGGAGAACTAGATAGTGTGACTGGTTGATAAGACAAAAAATATAAAAAGCTTCTGGCTAAATCTGCCATTAACTTAATTCTGGTGATTATATAAACATATATCAAAGCATCACATGGCATACTCTGAGCATGTATAATTCAACTATATCTCAGTGAGAGAAAAGAGTTACCTAAATGGTACCTAGAGTTTCTAATATTGTTAACAAAGTATCTGGATTATAAGAGAAAAGTAATGCAGCAAAAATCAAGAAAATCACTATTTGATTGAAAAAATATTCAATTAATGACAGTGAGGTGGTGAATCAACTGCTGGGATTTCCTGAAAAGTATTTTGAAAGCATTTGGAGAGCGATCATCTGTAGAGAAGACCAATTCAAGTAAAAGCAAATTTCACACCTAAAGCCATGGCTGCTAAAAAGTAACTGGCACAATATTGTTTTAAGCACTGAAAGACGAGATAAAATTTCCATATCTAGTGAATCTACCCTTCAGGAATGAAAGAGGAATAAAAGAATATCTAGAGAATCTACCTTTCAGGACTGAAAGAGGAATAAAAAAATTCTCACATGCAGGAAAATGAACAGAACTTGTTGCAAACACAGCTAACTTTAAAGACTGACTGAAGGAAGTTCTTGGGAAATAAAAGGTAGGACTACTATAAAAGGAGGAATATTGAAGTGTCTCAAATAGGGACAGAGCAATGGAAAGGCCAGAAACACAGGACTATATAAGAATATTCATGTTTTCTTGAGTTTAAAAAAATCATATCAGATAGAAATAAAAATAATATCACTTGATTTTATAGACAGGAAAGAGGAAAGAGACATAAATAGAAGTTAAATTTCCAAACTTGATTTGAAGAGGTAAAATGTTACAGATGTGTACTGAACATAATCAGAACTGCTCATAACTATATATATATATATGAAAATCAAGATGAAAGGCAAGCCACAGGGAGGAAAGTAAAGAGAAATTAAGAAAAAATGAATAATCAAATGGAAAACCCAAGCAATAACATAGAAAAAATTATGTTTAGTGTAAATGCTCTAAACATGCCAAAACCAGGGATTCCACTATAATGACTTCATGGAATTAAGGGTATTGGCTCTTGAATGGAGAAACCTGTTATACAATTACAGCTTTGTCAATTATTTGCTGAGAAAACCTGAACAACTTATTTTATTTGTTTGAGTCTCATTTTATTCACATATTCCTTGATGGCAGCTGCTAGTAACCATAGTGTTTTTTGAGATTCCGTGCTTGGCAGAGGAATTGCTCCAATTTCTGCCTGTCATCAATGAGCTTTCTTTACTGTATTTCTGTGTCCAAATCAGTCTCTCCTTAAATGGACACTAGTTGTTATATTTAAACTGATCTTAATTCAACATGATTACATTTTACTAAACTTGATTATATATGCTAAGATCCTACTTTCACAATCATAGTTACTAGGCATTTGGACTTCAATATATTTTCTTGAGGAACACAATTCAATCCACAACACAAACAAGTCAAACAAATAACCAAGTACTTTTTTTTTTTTTTTTTGCTAAATTTACAACTCCTAGTACAGCTGCTGGTTTTCTTTGGAATTGAAGTATAACTTTATCAAGTAGAAAACAATCTAAATAGCCAAGGAATTATAGTTCATTGAATTTAGCAGGCAAAAAAAAAAAAAGACCCCCCCCAAAAAAACCCCAAAACATCATAAATTCAGTGGGATTAAAAAAACAAAAAGGCAGAATGCCGGCAGAACCCAGGTTGTGGTCACCCGTATTCTTCCTGACAGTCTGCCAGCCTGGGGCTCAGCTCTCTCTGAGATGATACCCATGCAACTTGGCACCAACCCAAGAAACAATTTATCCTCCAAAAGTAACTTTTGTGTTGTCTTTCTGATTCCAGAAAAAAACCAAAACAAACCAAAACAAAACAAAAACTCCAGCTTCCTTTGTCCTTGTGCCTCTCCAATGCTTAAAACTCCACAGTCACCCAAGCGCCCCACCTCCAGCCCAATCCCCCAGCTCCCCTTTTGGATGGAATCTTGCACTTTTCTGCAGCCCTGTGCTGCAAAGGCCTCTTCATCTCTCTTACATTCTCCCTCTCTGTCTCTCTCTGTCTCAACTGTGCTGAAAAAACCTAACACTTCCCAGCAAAATTAGCCATTGTTCTGCCTTTAATTAGTACAGGGTAATTTTTCTTGTTTTGAATTTTCTAAAACAGAACTGTAAAAGGTTTGATTTTATTTCTAGGTACTTCCATTAAATATTATATTTATTAAATCAGTCCTGTTTTTGTATTCATGGAGGAATGTGTCTCAAAATATTACAGAGCTGATCCAGAAGGGTAAATTCTGAAATGAATTTACTCTTCATTTCTACAGAACAAGAGCAAATCACTAGTGCTGTGCACCTTGAACTAAAAAGTCTAAAATAGTGTTGCCTCAGTGTGTCTTAAACATACAAGGAGAAAGAAATGTAGATGCTGAAGTACTGCAACACTAACACATGACTGCCTCAAAACAATAAGACAGAACAGCTAAGTATCAGAAACTGCCTTACCTTTAAAGCATGGGTGCAAAGGAGTGTGGGAAATGTAGTTTGCAGCTCCTCATTCCCTGAAGCAGCAGAAAGTATTTGAGTAATGGAGAGGCAAGGAAGTGACAAGTGATCTACACTTTGGTTACAGCGTTGTACAGGAAAATGTGTCTAAAAACACCAAGGATTACCCTGGGTCCTCAAGAGAAGAGCAAACACTTTGGAGGTTCTGGGAGCCGTGATATAAAGTACTTTAGTCCAGTTCAACACCACAGGAATCACCTAAATGACCCTGTGATCAAGCAAGGCACATGGTTTGTCCATATGTTAATACTGTTTGCATTTTCAGTCATGCTTTCTCTTTTCCTAGTAAAGGATATTTTTCCATGGTAAGCCATAACTACAGAAACATAGGCTTTGACACCGCAGCTGCGACCTGCTACAGACCAGCATCTTCCAGCTCCATTCCCAGACTTGGCTGCTGTGGTCAGTTTCTCTTGTTCAATAAGAGAAAGGTTAATGGGCAACTGCTCGAGATGTTTAAATATCTCCTCGCATGTACCTGTTATCCCTGTGGTACACAGTGGCAGAGTACAATATATTTCACATCTGGAATTCATCTTAGAGGTATTATGTAACAGCTGAATCTAATTTTTCAAAAAATATTTGCTTAGCATCTCTTTCAAAATCTGCATCATAATATGTTTTTATCAATAATTCACTGATGACCATTTAAATTTTTGTATGATTCTCCTGTTTGACACGTGGAAACAGAAACAGGTATAGACATAGAGCGTAGTATATCGTGCTGCACTTGTATAACCCTGAAAGCTTTATCCTAAACAGCATTTTCATTGAGTCAAAAGATATTTATTTTAATATTTATTTTAATATTTTCATATTATCAAATCTTTTAAAGAGATTTCTGTAATATTTGTTTACAATAATATTGACCCAGGGTGCCTATTTTTCCATAATTGCATTCACAAAGTCAAACTCTGCAGAGACTAAAATGTTACTTGAATTAATAATTTCTGAAGATTAATGAAAAGGTAAAGACTAGATTTATTAGATTTTAACTTGAATTTCTTCAGTTGTAAGTGATTTTGCATCTGCCCAGTTCAACTCTTAGATATCTGTCTCTGGAAGAATTATACAGGTTAGATTTGAGATTAGAAGAGAAACAACACAGTGGGACAAAAATGACAATCATTTTCATTTTTAGCAGCTATTATGCCTTGTGCCTAAGTATCCTCCTGAAGCCTTGTGCCTCCACAGGGGGAGCTTTTTGGAGCTGACTGGATCATGATAATAGGGAAATAAAATAAGGACAAAATCTGGCATCTTTGCCTTCATTTTGTACCTGTCCCCTTTAGCATCTTAAAACTTTGGGTCAGACTCCTGCTCAGCTGTGCATTAATTATTTAATGAGTGCCTGCCTGAAACTGGCAACAGAAGTTTTATTAATCTTGGATATATGTAACCTGTCCCATCCTCCTGCAAAACTGCAGACATCAAGATAAGAGGTGCACAAGGCCATTGAACCATCTGCTCTCACTCCCTGGAATGAGAGCTGGAAGTCTCCAGTGAGAGCCTTCAAACTATACTCACATTGGCTTCCAGAAAAACTGAGACACCCACCCAATGAAGCAGTCATCTTGTGGGAATTTCAGTGCCCAGGAGTCTGCAAGGATTTCCCAGAGCTGCCTCACAGAACCAGACCTGAGATGACAGCCAGATGCCAGTGCATACCCAGAGCTCATGAAAAGCACCCTCTCTGCCCTGCTAGTGGGCTGGTGGAGTCTTCAGAGCAGAGCCCTAGTCAAGTCTCCTGCTGACGTTCTCTCCCCATTTTGTCTTACTTTCCAAGTAAAGTTTTTGCCTGTCAGTTTATTTTAATTTCCATGATCAATGAAGCATGGGTTCATGCTGTCTGGTGACAGCTGCCTTGACTGTTATTAATGAACGATCTGATGGCAAACATATTTAATTTATTAGTGATGAAGACAATATAAATTCATTCTGCTGAGAGTCATATGACATAGTTTTGGTGCTATAAGACAAAATCTAATATTCCTTTTTTCTCTAAGTGGAAGGATAACTCTAAATTATAAATATGTATTAGTCAGAACCTTAATCTTTTCTGCTACTTTGTCCCTGTATTTATTTTGTTTATTGTTTTCATCTTTGTGTTTATCACTTTCTTTCTGGGCCAGAATACTTGGCATCCAAAACATTTTATTTGTTTGTTTGTTTTTCGTTTTGTGAAACAAAGTCTGGCTATGCAATGAAGGTGGCCTTGAACTCAGTCTGTGGCCCAGGCTCAAACTCACGACAGTCCTTCTGACTCATCCTCTCCAACGCTGGGGTTACAAGTGTGTGCTGGGGTTACTGTGCCTGGCCTGGCACCCAAAATGTAAGGGAAGCTATGAGATTTTGTCTCATAGCTTCAGGGTGTGATTGTTCGGATCCCAGGCAGAAGCAGCTGGGCAGAGCACTGTGTGAGAGCAAAAGGCGAGGAGCCCACGGCAGTCAGAGCAGGGCCTGAGAGGGGAAGAGCTGGGGAGACAGAGAGATTGTTCTTCTGTCCAGGCCTCAACTCAGCAGAACATTTACAGGTGAATTCTTCAGTGGATGGCTCCATGGATACATACAGTGCCCCCACAATCCAGTCATTTCCCCAGAGCCCCACCTTTTAGCACAGAAGAGTTTTGGGGACTGTTTATATCTAAATCATAATATTCTTCATATGGTACCATCATGGGATGCAGGAGGCAAAAGGAATAAGCCGGGTGCTTCAGAAAGGCATATCCATATTCTTAAGCCATGGAACTTTAATTTTTAAGTCTTCAGGACATCCCTGATGGTTTATGCATCTAATTAGAAAAAGCTAAAAGCTTTTTTTTTTTTTAAAAAAAAAAGTAAAAGCTATTTAAACTATGCTAGGACTTCACATGAATGACAATGGAATGACCAAAAGATCTTGCAATATGAAACAGAGAGTTTGAAGTAGTCTCATTTCATTTCAATGAAAAATGATTAATTGATGATGAAATTGAATTTCAAAAGCCTCCCATTGGGTCTCCTTGCCTTTGTTGCTCTCTCCCTACATTTTCTCCACTTGACTTTGAAAAAAGTTGCCAGAATAACATTGGTTAGAAAAGGCCAAAAAAGGGAAAATCTATTCCATTGAGTCTGAGATTAGCTCCAGCTCCACAGTGCTACAAAGTGCACTATGTAGCAGGTAATGGCCCCAAGGAAGGCTGAAATAGGTGTATTTCCCATTCCAGTCCTGACTGCCTGGGGTAATTTTGTCTGCATGAAAGACTACTTTTTCCTCAGGCATGCTCTGCCTTTGAAAACACATGCTTGTCTTTCAAGGCTCAATGCTAGCATCATCTAATTTATGATGTGTGGCCCAGCAATGCCAATTAAAACCACTATTTTCCTCTTTCATGCCTTAACCACATGCAGTGGGTATTTATATCTCCACTCCCCACATCCACGCTCTTTCTTCCTTTGAGAGACTGAGCCTCACCTGAGGAGCTGATTGCAATGAGGAGGGTAAGTCAGGCCCTCTTAGAGCCTCTGTAATGCTGCTTCTCTCGCTGGCCTTAACGATAAGTCCAAGGAATCAGGAAGTGAATCTCTGCAGTGTAGAATCATTACTCAGATTTTTCCCTTTCCCTCATACTCTTTCAGTCTTGGGGTGGTTGCAGGTGATTGTGGTGTAAAGTTAGATGTTGTGGGAGCTAAGATTCTACCTTTGTGGAGCCCCTTGAATGGAAATGAAATTTCATGGACTGTACAAAGGAGCAAGATTTTAGAGTCACTGCAAACGCCACCCTCTGCCTCCTGTGGCTCTGCTCTTCTGTTTTGTTAAATGATGCCATACTTTGCTTTTTTTTTACTTAAATAGTTTGGCTTTCATTTCTCTTAAAAACTAACAAAGTGCACTATGTAGACTTCCAACACAGTTACTATAATGTTTTATTTAACACATTTATTTCTGTGCTTCTGACTCTCGGTATTTGTAAGTTTAAGATTAGCTACAGCACTTACTTTAAATGAATGCACTACTTTCTGCAATTCAAAGGGACTTAAGGAATATCACCCTTGCCATCCTGAGGGTTATACCAACGTAGCAGGTTGAGCGGTATGGTTTAAAGATGGACTTTGGCAGCAGTGCTATAAATCACAGTTGTGTTAACTGGGAGACAGGAACCAAACCATGGTGGTCCAAACACAAAATGAAACAAAGCAAAAAACCCATGAGCACTACAAGTGCAAGTGTTGTTATTCCATACTTTCCACCTCCGGCCTTTGGTAGGAAGCTCTCCGCTAAGCATGCACGATGGGAAGTCATTAACTCCTGCAGCAAGACGCGGTCCCCTGTCTGGTGAGAGCTTGTTAGAGATGATCCAAGCAAAGCAGTTATATTTCCGCTGTCTGTTTCTTGATGGGGCGATCTGAGACAACAAATTTTAAAATCACAGGTGGATTAGCAAGGGGTGACTGCAAGTTGTCAGCAGGGGCT